>JAOPHQ010001734.1:0-5000 GCA_030340625.1 Merluccius polli | reverse complement strand
TTGGTTGTTCTTCACTCGGGTAGATTAGCAGTCTACCGATGCCTTGGGTCATTTAAGGTAGTGTGCGTGCGCGTGTGTGTGTGTGTGTGTGTGTGTGTGTGTGTGTGTGTGTGTGTGTGTGTGTTTGTGGGGTTAGTGTGGGTGGGTGGTGTGTGATGTGTGCGTGTGTGTGTGTGTGTGTGGGTGGCTGTGTGGCTGTGTGTTTGTGGGTTAGTGTGGGTGGGTGGTGTGTGACGTGTGTGTGTGTGTGTGTTTAAGTGTATGTGTGTGTGCGTACATGACTCGTGTGCATGCATGCATGCATGAGTATGGGTGCATGTTTGCATGCAAGTGTGTGTGTGTGTGTGTGTGTGTGTGTGAGTGAGTGTGATGTATGTGATATTCCCAGAGCCAGCGCCACCATACATACATAGCTGGGGGGGGGGGGGGGGGGTACATGCATACACATGCATACATATAGCAGCGCAGCGGCAGCGTGTGCGAGGTCACGCGAGGTCCGGCACGTAAGCGCAGCCTCCATGACTGTGTATGTTTAAGTGGGTCAAATGTGCGACCCGCCAGACAGTAAAAATAAACATTGTGTGCGTGTGTGTGTGTGTGTTTGTGCACGTTGCCTGAGGACATGGTTTTATCTGACCTCAAAGTCACACATGTGAGTAATGTCATGTTGAAATGCATTACGCATAATTTCCCCTCTGATGCAATATCATATCATGTTTTGTGAAGTCTGCACGGCGGCTTTTTTATTCCTCTCGGTAGATGGTTTGTTTTTCCATCTTGAGAATCCTGCCCTGTCTGCTATTAATGGGTCACTTATCCAAACATGTCCGACTCTCCCCCTGAAAGCTATGATTTATAGCTCACATCACTAATTACCCTGAATGCGTCTTCATTCATCTAATTGTGAGGCATTTTTTGATCCTCTGTTATGAGGAGCGATTTGAATTTGTTTTTTACACACTTTTAAAGAGGTATAATTGATTTAGGAGGGGTATTGAACACTGGCGCTGCAGTGGACTGAATGAATGAGACCCAAACACGGCAGAATGCATGGAGATTCCCCTTTCTTCCCTGAATGACAATCTCTTGTTCAATTTCCAGTGGGTTTACTCCCCAGAATCTCAGGGTGGGAAAACTTTTGTTTGGCGTTTGAAAGGAAACAGGCTGCGCTCATTTGTGAATGAAGGGATTAGTTCGAACACTTCACCCCGAAAAAAGGGCCGTGATCCTCGCTGGTTGCCTAGACACATGGGTTTTTTATCTCCGCGCGGCCGTGTGAGAGCTTGACGAGCGGAGACCCCACCTCGCCTGAAAGAGTAGTGTTATGAACGGAAAAAAACGCCATTTACATATATATAGGCCTATATATAGCATATATAGCATATATATATGTATATAGTGTATATATATATATATATATATATATATATATATATATATATATATATATATATATATTAATTTGCTCGTCTCGATGGACAATAAAGTCTTACATACCATAAGCGCTGCCAACAGGTTTGACCCAATGTACCCGGTCTAAAACCGTAATGTAGACACACACCCACGCGGATATACTGTCGGTTCCCCCCAGAGGAAAGGTAGTTAAAGCGCAAACCCGTCGTTCCCACTGAACGGCCCAAAGAGAAGCGGCTCTCATGGGACAACAATGCCCCGTCAGCGGCCGAGCCTTTGAGGAACACCATTGATTACGTGGTATTTACCCCATTGAGGGCCAGGGGTCACGGGGGTCACCCCGGTGCCTTAAGACCAAAATCCCATGGTCCCATTGTCTGGCTGAGGGTGAGAAAGCAGGGGGCAGCGGCAAGCCAACTTTAGGAGCCACTCTCTCTCACACACACACACACACACACACACAGAGGAGCCGGCCCTGGGCTCAGCACACTAAAGCCTACATACTGGAAAGACCAAGACAACAGCAGAAAAGTTAACTGCATGCACTGGACCAGGTAGTGATCAGCCCCCCGCTAAAAAACACTTCCTAGACTACCCCCACACTAACGTTTATTTTGTTTCGGTTCACCGACGAATCGAGGCGTTGTTTGTCGTTGATTTGATGTATTTCTTTATTTTGTTTCTTTTTTTGTCTTACCACGTTTTGATGTTACCGAACAACTGCATAAATTGAAACCGCTTGTCGGATGTTGTCGCCGGGTGTCGATCTTGTGCGATCAAACATCGCGTAGCGTCGTGACGGGAACATTTGTCGTGTTTTCCCTTCACGTTTCCTTCCTTTTTGACAAGATGGGGAACATTTGAGTGAGTGTTTTGCTGGCGTGCCACAAAGCAGACAAGGTTAAAGGGTTTTATTTTAGGCAAGAGGGAAAAAATAATTTCAAAAAAAACACCCAGGCTGCATCAAAACAGGTATTGGGATAGGTTTCTGATGGAAAAACTCACTGTGAAGTGAGGGTAATTGAAGTCATTTTTAAAAAATAAAAAAAAGTACAGGGTGCAGCGTGAATACTTCTTTTCCTTCCAACAGTTATTACTTTTATGAGGACTGGAGCTCCTCTAGTCTCGGTGATTTGGAAGCAGAAAGCACTCCCTCTGCTGGTGGGAGAAATTATTATGATTGGATTTATTGACACTTGAAATCGATCAAAGCTTTATATAACAACTGGGCTGTGTGTAGCCGGAGTGAATCAGGCCCTTAACTACCCCATCATCTTAAAGTAGATGAACCGTTTTGGATTTTGGCGGAGCACTTCCTTCAGAGGATGTCAAACCGTTGTTAAGCCGTCGACGACGAACTGTGGAAAAATAAAATAAATGTGTTAAAGAATTTGAAAGGGCCCCGCGTTTCTTTGTTGATCGTGGCATGTGTGTGTGTGTGTGGGGGGGGGGGGGTAAAAAAAAAAAAAAAAAGGGGGGAGGTCAGGGGAGGCACTGGAGAAGAACCATCTTTTGTCCCCCCCCCACCCCCCCACACACACACTAGAAAATATTGTGATGTGTGTGTGAGAAAGCGGCGTGGTCATTAGACAACAGTGTAAAGAGTGGGATTGTAGGAGTTGCACCCAAAGCCTATGACTAATGGGGCCGGTCAATGAGATCCTGAACCGTATTGTGTGTGTCTTTTGTGTTAACAGCCACGGGCTAAAGCCTCTGAACAGGTGCAGTCCATTCCATTGGATGGCCGCTCAGCATTGTTGTCAGTGGAGGGAAATGTCTTTCATCCTGGGTTCCTTTTTCTATTAATGATTACACATGATCTTCTCTTCTGTGTGCCCACGGGTTTGCTTTTGTTTTTTTTGTTTTTTCCCTTAAGAGAAGAAGAAAATGTCTGTGTTAGGGAAAATCGTTTTTTTTTTTTTTTTTCCTCCTCCTCCAAAGAAAGCCCATACAGTTTATATTGTAGGGGATCTAAGATGTCTGTCTTTGTCTTTGTCTTGTTTTTTTTTTTTGTCTTCGGTTTCATCTGCAGAATGTCAAGAGAGGTATAGAGAGCCCATGGGCTGCTTTCAAGAGAGCGCTCTGACACGGCGCCGCCATCCGCAGACCACAACGCTTTGCAATTATCCGATGTGAATTTACTTCGCCGCTTTCTTTGTTTCTCGTTGTTTTTCTCTTATCTCCCCTCTCTCACTCTCCCCTGCCTTGAATGTGCCTGTATGTTAACTTGATTGAACCTAAAGCGAGTGTCTGATGCTCTTCCTGCTCTGTATGAGTGTGCTGTATCCCTTTCCCTGCACTAATTCCAATTTAATTGCCAGTTGCCTCAAGGCTCTTCAATAACAGTAACAAATGATTTGATTTAGTGGACCTCATCAGACTGCATTTTAAATGCGACACAGCAACCCCACTTGAATTCCAATGAAGTGCTGGTACAGCCCTCTGTTTACTAATGATCCTGCGCTGGAGATGTCTGATTGAATCTGAGTCAGGAGCAATGGGACCTGCTCGCATTGTAAATGATCCACAACCCGGGCAGACAGAGAAATAAGCACCCTATAATCTCACATTAAAGCCCCACTCTCCGGGACATGCACATTATTAGCAATGCAATTGATTAAAGCGTCCCTCAGCCCATACCGCAGGTATTGGTTTTTGCGTGGCGTCTGCGGCGTGCGCAGCATATGGCGACGGAGACGAGAGACGGCATGCGCCAGGCGAGGCTGTAGATCAAGTGTTTACTGTATGACAGCCAATGAATCTTCCCCTCGCATAGCCGTTCCGACTTAAACTAGCCTCTTTCTGCTTCCCCCAATCTGTATTCTGCTCCACACGCCGTGCAACAGGAAAGCAGCCCCAAAGTGATGCCAGGTCACACACAGGATTAAACTGGATTGTGTTTTTTTTTTTTTTTTTTTCCCCTCTTCTTCTTTTTCTTTTTTTTTTTTTTTTTTTCTCTTGGCAGTCCTGCCTTTAATGGCTTGATATCACTACTTAACATTCTGCACAGAGCCCCGAGTCTAGGCATTATTTAAGGTGGAGCCGCGATCTGCCGCTCTTTGAGCATAGAGAAAGAGGACATCACAGGCTGCAGCTGACTCCTGATGCGGTACGAAGGAGAATAATTACACATCCAACAAACCGCGCGCAAAGACACACACACACACACACACAAAAAAAAGAGGCCATTTGATTTGGCAGGCCGGCGTACCGCACGGCGCGTTTTTAGGCAAATCTCGAGTAAGACAATGACTTTCAGTTTTTTTCAAAATAAGAGCGTTTCAAAATAGAGGGGGGAGAGGCCTTGAGTTGAAAGAGCTTGTAGGCTTTTATTTTATTTATTTTTTCGGCGGGGGGGGGGGGGGGGGGGTGGCGGGCGGGGGGGTAGAGTTAGTTTAGGTAGAAGCACTTGCTCTCTCTGTCTCTCTCTCTCTCTCTCTCTCTGTCTCTCTCTCTGTCTCTCTCTCTCTCTCTCTCTCTCTGTCTGTGAAAGAAACTTCTCTTCCTCTGAGGACTCTCTGAGAAAGTTGAAGTGACCCAGTTTCCCCCCACTTAAGGCCCTGTGTCTGTGTCTGTGTACGGTACTG
>JAOPHQ010001733.1:87500-185000 GCA_030340625.1 Merluccius polli | reverse complement strand
TTGCTACGTCGCTTATCGCCGTTTTTTTTCTTCCATCGACCGCAACTGCAGCTCCACCTTGAGCCCAATCTCAACGGCCACTTGTTGTAGTCAAGTCTCAAAGTCAAGTTGCAACGTTGCTCTTTAAAAGGTTAGACTTGCTAAAATACGGACCGCTATTGGTGGTAAATAATTCAAAACAGTCTTGGTGAAGCTTGTTGCGGTCTACAATCGTCTTTGCTTCGTTTAATTTGCTTTCATGTGTGTTTTTTCCAAGACGACAACCCAAACTAGGCCTACATCCTGTCAGCCACAAGCTGAGTGTTCGTGATCAGGCGGCAACATCATAAGTGTATTATTCATTCGCAATGACAAATTAAATAAATCATCTTAAGGACTCGCGCATTAAAGAAACGTTAGCCATGATTCCATCGAAACAATAATGGCGTTGAAAACACGTTGCGCTACTTCATCTTGAAAAGGTTGATCTATCTTTCGGTAATATTAACCACATTTTGGATTGATCATGTAGCAGCGCCGAGTTTCCACATTACTTTGTCTGCTGTCTTGGGTGTGTGTGTGTGTGTGTGTTGTAAACGTTAGAAACCCGCCCCGTGGAGGATGTCCATCATATTGTCAGAAACGGTTGACAGGGCGAGCTGCAAACTCAACAATAATAGTCAGCAACACACATATTATATCAATATGTCGTTTCACTGCGCTGTGATACTTGTGAGAGAAAGTCAATAATGTCACATAAAATGGTGAAAATAAATAGTATTCATGTCAAGTATTCAAGGTTTAGATTCCAAACATAATTTTTCAGCAGGAAAAAAAGGAATAGCCTATCTTATGTCTAACGTTGGTGACGGACCTTTGAAATGTATTTAAATATCTTTGACTATACTTAAAACTGTACTTTTTTAAATTGAACTGTCTGTCACTTGAACTGTCACTTTCTTTTTTGTCGACTTGGCAGTTATAGACACAGGCTGCGGAAACGTACCAAACAGACCTCCCAACCACCTAACCGGCAGAGGTGGAATCATCGAGACAAACGAGGAGTTAATGAGACATCATAAAGGACGAAACAAAGAAACACGAATGAGATTAATCAAATTCAGTGTATGTTGATTGAACTACAACAACATCGAACAATGTTCATTGTTCCAACCAGATTGTTTTACCCACACTCTCACTCTATAGTGTACATGCACACACACACAAGACAATACAACACAATACAACACACAAGACATGTATTACAGATTTAAATAAAATCATACACGCACACACGCACACACACACCCACACACACAGATAATGCAGTGCATTTTTATCTTTCATGCTCTTTCATCAGCATCATCAAGTTCATGAAAGGTTCTGAAGATCTAATGGCGTTTCTCCTTCACACGCACTGTCAATCAATAAAGTACAAGCTCAACTAACACAGCCACAAAAGTACAGAAAAGCCAACAGCGCATAATATCAAACAAAACAAACAAAAAGCAGAAAACATCCATGTGTTGACAACTTGGTACAGTAATTAGGGGGGTTTATATTTTCCTCCAATATTTGACTAAAATGTGTGCGGTGTCGCGGGGGTTAGCGCTGATTCTGCATCAGTTCACTGGAAATTGGCAATTTCCAGACAACAATTAAAATTGTTTTTTTGTCATTTCACTGCGCTGAGACGTGTGAGATAACGCTGTGTGTTTGGCTCTTGCGCTCTCTTACATCATCCTCATCAAATATATGAATTTGTGTGGATATGAAGGATCTCTCGCTTGGTTTGACGCCGGTAATTCGGTCTTCCCCGTCTGTGCATGCGAAACAAAATCTAGCGAGGATGCGCATGCGATGAACGGGTAACCACGCGTCAAATGACAAAAACAAAACAGCAATAAAGCAAAAAACCAAGATGTTTGTTTTGCTCCTCGTTTTACGAACTTGAAGATCGTATCGATGAACGTATGATAAATTGATGAAAACGGGATGTGGTTAATTACTCTTTACATTTATCAAGTTGAGTTAAAAATTACGTATGCGGTTCTTCTACTTGTGCTTAATGATTCATGATTACGGTTTGGCTCTCAATAGGTAAATATTTGCATCATATATTTCCAGTTGTTTATTTTCTCTCGTTCATGTAGATAGTTGTGTAAATGTTGACATAATAAATCAATTAGAATAATATAGCACATTGATACTCTGAATAACGCTGGCTATATGTTGACCAGGCTCAGTACGGCCGCCTGCTTATTTAAATCAGGGCTATGATGGACCTGATATAAAAACCCTGCATTTGGGAGCAAGAGGAGCTTCCAGAAGAGGTTTGTTCCCCAGTCAAAACACCTGAGGCTGCTAGTAAATATGAGCTCCAGATATCTCCTATCAGAGACAGCATAATTATTCTCAGTGCTTAATGTGCCAGCTTCCTAAAAGGGGTTTCAGATGAAAACTGTGACTGAATTACTTTAAAATATATTTTCAAATGATGATTTGAGGTCAACTGCATTAAGGATCTTAACATTCACTCTGCTAGTGTGTGTGTGTGTGTGTGTGTGTGTGTGTGCGTGCATGTGTGTGTGTTAGTGTGCGTGCGTGTGTATGTGTGTGTGTGTGTGCGTGCATGTGTGTGTGTTAGTGTGCGTGCATGTGTATGTGTGTGTGTATATGTGTGTGTGTTAGTGCGCGTGCATATGTATGTGTGTGTGTATGTGTGTGTGTGTGTGTGTGCATGTGTGTGCGCATTTGTGCCCACTTGCGTGTATGTGTGTGCATGTGTGCGTGTGTGTGCACGTGTGAGTGTGCATGTGTACGTGTGTACGTGTGTGTCTGTGTGTGTCTGTCTGTGTGTGCCCGCGTGCGTGTGTGTGCGTCAAGTAAAGAGACCCTTTTCTTAGCTGTTGGTTTTAATCTCCAATGCTCAAAGTGACTGAAAGTGAAAGCGTTAACTCATCAGTGTAATTGACAGCTGCTGCCCCGGCGCCGGTTCACACTGTGCCGGTGATTGGTGTGTGTGTGTGTGTGTGGCCTTTTTCCCCATTGTGTGTTCAGCATCACGGCAAAGTAAAAAGAAAACTAGCGCCGCCACCTAATAGTGACCATGGTCATGACCCAGATGCAACCTGGCACCTTGGTAACCGTCTCTGCGTCTCCGCGCGTTAGGGTCAATCCGCACTGAATGGCCACACTCTGAATGGCTATAGGAATAAAAAAACTGCTGCAATACCGGCCTTTATTGGAGCAACGCACCCCACCTGCAATATCGCCTTACTCGGAGCGCTTTCCTATACAACACAGGTCGTTATAGACAATAAGTGACATTTGAGCGTGATCGAACGGCCTGTGTTATGAAATATCTCACACGGGGGAAGTGGCTTCAGTGTAATCCTATTTCCCAGCAGGGGGACCGGTGTCTTATCAACCCGAGATGAACCTCCACCCTGCGGCACGCACTGGTTGTTAGTTCCACTTGGTTATAAGCATGGACACCGTGGTGGGTTGAATTCCCCCCCCCCCCCCCCCCCCCCTGGGGACCATGCCTCTTGCGTCGCGTTGCGTTACCCCAGCGATGGCACGCTGTGTGTGTGTGTGTGTGTGTGTGTGTGTGCAGGCAATAATGATGACCGGCGGCGGCCTCGCTATCACTCCCAGCCGCCCGTGATTAGCCGCTTCTTGGCGACCGCCTGGCTCACGATGGCCTGAAGCGGGGCAGGAGGAGGAGGAGGAGGAGGAGGAGGAGGAGGAGGAGGAGGAGGAGGGGGCTCTAGGGAGACAACCTTCAGCTGGAGCCTCCACGCTACCACCGCACGAAGCTTGGCCCGGATGCCCCAGCTGCCACCACTCGCCCATCTTGTAAGCTGGCGGCATTAGGGCTGGAGTGGGCGGATTCAGCTCCGGGACTCACGGTGTAAGTGTGAGGGCGAATCGGAGAGCCACTCCGATTGCCCAGGCGGAGGGCGATGCAGGGAGTGGTCCAGCGGCGGTCGTTGGTCAGCATGGAGGATATACCGACAGCAGTGAGGGGGGTCAGCGCGCCCCCGGCTCGTCTTCAACCCCAACCGTCAAATAGACTCCTCTGGGTGGGGTCCTGTATGCTTTCACCGGCACCGTTTCATTTCACCCCCTCGCACAGGGACAGCTAGCGGCTGACACATGACGTCAGAGCAGGAGTAGGAGTTGATACATTTCAGACTATTACATCCGCAGTACCAGTAATTTCCTATGAAATTGTGCATCTGGGTAGCAGCCAAACCCAATTTGTATGTGTGTGTGTGTGTGTGTGTGTGTGTGTGTGTGTGTGTGTGTGTGTGTGTGTGTGTGTGCATGTGCGTGTGGTGTGCGTATGTGTGTGTGTGTGTGTGTTGCATAAACTACCATAACCGTACACCAGGGTTAGTTCAGTTCATAAGATGGCAGGGGCAACCTGATCTAAGCTGGTGGAGACATTAGGTATGTCTTCCTTGCGGCAATAGATTAATGAGGAGGAATGGAATTGGATAACTGACAGCAGTTCAGCGTGCCGCTCACCTATGACTCATTCCACGAGACACATCCCTGCGAGGGAAGCTGGTGGGACTCTGGGAATGGGAGGAATGGGGGACCTTGTAGCAGCCTGCCGTGGGTGATAAGTGGATGGGGCTCCACCCGGGGTGAGGGGCCATCTGTCTGTGCCATACTGTGTGCGAGTAGACTTCCCTACAGCTGGCGTGCAGGGGATTACCCATTGGATGAATTATTGAATGTAAGAAAAGTGAGTAAGTAAGCCAGTCAGATTTTATTTATATAGCACCTTTCAAAACCTAGGTGAAAAAAAGCGCTTTGCAAAAGGATGAAAGGTTTAAAATGATCAAGGTAATGATCATGATGACTCAAGCATAAGAAACACTTCAGCTGTGACTTGAAACACTCAAGTGAGCTGACTTGACTCCCGGGGAGAGACTGATCCACAGCCCGGCACCCAGGATAGAATAGTTCCCTGGTGTTTTCAGTCTTGAACAAGGTACAACTAGCAGGCCTTGCTCGGAGGACCTGAGGGGCCCAGCGGAGGTATAGGGCATTAGTAGTTCACCAGTATACTCTGGAGCGAGACCACTCAGAGCCTTGAAAAGCTGCATGCAGTTTTTATCATCGACAAAATACGTTTCAACAATAAGCGAAAACATATAATACTGTGTGTGTGTTTGTGTGCGTGTGCGTGTGCGTGCGTGTGCGTGTGTTAATAGCCTTACCAATCTATGTCTGATTCGAAGTCGCCGAGTGACCCCCAAAACGCGTGTTTGATTTCTATGTCGGGACGTGGACGCGAGGCGCCGTTTGCAGCGACTGACGAAAATGTGCGTTTACATTTATATTTGTATCGTCGATTCAAATAAAGCGGGAGGAATTTTTTGCTCATCTCAAGTAAATTCAAGCGCGTCTAAGGTAAACATTGCCATTCCTACTTGGCGTGAAATGCTACTGGAATGAGCAGCTGCTCCAAGTTTCAGCGAAGAATGATATTTCAAGCCATGCTTTTCCGATCTCTATTGTCATGAGAGTCGTTTGCATTTCAATACACGGTGTGGGCTACGCTGCATATAGGCCACAAGGTGTTGTAGGCGTCACGCTGTCTTTGTACTTACCAAAAGGTCCCATAATACAGTTTCTATACCCGCACACCTACAGTACTGTATATACTTCCTTCAGGAATAGAATAGGAGCCATGAAAACGGTTCAAAAGAGTACAATTGTTTTACATAATCTTTGGGGCGACACAAACGGCACATCTGAAAACTGCTGCTGTCTGACAGCGATACGAGATTGAGGACTCAACTTTTCTTTCCGATAATACGTGACAAATTGGTCTACTGAAGCCCGACTCCCTGCCGACGTGACGCAAGCTCCCCAGAAAGGAGCAGTTGTTGTGAGCTTTTCAAACGGGTTATAAATGAGGACCCACGAGCGTCACACAAGTGAAAGACTTTGGTAATTCCCCCGTTTCTTTCAGCTGCCGAGGCGATTCGGGCCTACTCCTCTTTTCATGCAGAGTCAAAAGCCTCTCCCTCCCTCATGGCTATTTTTTTTTTCCAACAATGCATCAGAGCAGGGAGAGAGAGAGAGGGAGAGAGAGAGAGAGAGAGGCAGTCAGCAAAGCTCGGCTCTCCAAATTGCCGTCATTTAAACATTTTTTTGTTACTTATCTGTTTCCCTTCCACAGTTTTCGGTTGGGGAAAAAAAAAAGACTCTTATCCATACGGCTGTCACCATGTCTGTGTTCCCGTTCCTCCGCTCCACCTTCTACAATGAAGCCGTGATAAACCATAGTAATGTATTCTCTGCCTTGGTCTGAAAGCAAATCAGTTTCTATTCACTACAGAACTGTTTACATCTGTGTGTGTGTGTGCATGCATGCGTGTGTGTGTGTGTGTGTGTGTGTGTGTGTGTTTGTGTGTTTGTGTGTGTTAGTGTGAAAATATATAAATGGGGAAATAGAGTGAGAGTTTGTGGGAGGATGAAACGTGGGCATTTATCAACCATAAGTCTTGTCTACAGTTGATATGCATGACTTTGCTTCTTTATTAATGCGTGCATGCATGTGTGTGTGTGTGCGTGTGCGTGTGCGTGTGTGTGTGTGTGTGTGTGTGTGTGTGCGCGTGTGCCGGCTAATCTCACGCATGATTAGGAGACCAATGACAGCAAGTTATCTGCGCCACCATGTGTATGTAAGTGCACATGAATGTGTGTGTGTGTGTGTGTGTGTGTGTGTGTGTGTGTGTGTGTGTGTTTGCATGTTGTTTTTTCTTCATATGGCAACATGTTTATTGAATGAGGAAACATCACATATATGGGAAGTGTCTCATGTTTCTCTGTTTCTTCTTCTGCCCACATTTACAATACGTCTCCCTGATCCAGTCCTGCCCTTCATGCAACCTTCTATATTGCTTTGTCCTTACTTACACATCCTTCTTCATTACGACTGCTCCCTCGTTCCCTCTCCTCCCTCCTTTTTTCCTTTTCCCCCGTAAAAAGAGGTTGATTATGTGAGAGTCTAGGGGCCCGACCAAGTAATCAAATTGTCTGCCCTCAAACTGGGCACACATACATGCACAGACACACACAGACACACACACACACATACACACATACAAGATGTTCTCTATATCTTATTAGAGCCTCAGTGTGTGTGTGTGTGTGTGTGTGTGTGTGTGTGTGTGTGTGTGTGTGTGTGTGTGTGTGTGTGTGTGTATGTGCGTGCATATGTGCCTGCGTGTGTGTGTGCGTGTGTGTGTGTGTGTGTGTGTGTGTGCATCTGTGTGTGTATCCGTGATTGTTAGATAGGGGTCATTCATACCAATATAGAGGCCTTATTTAAACGTAAGGCTAATAAAATCACCCAGGTTGTGGAATATGGCTCCCCCATGTGGTCTTTGTTTTAGCCGTGTAATTGTTGGCACGTTTTTATCTTTTCTTTTTTAAGACCATTAGAGGGCTGTGAAGAATATGTTTTACTGGTTTTAAACAAGACCTCAATATATCTCCGCTCATCCGCAGATATAGGGCACTAATCTGCAAGAAAGCCTAGTTTGGGAAGAGCTCTGTGCCCTCAGCCATCACTGTTGTCAATAAACTCACTACCTGATGTGTCATGTGTGTGTGTGTGTGTGTGTGTGTGCGTGTGTGTGTGTGTGTGTGTGTGTGTGTGTGTGTGTGTGTGTGTGTGTGTGTGTGTGTGTGTGTGTGTGTGTGTGTGTGTGTGTGTGTGTGTTCATGTGCTGCTGTGTTATCTGTGTTCGTAATGTAATTCATGTTCTACGTGATGTGCACTGGTGGTGGCCACGAATTTCCGCTCTGGAGGAGAATACAAATCTATTCATTGTATTGATTACTTTTTAACCTAAATCATGAGCATTTAAGTGAGAAAAATAAAAGGAAAAAGGAACCCTAATGCTTGATTATAATGACCTGCACTCATTTCTTATTAAGTCCTGAAACTCATATCTTATTAAGTCCTGAAACATTCATTTGAAGCATATTCATTCACATCATTTGTTTTCAGCCTCGGTTGTAAGTAGCTTTGGGCAAAGGTCTGCATAATTAATGCATGTGAATTAACACATTTAATTGATTGAAAGAGCTAATTAGCCATTAAAATTAAATTGGACCTTTAATCTGATGTCCTACAACTTATAAGTAAGTTTTGGTGGAATTCATAAGAAAATTGGGGCATTGGAGTTCAACTTGCTTGGTTAATACATCAATGCAGCCTGTAGTTGAATAGGACCTGAATACAAATGTAAGTCATACCTTGCATAGACACCTTGCTCAGCCAGACTTTGGCCCAGATACAAACAGATTTACAAGAGTCATCAACTTTGCAGAGGCACTTCTTGGACAGAGATTGAAACTGTTTTTTTCTTTCGATTACAGGGGCCTGATTTAGACAATATAATTGACTGAGGTGGAAGTGAATCGCCTGAGACGGCCATCCGACTAAGCCCAGCTTATAATGGTTTAAATTAGCAGTGAGAGCAACATAGAGCAAGGTCACTGTAGATAATGAGATGAGGGTCCAACGAGATGTGTTTTATGTCAAACTGATTAACTAAACAAGGAGAGTGAGCAAGTTGGAATAATAAATAAATGCATGAAAAACACATGCATTAAGAATTGAGATTACAATCTCTTATAAGTAGCACATCAGGGACAAAAACTATATATAGATTTAATATTTAGCTAGATCTTTCCATATCAATATTATTAAAATAGTATGGAATATAAAATTAACAATAATAAATTGATAGCTTTTCTAAACTTTTTTAACCATGCTGCGGACAATTTGGACACACACACACACACGCGCACACACACACACACGCGCGCATATTTTCAACCTTATGGCTACTTCCTTAAGATACGCAACCTCTTAAAAAAAAGACAACCATGACAAAGTCCAATTAAAATATAACGTCGCTAAATGTCAAAATTAAAATAAATATTAATTCATATAAAACATCGAGGTTCCTAACCTACTTTGCGTTTGGTGCAACGTCAAACGCGTCAGCCCGCAGCACCGGAAGTGCTCGGAAAAGGGTTAAAAACCAGTTGGAAGAGGCTAGCTAGCGTTAGCCGCCAGTGGTGTTGAGTTATTGTGCAGGGATGGAGGTGACACGGCAAAGTGAGTACCGGGATTCAGCTAACGTGGCTCGTCCGTCTGCATAGTCTGCTTGTGCTAAACGTGCAGTGCAACGGAAACAAATATTAGATGGAAAGATATAAAGTAGTTGTAGCATCTCCTCTCCTCCCCCCCCCCATTGATCTGAGTGCATCGTCGTTGCTAGCGCTGTCGCTAACGAGTGCTCCGCCGGGAAGCATGCATTAACCTGCCAAGGGTTGCACCTTTTTTTTCCCCCCTCCCTCCCTCCCTCACCTTTCCTCCCTCCTCACCTTTCCTCCTTTCTCCCCTTTTTCAGATTTTAAAGACTGTTTAAGCGCCGTGTACAGCGCCATAGAGGAGGCTGATTTCCTCGCCATCGATGGCGAATTCTCAGGTAACATTTTCTCAAACCCACAATGCAGTCTCTCAATGTCTTAATTCTGTGTAATATATATTTTGTATTTGTTTCAAAAGGTATAAGCGACGGGCCTAACGTCAGTGCACTAACCAATGGACTGGACACGCCGGAGGAACGATACACCAAGCTTAAAAAGGTGTGCAGCTTGTGCGGCGCGCTGTCTCCTACCTGGTGTGTTTGTGTGCTGGAGGTGCACCACCTTGGCTCCTTACTTGATCCCCTCGTCTTTTCCTCTGCCCATAGCATTCCATGGACTTTCTGCTGTTCCAGTTTGGGCTGTGCACGTTTAAGTACGACCTGACTGCGTCGAAGTGAGTCGGTGCAACCACACGTGCATAAGGCTGATGCTGAAATGTGTTGTGGGGCGTTTGGATTTTGTTCCGTTATAATGTTGTTTGCAAAATCAATGAATGAAACCACAAATGATTTGATGTAATTTCTAATGACTGCAAAGTTGTGAAGTTCCCCCTCCCTGTAATATTACTATTTCTAATATTATTCGAGAATGAACTACCCTTTAAGACGATTAACCGCCAAGCAGTTTTTTTTCCATGAACAGAAACATGTCAATGAATGCATATTGCTCAAATGAATGACACGTATGCCAAAGTAATGTTATCTGTATCAAATTCATGAGCAGTATGGACAATCTCACCAATCTCTCCATATCTTTATTTTCTCTTCTCCACAGGTACATCATCAAGTGTTTTAATTTTTATATATTCCCCAAACCCTTCAACAGAGCATCTCCTGACATTAAATTCATCTGTCAAGTAAGTCTTTGGTCAACTTAATCTGTCTCTGGAGCCATGGTCATTGGCACAGGACTATTAAAACTGCCCTATTTACTGGGACTGTTGTCAAGGTATTAACTGTTGGTGGTGTTGTTGTTCCAGAGTTCAAGTATTGACTTTCTAGCAAGCCAAGGGTTTGACTTCAACAAGGTTTTCCGCCATGGTGAGTAGAATAAAGTCTTTAGTCTGTTTTACATCCACCCTAACCTTACAATATCATTCAGAATAAGGCAATCTTTATACAAATTGCAACTGTAATATAAACAACCGTTATTTAAACTATCTGATAAAAAAAGGCCTGTCATAATCTGAATAGTGGACCAATAAGTTGGTTCTTTTGAATGACTGGCATGTGAACTGCTTATTTTGGGAAGCTGTACCAAAAAGTCAGAAATTTGCGTCACATTCTTGCGCTCGAAACAGCTGGTTCTCCATGACTGACTGACCCTCCTGATCTTTATTTGACTTGTCGTAGGGATCCCTTACCTAAACCAGGAAGAGGAAGCCCGCGTGAGGGAGCACACCGAGGAGAGGCGGAACCAGCAGGCCAATGGAGCGGCGACACCGTCTTACATCTCACCGTCCTCTAAAGGGCCAGCACACGTACCTGAAGAACACAAGGACTTCATCAGCCGGGTCATGTATGTTCTTCTAATGGTAGACTCCATTGACTCCTCGAAAGTCTCAGCATGTCACATGAGGAACGGCTGGACATGTTTGATTGTATGCCGTTGCTTAAACTCCAAGCTAAATGTCTCGTCCTTTTCCTTTACAGTGAAAAAGTCGATGGCCTCTTCACCAACTCTGAGAAGACTGTGGAGTTGGAGCCATGTACTGGGTAATAGACATGCCTCCCCAAAAGTCCCCATGTTTTAATTGTATTTTTGATGTATTTTTTACCGACTCATTCTGTGCTGTTCTTCAACCGTAGGTTCCAGAGAAAGCTGATATACCAGACACTTAACTGGAAGTGAGTGCGGCTATATTTGTTTTCTGCTGTTGCATTTGTTAGCGGCAGCAATGGGGTCTGGCTAATGCTTCCCCTGCTCTCTCAGGTTTCCCAAGGGTCTTCATGTGGAGACCATAGAGACGGAAAAGGTAAGAATGTGTCTAAGTTCAACTTCAAACATTTTCTCATTCTCAACTGCCCAGGATAAAGTGTGTGTGTGTGTGTGTGTGTGTGTGTGTGTGTGTGTGTGTGTGTGTGTGTGTGTGTGTGTGTGTGTGTGTGTGTGTGTGTGTGTGTGTGTGTGTGTGTGTGTGTGTGTGTGTGTGCGCAGAAGGAGCGCTACATTCAGATCAGCAAAGTGGACGACGATGAGCGAAAGAGAAGAGAGCAGCAGAAACTGGAGAAGGAGCAGGTAGATTTAGGCTTTTGAATACAGACGTTGGTTGATTTTTGGATCAAATGGGACCGTTAATGCATTTCTTTTTTTTCCCCCATGCATTCATCTTTCCATAGGAGGAGCTAAACGATGCAGTCGGCTTCTCCAGGGTCATCCATGCCATCTCTAAGTCTGTAGGTGTCAATTTTGGGTTTCATAATCTAAAATCCATTGGCTGTTCGGATGTTGTGTGTTCTTGTTGAATGCTACTAAAATTGTGGCTTTGTGTCTCTGTGATGCAGGGTAAGCTTGTAGTCGGCCACAACATGCTTCTGGATGTCATGCACACAATCCACCAGTTCTACTGCCCACTGCCACAGGTAACATGGATACACGATGCATAAAGCACTCACACCATTTACTGAGGCCGGTTTATTGTCTTCATTTAATTTTTTTGTTGACTGTGTATTGATTTTGTTTACACTTTGTTCTCTCTAGGATCTCCAAGACTTCAAAGAGGTCACCATGTGTGTGTTCCCGAGGTGAGTTTTTTTAGCATTCGGGAAAACGACTGATTTTCGGTTGGCTTCATTTTCTTAAAAATATTGAATTTTATTTTAGACTCCTGGATACTAAGCTGATGTCTTCTACTCAACCTTTTAAGGTACCAAAGACCATTGTTCTTCTCACAAAGTGTTCATAAACATGAGGATTAACGCATCTGATTATATACAGTTAGTGTTGCTGACTTGCTGCTGACTGCACTTTTCTAGGACATGATTCCCATCACCTCTCTGGCTGAGCTGGAGAAGCGCCTGAAGTTGGCCCCCTTCAAATCTCCCAAAGTTGGTGAGAAAATGCTGTGCTCGTATGGATTTCACACATCACACTTGGCTCAACCCCCATCCTCTTTGACACGCACACTTTGCCGCTCTCCACTGTGCTCCTGCCAGAGACTGCAGAAGGCTTCCCCAGATACGACACAGCCCAGGAGCAGCTCCACGAGGCCGGCTATGATGCCTACATCACTGGCCTGTGTTTCATCTCCATGGCAAATTACCTCGGTAAAACGCATTTGCACTTCTCCGCCTTGGTCCGCTCAGAGGACAAAAGTGCTTTGCATAAATCGTTCCAACTGCTAGGTTTGACTTTTTATCCTTTTTTCCCTCCTTTCTCTTCTCATTAGGTTCGTTCTTGACCCCTCCCAAAGCCCACATCTCGCCTCGCTCTAAACTAATTGAGCCCTTCTTCAACAAGTGAGCTTTTTCTTTTTTTACTCGTGGTTTTTACACTTTTGTATTGTAATTATTGGAATCCTAATGGTTTTTTTCCTTATCCTCTCCAGGCTTTTCTTGATGCGGATAATAGATATTCCCTACCTCAACATGACTGGGCCAGACTGTAAGTGAACTCATGAAAGTGAAACATTTTCTTAACAGTTAAGTTTCTTTTTTTTTCATGCTGCTTTTGCATCATGGCTTTGTTTTGATTCCCTTCCTCGTCAGTGCAACCTAAGAGGGATCATGTTCTCTACGTCACCTTCCCTAAGGAATGGAAAACCAGCGACCTCTACCAGCTCTTCAGTGCCTTCGGTAAAACGCATGTTTGCTCTGTTCATACATGTGCCATGCAAGCCTCATTTGTCCCATTAATCCCAACTGAAATCTGCCCCCCCCCCTCCCAGGTAACATCCAGGTCTCCTGGATAGATGACACCTCGGCTTTCGTCTCTCTCAGTCAGACGGACCAGGTTCAGATAGGTGAGGGTAACACCATGCCTGTACCAACACCCCATAATGCCGCCTTCTAAAGATGGCTACTGCAGGTAGGTTTTTTTTTTTTTAATATATATCTTGTTTGTGTAGCCATGAACACCAGTCGCTACGCAGAGAGCTACCGGATCCAAACATACGCAGAGTACCTGAAGGGCAGGCAGCAGGAGAAGGACGCCCCCAGCCAGCCTGTCCAGTCCTGGGGAGAAGAAGGCTGGGTCAATCCCCAGTACACCACCACTACAGCTGGGACGACGGGCTACGGTTATAGACGGTACAGACCTGGAGCTCCAATGGGCTCTGTACTCTATATCTATACAACATTGAGCAGAGCAGAATGGTATACCCACTCTAATTAACTCTAATGCATGCCATACACTAAGGTAAGGTGTACTGAAAAATATTGTGACTTGAAGATTTATGACTAGATGACTAATGGTCAGAATGGAGGGTTTTTGTCAACTAGTCAAGTAAAGAAATTCTTAGTCGGGGACAGCCCTACTTTCTACTGGAGTCCTATGGCATGTGTAGTACATTTTATGTATGCATCTTTTACCTGAAGGACTTTGGGGAAGCGTAGCATCAGTCCCAATCAAGACGACCAGGGGCCTGGAGAAGTTCAGGCCACAGACGGCTGGAATCAATACAGAAGTTCAGATGACACGGGCAACAAGAAGATCAAGACTGATGGTGTGCATCACTTTTTATACTCATGTAGCACTATTGGTCTCACAAATCAAGTCTGATGGCAGAGTAGCTCAAATCTGGGTGAATTGGGCGTTTCACTTTCTTTCGCTTGTTTTCGGCCAATCATGTTGCTGGAGGTGGATATGTAGGCACGTAGTTTGCTATTAACAGACCACACCATCTCGGCCAGTACTAGTACAAGTGTCTGCAAATGTTTTAACTCAACACCGTGTAGACTGGCCACTGTAGAAATACACTTTATAATTAAAATCCCCTTCTGAAAGCGTCATCCACTCACACAAATGAGTTTCTCTTCGGTATAATATCAAGGCATAACGCCGCCCCTTTCAGTTTCCGGCCCAGGCTCTGTGCCATGTCCCCCCCCCCCCCCCCCCCCCCCCAGAAGTTTTGCTATAACATCGTAGATTCATTGACTAAGCTCTTGTATGTAGGGTTAAGTTTGGTAGTAACATTGGTTGTCTTCCTAGATCTATACTCTCAAACGTACGCAGGAGTTGTTGACAGCAGGACGTCCGAAGGCTGGCTGAAGACACCGTAAGTCTGTTGCTGATGAACACGTACACCAATGTTTATCTGATCAGTTTCACATTACCATACCATGCTGTGGGCTTGTTTTGCATTAACTGTCTTTCCTCTGGTGTGTGTAGGTGCACTTCGGAGTCATCAGGGTTGAGTCCGATCAATGAAGAGCAGAGCACCGAAGGCCCAGTTCCAGCCAATGAGACTGAGGCTGAAAACACCTGGCAAAACCCTGTGACCAATCAGGGCAAGAAGGCTCGCAAGAACAAGAAGAGGAAGAATGAAGGTTTGTACGCCTGTCTTGTAAAGTAACAAGAAATACCAGAAATATCTTGAGCACCAGCCCTTTATAATGACTAGATCTTTCTAATGTAGGTTCTGAATCAACAGCGACCCTGTTTGATGTCCCTGCAGTCTGGTAGTAAGCGGTCAGGCGTGGGAGGCCCCCCCCCCTCCCCCGCTCAGGATGAATCTGTTCCACTTCGAACCTTTGCTTCCTGGATCTCATAGCACTTGACGATGACCTTATTGATGAGGGTCATGGATAGGATTGGGTCAACTCTCCTTATGACTGCGTCTGCGATCATTTCCTCAACAATTACCATAGGTACCAGCCAACACATTTGACTGGATTACTGAAGGTAATGCAAAAAGCCATAATCACAGCAGCCATCTTGTAATATAAGGGTAGGCAATTCTTCAATTCTTTACTGTTCTGTACAAAGTGTGGGGGGAAAAACTGAATACAGGACGATGCCAATTTGGCAATGCTATTCACTATTTGCCAATTTTAATCAGCTGATCTCCTTAAGTCTTGTATTTTGTGTGCGACTACCTGTGCGTCTAGAAGAAATTGTACTGGAAGCAACACTTGACTGACTCTATAGTTTACGGTGTTTTTAAAAAAAGAAAAATGCAATCAAGTCTCTTTTCCATTTTAAAGATTGGATAGTTTCTGTCAGACTTTTCCAGTTTTATTGAATCTATAAGCTTGTCCATGATCCTGTATTTATTATTGGTGGCGATTAATTTGACCCTTCGTAAGAGGAACTTAAGAGCAGTTATTTTGTATGGAAATGTGTTTCTTTCAACTTTTGTTTTGTGTTTTTGTAAACTCCCAATCTGTATCAAGTATGTTCTAATGCAAAATGTGTAAACGTTAAGAATACGTGTACATTTTGTATAAGGAAATTTAAAAATGAAATATTTCCTTGCAAAGGAAAAATTAAAGAATGTTTCTTACTACGGCAGTTTCAGTTTCTTCCATCAGTTTGCATAAAAGGGTATAATTTGGTTATTGTGAAAACCAATTGTCAAAGCAGTTATTAAGTTAAGGATCCATAGTAAACCCAAACTTTATTTCTACAGGTATAAACCAAAATAATGCACCTATCTACAGGGCTTGTATATTTAACAAAAAAGACTCAAACTTCGATATATGGATTCCTTGCGTATCCTGTAATAAGCTGAGCAATGAGTAATATTTTATTTTGCTGCATTGTACTTAAAAGTGCTATATATCCAATTTTAACCAGCATTACTTGAACCATGCTACTGTATTCCATCAGTAACATTTGTCTGCACCATACAATGCCTAGCACATGTTAAAACGGCCTTGGTATGTCAAATGTAGGCATCACTTCAGCCTTCACCTCGTAGATGAAAATAACTTACTTCAAAATGCTTTGACTCTAGAATTCTACACCATTTTCCAAGGCGTCAATAAACCTGTATAATCTTTCCAGGGTCAAATCTAACAAACTTTATCCCCACAGGGGCAATTCATTTTACAGAAAGCTGTACAAAAAACAAACACTGAATCAATGAATGAAAAAAAACTAAAACCAAGTCCCACTCCAGTTACACATTAAGATGACAAATGTTCTCTGGTATAAAGGTGCAACCGAATCTGTTACTGCCACAAGGCTTCCTGTGTTTCCCCAGTTAGTTATCGCTAACTAGGGGAAAAGGAAAACGACGAGTCAAGTTTCTTTTAAAAAAGCATTTATTTGCTAGTCTAAAATAGTTTTTTTTTCTTTCTCTTTCTTTTTAAAAAAAGGCTATCAAACCGTATACATTTTGTATTGCAGTTATTCAGGCAGCTCATGAGCTAGATTATTGGCAGGACATTTGTGCAGAAGGCTGTGTCTCCGCCCACTCACAAGAAGCCGTTCTTGACCTCCATGAAGCACAGACCAGGAAAATGGCCATCGGGGCTAGACACCAGATGGAGAGAGATGGGTTTAAGTTCAGATATTACTTAATCATCGGTACGTACACGCATGGCCACTTGGGCCTAACTGCTGATTGACACTGCCATGTGTGTGTGTTTGGATGTGTAGATTGATTCATTTGTAGAATCACTATTTAGATTGGACCTAGTGGCTCTACAAACAGTATATGAAATGCAGACTGTTGTTCATATTCAACATGGTATTCACCTTGTATGTCCAGGAAGCACTACAACAGACATGGTGTGGTCCGGGAGGGATTTAAAAAGTTTCCTCAGGCGCTGATCCAGCTTCTTCATCACACGCTCCATTTTCCCATCCTAAACATAAAGCTTTACAAATTCAAAAAAAGCCTCACAGTAGATCAACACCATATCAAATTATAGAGTTGCTGAGTGCTTGTCTACCCTATTACTCGAACGCGTTGTATTGAGCATATGCATTTTCTAATGCCCTATCCAACAGTTAAAACACTGTGCAATGCCAGCCAGCTTTTAATCAACTGCAACCACCACTAACCAATAAGCAGGCAGAGAGGCAACACACATTACCTCCTTGACAACTCAATACCAGCCACTTTTTTAACTTTTCACCCATCATACAAGTAAAATATTACTTTGACTAGTTTGTCCAGGCCTGAACGTTATTGAACTCAACGTGTTCTTCTCACCATTGTGTTGTTCTCCATAAGGCTGATACTGCTGCTAAATTTCTCATCGACAGCCACCTCCTCCGCTTTTGTCCCTGGCGCCCATGAACACAGGTGATCCGGCGTGAGAGAGGGACAGACGAGGTACCTCTGGTCCCTGAGCTCCTCGGAAGAGCCCAGGACTGCACCTACCCCCTCTGGACTCTGAAACTCTGTCACATACAGAAGCATACCAGTAAGACACACACAGTATGTATCTTTACAGATGATGCAGAGGGGATGGAATGTGAAAATGTGTCGGCGCTTACTTATAGTTGCATGCCTTGCTCGTCTTCCATTGGGTTTAACGGGCAGCAGGACTCTCTCCACCACACCAAAGCGGCCAAATACCTCGGTAAGCTCCTTCTCGGATGGTGCACAGGCAGAAGGGGCTTGAAGGAGCTGATCATGTGCGTTCATTAGTGTCTCATTGAAGGATGCAGCCTTCTTTGAAGTGTAAGCGTCTGTCGTCGTGGTCCCATTTTCATCTGGGTTCACATTATTAGTCGTCCAATGTGCGCCTGGTGTGTGACCATTTGTGTTCAAAACAATGTTCACGTTCACGTTAGGTTTGAGCCTCATGACATGGACACGGTTCACGTTGAGTGGGCCCTGCACCAGAGCATCAAGGGTTAAATCAAGGTCCAATGTGGACTCATGAACTGGCCTCTGGACCTACAGTAGATGTAGAAGAGATAACACACATATGCATTTTATATTTAACATTGAGTTGGTTTATAGAGAAAGGGGGGTCATCAGAGGGTGCTTACCTGAATGTGCTGTCCATGCACACTGTGTCCACTTAGTGTTTTGACTGCCAGCACGGCCCCCTCGAGCAGCTTAAACTCTATCTCAGCATGAATCTGGGGAGGAGGAGCCGTTAATGAGCAACTGCTGAAGTCCATTAGTTTGGTCTGAGACCACATCAATATTCTATGCTTAGTATTTAGCTATTTAGCAGATGATTTAATCGAAAGCGACTTGCAAATTCAGATACAGGTCACTAAGGAGCAGGTCGGGTTTAAGACGTTCAAATTAAAGAAGTTATCGATTTTTTTTAATAAAGTCAAGTGAGCGAACAAGCCGGCAGATATTTCGCGGTCACAGTCGTCGTTTCCGGTAAGTGTGCGGCGGCCATGTTCGATTTGAGACAAAACTACCCTGTGGAAATTCACGCGCTACGCGAGTACATAGTGTACACGGTGTACTACATGGACGTGTACTAACTGAAGTATCCGTCTCACTTCAGATACTTCCGTTAGTACAAATACCCGTCACTGGACAGAGAGGTGGGGGTCCCTGGCTGACTGTGACCAGTGGTGCCGTACCCTGTGCGTGGTGGGCAGCATTCTGATGCGCCTTACAGCTCCACAGCAGCGAAACAGCCTCTTCACGTCCCTCTCCCCGAACCCTGGTGGGAACGGCCCCGCAAACACCACACACATATGCCTCAGATGTGCACGCAACTGCAATACACACACACACACACACAATATATACGTTAACACTGCAGCCAAATATAGAACAATAATACTTTATATACAATATGATGTATGATTGACTCACTCTTTGGTGGTGGTGTTCCTGTTGAAGGCAGGAGTTCTTCATGTGATCTGAGAATGAAGAGAACTGCACCACAGAGAAAGATAGCTGGGCCGTCTGTCTTCTGAAAGAGGCCAGCACCTGAATTCAGAGGGTTAGGGGTTAAGAGGACTGATCTATGATGTCAGATTTTGTGACAGTTTATGTGGGTTGTTTTTTTCACTGTGAATTTTTGTGAGCTTTGGGGTGTCATTAACATGCTCCAGTGTCTACAGGTCAAAGGGCTGGCTGGTGTTCCACAGCACTATTCCTAAAGCCAACCACGACTTCACTTTCACCTCTTTGTCTGAGCTGTGCCACTGCTGATTGGATGGATTAATGCTGATGTCAGCGCGTTTTCCAATGAAGGTCACTGACTGTCCAGATCTTTTTAGCACATCAGCAAACCTGAAGAAATGTTCCAAAGTTGGAAAAGAGATTACAGGTTTTAAGAAAATGAAAAGAGAAAGCATAGAATACTACAACAGAAAGGGGAAACAGTTGTTTTTAAATGCAGGTTTTCACAAAATCAAAGGGTATTTCTCTTGTCTCGGTGTAGATGACAGTGGTGATGATGCAGTGGTCTTACTTGGTAGCTGGGGTTGGTCGAACATCAGTGGGTTTAGATATGGTCAGACTCTCACCCCATAACTCCTTGATATGGCGCTCTACAACCTGAACATGAGCAAACAGGTATCAATATCAACTCGTCTTGCTTCACACAGGCATTATAAAAGGTGGTTTGTGTGTTTGAGTGGGGATAAAAAAAGACAGTATAGTGAAAAAAAGTATAGTGAAAGCAGGAGAGACGTTACCTGTCGAGGTCCTGCATTAATAAAATAATGGGCCAACTGCAGAGCAGCAGATGCATCCTCCATAGGGTCATGACCTCTCTGCTCCTCGGTTTGGATTTGCTTCCTAAAGCATGAGCCAATCAACCAATCATTAGCTATAGCAAAGTTGATGTACAAACACTCGCAACAACACAAACATATACAGTACATGACCACAATCACACACATACAGTACATACACACAGAGTCTGAGATCGACCAGGCAGAAAGAAACACTTACCCCAGAACAGCCTCCGCCAGGACCTTGAGTTTAAACTTCTGTCCAAACTCTTTTGTGTACAGCAGTGAGGTGTCAATCACATGGGGATGAATCAACTGTATGAGAAAATTAAGAGCAGAACAAGTCATGGCTATGCCCAATGTAACCGCCTTGATTTCATACGTTTGTTAAAAGATCGGAAATCAGCTTATTCAAATTCTAGATTTGATCAATAACCACTTTTTTTAAAAAGCCAGCCACTCACTTTGAGAGCCCTGAGGTCATTATCCAGAGAGTGTCCGACCAGGACTGCATCCCGTGGCAACAGACTCAGTAGCTTTCTTTGAACGTCGCTGACGAGGGTGGTGATTGACTGCAACATGGCGGCGGTAATTCCAGAGAACCTATCAGTAAACAGACCAATCAGATTGCATCCACGGAGAGAAGTGTAGAATATGAAACAATGTAACAGTGTGTATGGGGTTAAATGTACCTGGTGAGATAGTTGAGGATAGGGTTCGGAGGTTGGACGAGTTCGTCCAGCACACATTTGCCACTGCTATCCACCAGAGAGACGCGGGCCAACTCATTCCCTTTTGCAGTTAAGCACTGAAATCCATTTAAGGTACATTACATACAAGTAACATTGGGCACTGTGGATTTATATCAGTAATTCATTTTTAGGCCTTTAGTGAGTCTTACCATCTCACAGTCCAGTCCATAGAGAGGACTGCTGTCTGTTACATCTGCACTCTCTGTAGATACAAAGTCCTCAAATCCATGAACGCCTGTGAAAGACATGAAAAATATGCAAGAACTGAGCAGAGATGGGAAAAAGACATGGGAAATAAAACGAGAGCAGAGTTTTAGACGGATTTACCTCTCACAGGGAAGTGTCTTTTGATCCTTTCTTCCTTTGTGAGAGTGTACGCCGTTAGCCCCTTCACCTGTGTCCCAAACTTCCTGATTACAGGATGCAATCTCAACACTGCCGAAAAGAAATCATTCACATACATATTGAGAAGAAGATCACTGTATAGAAAGCAGCGAGTTGGGCGTTCGGCTGAATAGGCTCTCAATGCATATGGAAACCTACCATCTCGGAGCCGATTGCTTTCCTGGTCCCTTTGAGCAAAGCATGAACTCACAGATTCAGGCACTTCACTGCTAAAAATCCCAGATGGTAAATCAGTAGCCGATCGGTGTGAAAGTGAGTCTCTAAAAAAAGTAATAGATTGGAAACGCATTGTCAAGAGATTAAACTCAAAGAACTCAATACTTGTTGTTTTTTTGTGTGGGGGGGGGGGTGGGATTGGCCCAGAATCTAATCTAGTGTTGCTCCCAAACCCTGCGATCAATAAGACCCAAAAGAGTGGAAACTGGCCAAGCTGGCAAATCAATGCCAACACCTTTCTGTGCAATGAACGGGTTTACATGTGGTGTTAACAACAACCAACACCAATCTCGATACTTATATTACATGGCAAGCAATATATGTCTGAACGTGTATCACGCACCGTGGTGTAGTCGGTTCTGAGATGCTGCATGGCCAAGAAGTGTTTGTAAAAATGACACTGGGTCAGGCCGTCGAGGACAACCACGTTCACCGCTTTTATGTCCTTCTGGCGATGGAGATGGCACCAACTGTAAACAACCAACACACAAAGAGAGGCTTCGTCAACGACAACATGGGTATATCTGGCGGGAGTCAACGACACGGGTATATCTGGGGGGGGAGTCAACGACATGGGTATATCTGGGGGGGGAGTCAACGACACGGGTATATCTGGGGGGGGAGTCAACGACATGGGTATATCTGGGGGGGGAGTCAACGACATGGGTATATCTGGGGGGGGGGGGGGGGGGAGTCAATGACATGGGTATATCTGGGGGGGGAGTCAACGACATGGGTATATCTGGGGGGAGTCAACGACACGGGTATATCTGGGGGGAGTCAACGACACGGGTATATCTGGGGGGAGTCAATGACATGGGTATATCTGGGGGGAGTCAACGACACGGGTATATCTGGGGGGGGAGTCAACGACATGGGTATATCTGGGGGGAGTCAACAACACGGGTATATCTGGGGGGGGGGGGGGGGGGGAAAGTCAACGACATGGGTATATCTGGGGGGGGGGGGGAAACCAAAGCATTGCTGAAGGGTGTTTGTTTCCCCATCGTTCCTGAACTGGACTGGACTGTATGGCAGGTATGGCATCTGTCATGTACCTGAAATAGAAATGTCTCACCTGGGTTGCTGGGCACCATTGCTGGTCCCCAGGGCAGCGTAGTGCAGCATCTCTGTCAGCAGCTCCAGGGTCAGCTGCTGCTGGAGGCGGGCGGGCGGCACGGAGACCCTGGGGGGCCGGCGGCCAGCATCCTCGGTCTGCGTCAGCCTCCTCTTCTTCGTGGTCTTAGCCGTCGTTTCTCCTGGGGTTTCTTTTCTTTTCCTGGTCGGTGGGCTCATTTTCTTTTTCTTTTTTTTTGGAGATGAATCATGTACTGGAAGGAAGGATGACATCTCGTTTAGAAATACCGGTCAATGGATGAATTAAATACTGCGGGTTCAGGTTATGCGCTACATTATTGATTGAGATGCATTACTTTCGTAGTACATTGTTGAATGTTACCTTTTTTTTCTTTTTATGTACTTAATGATGTCTTCATACGGCAAGGTGGTGACAACCCCACACAGCACGGCGCCATGTGGACGACATGCTTTCAAAACACATGGGGGAAGATGAAGTGAAATGCGTTGCAGTAAATGACCCAAAAGGCTAATGGCTAAATTAATATATCCACCATTTGGTATATGTTGATGCTATGCCTATGATTAATTATAGATAGGAAGCAAAGAAAACCAGAACTATGTTAGTTAGAATAAGCAAAACTAAAAAACACCGGCGATGTAAACAAACCCGGCTGCGTGCGTTGCATTTCCGGTGATTATTTTCAAATTAAAAGTAAACAAACGTATACACACGCTACATTACCACGTCTATTTTTCGATGGCGGTGTAATTGGGAGCAGTTGGTAGCTGTCTCTGAACCCGGGACTGGGATTGACACTCGTGTCCTCTACTAGTGTGTTGTAACATTTTAAAACACCGCTTTTATTTTGATGGGAAACACAACGCGGTTTCCGGGTTCCGGGGCGCTGCTCGAACTGTTTGGTCGATGTTCTTCCGTGCGGTTAAAATGTCTTCCAGACCAAACAAGTCGATTAAATGACTTCAATGCGTTTTTCAAATTATTACCGCGAACCGCAACACACCGGGTTGTTATAAAAGTGTAAAACATCTCCTCAAATATCAGGATTTACATCCCCGCATGGTCCAGCATGTCGACGAAGAAGCTGGCTAAGTACGGAAGGGCTTTGGTCTTGTTTACACTTTAACATGTTGTTCCAGTTAAATGCTGAGGTTCATCACTTGGCTTACTTGAACTCGTATTTTCTTAATTGATTAATTGGTTGTTAGTTGCATGCACATTACTTATGTTTTATTGCATTTCTACAACACAGAGAACTGGGATTACTGCGAAAGCGCAGCCGGTCCGCAGGAAATAAGGCATCACCTGTCTGTAGTAAGTATACTAGTATTAGTATTTAGTACTAGCCATGGAAATGTTGAGATGTTTTTCTAAAATAACTGATATTTTCATTCGTGGTTATTTATTTAGCTCTTTGTTTACCCTCTTTTCAGATCAAATATTTTCATACTTGATTGTGATTGACTTTGAGTCCACATGCTGGAAAGAGAAAAACAACTATGGCCAAGAAATAAGTAGGTCTTGTTTGTTTGATCCCACCTCCAAGGTCTCCATTGCCCTTCCCTTTTCCCTTGAAACTGACATATTGTCTGTCCTCTCTCTCTCTAGTTGAATTTCCTGCTGTCCTGCTCAACACGTCCACAGGGGAGATAGACTCTGAGTACCACACCTACGTCCAGCCGCAGGAGCACCCGGTTCTCTCCGACTTCTGCACCGAGTTGACTGGCATCACGCAGGTATTTCTCTCTTTTTCACAAATACATGCGTACAGGATAAACGTCGATCTTGCAGCAGTTCCTGCATGTTGTATTTGTCTTCCAGAGGCAGGTGGAGGCGGGGGTTCCCCTCCACATCTGTCTCTCTCGCTTCAGCCGCTGGTTACGGGCCCTGCAGCTTCAGAAGGGCTTGGCCTTCCTGGGGGAACAGCCGCCGTCCGCTCCGTCGGTCCCTCAAAAGCCCTGTGCCTTTCTCACTTGGTCAGGTAATGGCATTTGTTGTATTTGTACACCTTTTGATTTGTATGATAAAGGTTATCATTCTTTGCTAAAAAAAATCCCCTTGGTTTTCACACAGGGTATCTGTCACAGAGTTTTAGAGATAATCTATGCCAATGTGAACTACCCAAGTTGAAATGAAACAAAAATAAATGTTTGTTTTGTGTGTGTATTAGACTGGGACCTTGCAGTGTGCCTGCAGTATGAGTGTAAACGAAAGCAGCTCCACAAGCCTGATATGCTTAACAGCTGGATCGACCTCAGAGCCACTTACAGAGTTTGTAGTCTTTTTCTCTCACACACACACACACACACACACACTCACAATGTTTTTACAAATGCTTGTATGTCTTTTCCAGCTTTTTTACAACAGAAAACCAAAGGGACTGAATGGGGCACTACAAGATTTAGGGATCCAGTTTTCTGGACGAGAGCACTCTGGTAGCGTGCTCAATATAAAATACTTTCTCATTAAGTTTTCCATCCTAATCTCTCTGATGGATCGTTTAATTTCGGTTCTCTTTTCCTCTGTTCTTCAGGTCTGGATGATTCCCGTAATACTGCTCAGCTGGCGTTGAGGATGATGAGGGATGGTTGTGTGATGAAGCTCACCAGAACCCAGGAGAGGGTGAGTGGCTGCCTGACAACCCCCCTGATGTTCCCCCCGCTCCTAACCGCTCCCCTGTCGTTCTCCCCCAAGAATCATTCCAGGTGACCCTCGTCCTTCCTTCCAATCCCCTCTCTGTCTAACATGAGTGGTTCCATCTTTTCCATGTTACACTATATTTATCAGTAATTGCAGCTAGCTCACTTCTGGTCTGTTCTTTCTTTCTTTCTTTCTTATTGAGGCTACTAGGCCGGGGAATGCATTTCTTTCGTCTTATTTGAGATGGCGAAATGCTAGGGCACACATTGTAAGCGTGAAATAGAGTGCGGATATAAATTGTCTCTATAGAACACACATAGGTTATCTTTCAATGACTTGCAGAGTTTGTGTCTCTCTCACTCATACTAGGCGCCAATGAAGCCCAAGCCCCTGTTTGGGGATGCTCCCATCGGCAAAAAGGAGAATGATGACATGGATCAAGATGTAAAGTCAAAGAGCCCTCGACGATCACTTCAGATTACGTGTTCAAAGACCAATGTTCCGCTTTCAGTCACAAAGGAAAACGGAGACTCGATACCGCAACCCTTTCAAGAATATAAAAGCCTCATCTCCCCAAGGACCCTGCTGAATGGCACCACTACACCTCTGCTGGGAAAGGGCAGCGCTGCAGGTAAAAGGATGACCATGGACCTTTTCTCTCCGGTCCTGTTGAATGCTGCTTCACGGCTGGACAATAGCCACAGCCTTGTTCTCTGCTCCACCACCGTGGGACGCATATCCCACCAGCCACAGGTCCATCTGACCTCTGAACCACGGGCAGCGGTGCTGCTGGAACACACAAAAGATGACACGGAGACGGATATCGTGGTGGAAACAGAGGAGAGTTACGGTTGCTATGACTACGTGGTGTTGGACGGCGATGGGGATGATGTCACTACTGACTTGTATGAGGAGAATGGATTACTTGACACAGAGGACGAAAAGGTGCCAAAATACATAAATTCCTCCATGCTCATTCCTAATCAAATCAATGTAATCTCAAAGAACAATTTAGCAAAGACTGTTTGTGTTAAGAGAAAAGGAAACGCCCAGAAACTAGAGGCTAGGTGCTCCTGGAATAACAAAAGGCCACCCTCGTGTGTTCCTGTAAATGAAATGAGACAGCCCCATAATGTGTCATTGGCAAATACATCAGCTCTAAGATCAAATTCAATAACATCAAATCACCCCAAAGTAGTCTCCAGTAATGTCTATTTACAAGGTCGAGGCAACGCAAAGGCTCCCCAGAATAAATCAAAAACATGGAACTCGTCCTCATTCATCACGCCCAAGGCCCGTGTCCCAGAGCGGGCTTTGCTTTCCAACGTGTTCACAAAGCCCAGACCGGTCATCACACAGCAGCACAACGCACCCAGAACACACTCAAAGAAACCAAGTGGAAAGGAGACAGGCCTGTTTATCTACAGCGACACAGCAGCAACCCCCCAGCATCCCACCTCCGCTCATTCTCTCCGCACCCCACAGAGCGCCGTCCCCCCTCTCTCAAGCCACCCCACCACCTCCAGTCGATCTTGCCAGTCGACCACCAGGCGTGCGTCCCTTCTGCATCCATCCAGGCCTGGGACGCCCAGGATCACCGCTCCGCTGTGCGGGTGCGGGCGCCGGGCGAAGCGACAGACCGTGTGCAACGGTGGCCCCAATCACGGACGTGGGTTCTACTGCTGTCCCGTGCGCCGGTCGGGCACCGGGGGTAATAATATGGGTCAGAACGGCTGCAAGTTCTTCAAGTGGGAGTCGGCTCTGATTCAGGACAGCTCGCCAGGCAATTCATGGGTCCAGCCTGGGACGTCTCTACGTGGACTTGGTCGTCCGCAGCTGTCGTCAACGTCGAGGAAGAGCTACTGACTTGTGGAAACTAACTAACTAGGAAATAGATATAAATAGATTCATTGGATGTGATTTTAATGAAGTCAAGTGTGTTTGTTGGTAAAATCTGAATACTGTTGCAAACAATGTTTCCAAAATGAATGTGTAATGTGTTGCTATTATGATATGAATTATGTAAACGGGGTGTAATTCATCGAAATTATTTTAATATCCATGACAGATTGTTAGACTAAACTTACAAAAGTAATTTTTTTACAATGTATTTGTATGTAAATAAACTATTTATTTTATTAATACAGTTAAAATATATTGGGTTATTTTACATTAACATACCTTTACATTTATGGAAGCATAAATGTAAAGTTTGAATTCGCCTGCAGAAAAGTCTTCAATGTCGTTTTTAACGACATAGTTGCGCCAAGCGGTGTGACATGAAGTTTGTCCCATCTCGAACGCCGTAGCACAGGAACTGAACCACCTGTTTTAAAATGTGTGTCGCTAACATGCGTGTAGGCTGCTAATGAATACATGCGCCGTCTGTAACGTCCATTATATACTAGTTTCAGCTTAATTTTTAAGGACGGTTATGTTTGCCTTTTGCTAAGGCCACGTCGAGTATTTACACGATTTACTGAAGTAGTACTGAAGTTAGCAGCGCTAGGTACCATAGCTGGCGTTAGCTGAGTCGCTAACGAAAGCATTAGCAGGCAAGTTGTCTGGGCTGGGAGTTGTACCGGTGAGATAACACACAGGGCTGTACCGACCAGTTTACCGACATGTCGGCGGACGGCGACAAGAAACGCAGCAGAAAGCGGTACGCCGCCGGCCGCGGGAACAAGCGGTTCAAGGGGTCCAGGGAGCTGGAGGTGGGCATGCAGGGCATCATCATCACCTGCAACATGAACGAGCGGAAGTGCACGTCGGAGGCCATCAGTCTGCTCAGCGAGTACGCAGATGAACTGTACGGACCGGAGAAGGTGAATGCGCCTTTCTGAATGTAATCTGCCGTGTTGTATTCCAAGTTAGCGCTATAAACATTGATGTGTTGTGAAGTTAAAGGTCCCCCTATTTTACCACCAGGTAAAATAGATCAGCCTATCCAGTGGACTGTACCAACTGGTAGGCTGATCTATCCATCATACATCTGGGTGGACACTCCCACTTGTGATGTCATTAGAGGGTAGCTTTTGACATGGCTTTTAATGGGTAATCAACATCACACCTGGTGGTAAAATAGCTGACCTTTAACACTTGATGTTACTTGACGTGATTCTAGATGCAGGGTTGCGGCGGGAGTAACAGCGAAGAGGAAGAGGAGGAGGAGGATGATGCTGAAGCGGCGCTGAAGAAGGAGGTGGCTCAGCTGAAGAAGACGGGGAAGGGGGCGGAGAAGCGCTTCCAGGCTCTGGACAGTGGCGCCAACAATGTTGTCTTCATTAGGACCCACAATGTGGGTAAGTAGGGGGGGGGGAGAAACAATGGGCCACTTTTATTTGCTTTCGTTATATTACTCCAGGCCGTCTGGTTTATTGTACGCCCTCTTATTGAACCGAATGTTCTTGTTGCTCACCTAGAACCAGACAAGCTGGTGCATCACATCCTGTCCGACCTTCACGCCACTAAGAAGAAAAAGTCCCGGGTCATTCTCAGGATGCTGCCAGTAAGAGATACATATTGTATGCATGCTGCATCCTCTGGTTTGCAGATGATGTCCTCTCAATTTCAATAGTTTGCATGGATATGTTGGCTGCTAATACGCTCTTTGTGACCAACACTGTTCTGCTGGGTTTTAGGTCAGTGGAACATGTAAGGCCTTCCAGGAAGACATGGATAAGTATCTGACCACGTTTCTGGAGCCGTGGTTCAAAACCCCCAATCAGGCCACCTACCAGATTGCCTTCAAGGCACGAAACAGCAGCCATAACAAGAGGGATGACATAATCAAATCAATCGCAGGTATACACTCCAACATTTGCTTTAACTAGAATGCCTTGAGATCTTGTAAACGGTCAATATCTTCTATGCAAGATATTGACTATTTAAGGTCAGAATATAAGCAGCTGGCAGCCGGGTTTATTTGTTCACTGACTGATTTGCACTCACTCATTGCTTCTGTACCCATGTGCCGTAGTTATACGTTGTTTGTACTCTTTTTGTTGTTGTTTTGTCTGTCGGTTGTAGGTTGTCCATCTATAGAGTTACAGTTTAATGTAATGCTCATCAACCATGTCTAATTCCTACATGTCTTTCTTGTGTTCTGATAATTCAGATCTCTATTCCATTTATTTGCTTAACTTAAGCATTTGCATCGTGCCCAACAACGCCCCCTCTTCTAAAATCACTAAATCACGGCCTCAAGTGGCTTATTGCTTTTATAAAACCGTTACTGTAGACTACCGAGTAGGATTTCACAAAATAAACAAACATAATTTATTAAAAACAAATCTTCATTCGTCCGCCAAAGCAATATAGTTCCTCAAGACAGCAAAATGGTTGCCAAGCAACACAGGCTTTAGCACACAGGCACATTAATGCTAAAAATGAGTTATGTGGTCACAGGTGTGTGCTTATAGAGGAATTTAAAACGGCTTCGAGCCAATCAGAATTAAGGACTGGAACAATCCATTTTATAAATGTTATTTTTCTTGTTGTTTTCGTGATCCCATAGGCCTGGTGGGGAAGATGAACCCAAAGAACAAGGTGGATCTGACCGACCCAGAGCTCAGCATCATCATAGAGGTCATCAAGGCGGTGTGCTGCGTCAGCGTGGTGCCAGACTACGCACTCTTCAGGAAGTACAATCTCCAAGAAGTGGTCAAAGACGACGCTCCCAAACCCGATGCTGCCGATGACGTGAAAGAGGATCAGAAGGCGTCTGATCCGAGCGACAGTGCAGACGTTGTTAAAGAAGCGGAAGAACAGACGGATAAACAAGCAGAGGACATTAAAGTGCCCGGAAATGAGAAACGGGTTGAGGAGGAGACCGAAGAAGGGAAGTGATGATCAAAGTGAAAGGGACACTTTTATTTTAACATTGAAGGTTGTAGAAACATGAGCCCAGATGGCATTTTAGGCCTCTATTATATTTGTTTTAAATACCAACAGTTAGTAAGTTAGCTGAACTGTTTTTTTTACATTAATGGTTCTGTGTGATTATTTCTGGATACTGCAACCTCTTATTTGGATACTTACCATTTGTCATGTGTGATAATATAGTTTCCCAAAAGGGAATGGAAATTAAAGTGGTGTGCTTTTAGTTTAATTTCTGTTTTGTGGTGTTTTTTTTTTACCCAGAAATGCAATGTTTTAATTTTGAACAGTATGAAGAACAGTTGCTCCAGATGCCATTTTAATAGGCTGGCCCACTTGTGTAGATTGGAGAAGTTGGGGAATTAGTTGGCTACAACTTCAGCTACTGGCACAAAATGTGTCCTTTTGAAGTCTTCATGATATTTTTGGATAGACAATAGCCTACTCATTGTAAATAAACTCTAAAAAGGGCCTTTGGTTTAGTGCGGACAAAATGGCCTCAAACATGGGAAAGCTGTTTATGTGGCTTTTTTAATTGAATGTCAATTCAATGTGCGTGTATTAAATAATGCAATTGGTCTTTAAAAAAACAGCCTTTTTCTCATTGATGGACAAAGAGCACATGTTTGGAAGCAGTCAGGAGGACATTTCTTATGTACTCCACAAGGTGGGGTAAACGGTCATTGTGGTGAGGTGGACATTTAGGTGGAATGGTAGTTTGAAGTCTGATTAATTCATTTAAAATGAATAGACCAGACTTATTGAACCATTTTGTTTTGACTGGCATTATTTAATAGCTATTAGTGTATTGAAACAACCCCACTTTCCTTGTTGCAGTTTTGTTTTGCAGATCTGGTTGAATGAGGTTGTTCGCTAAGGGACACACCAGAAAATGGCTATTTAACAGTTTTTCTCCTGCCAGCTTTACTTTCACACTTAACACATACAACACAGTGTGGCCTTTTGGATGATGACTATTTGTTGTGGTTTTAACCATGAACCAGGTTGTAACTTCAGTTCCTGGAAAGATGTGTCAAATTACTTGAGCTGTCATGTCTCTGACGATACTAACTTCCTGGCACTTACAGGTAATACTACATGAATTATACATGAATTGTGCATTCGCCTCTACTCAGAGTTTAGAGGCAGTTCAGAGGCCTGAGATCTACCAGTGACCACGTCAAACTTGATATTTCATCATCGGTGCCCCAATAATTATGGATGGACGGATGATTTCAGTGTAAACAAGTGCTGTTACTAGATATCAGTAATTTATTTTTACGAGTAATCTAAACTACAATATATATTTTTTGGATTTGACTAATGGGATTCACAAAAGAAACAATCTACATTATTACATGATAAATATAACTACAGAAAAGGTAGTAGCATTCACTATACCGGTAATACCGGTCATAAATATTCCCTCAGCTTTAATTGCTCCTGTCAGAAACAGAGCTGACTTTCTACAGGCCTACAGAAACGCGTACATTTTTGGCAACCACAATTGTATGCTTACCCGTTATACAGGTTAAATGTCACAGCCATGTGTAACAATTGCATTCGCAGGTGGATGTGCGGCGGCCCCCTGAGGTCAGGATTAACATCCACCGGTCTACTTCCATACCTGACCTTTAGGATGCTCTCTAGGGGCTCATTTGTCTTCTGTCACCCAGACAGTAACGTCAACCATCTCAGCAATGAGGAGGTCTCTCTCTCTTTGTTGAAATGTTCGGCTCATACCACTTAGGCAAATAATTACAGTTCTATGAACTGATTATCTTGATTATCTAGTGATCTGTCACAGTTTTAGTGGGGAAAAAACATGTATCTAGTGTTCTTGTGAGTGTGTGTGTATGTGTGTGCGTGCATGTGTGCGTGAGTGCGTGCGTGTGCGTGCCTGCATGTGTGCTTCCTTTCGGTGTGTGCTTGTATTGCTCGTATGTGTGTGTATCTCTCTGTGTGAATGGCAGATGGTTTGGGTTTAATGAGAATCGCTTATCAACAGCTCCACAGCCAGTTTGCTGTTATTTCCGCAGATGTTGACCCATTCAGCGCTACAGGTGGGCCAAGACCAGCCCATGTTGGTTGTCAACATTTCTATTTGTCCCAGCAGAACGTGACTAATCAACTGCTGGATTCGGCTGGTTTTAGTGTCAACGTGATTCGTGGGGAGAATAGGGAGGTTTTTCTGAAAAAAAACTATTCATTAATTTTTTTCTGACATCAGCTTCTTGGTAGCTAGTGTGAGGTTGTCGTTTGAATGTCAATGATTTCTTGTATGAACTATGGACGTTAATGAATAATAAAGAGATGGCACATAATAACACATTATATTTATTTAGTGCCTTTTGGGACACCCAAGGTAATGTAGACATGATGCAAAACAAAACATTAACAATGAAGGACCGAGACCAACGGCCTGGCTAAAGTGATGGGCCTTTAGGTGTTTTTGTTCAGCGGACCCAGCGTTTTAGGTCTCTGGAGGGTGGTGAGCAGTCCAGTGTCAGAAGGACAGATTTTGGGAGGCGGTGTATAAGTTTTGAGGAGCTCAGATAGGTACCAGGAGGCATGAGGGTACTTGTATAGGTGAGGAGGAGGAGGAGGAGGAGGAGGAGGTTCTTGTCAGTGATACGGGACTTGACCAGGAGCCAGTGGAGGTGGATAAGGGCGGGGGTGATGTGCTGCTAGGGTTTGGTGTTACAATAGTCCAGGCGGGAGGTGATGAAGACATGAATGAGGGTCTCTGTGACAGATCTGGTGATGGACGTAATGTGGGGAACAAATGTGAGTGAGCAATCCAGAATCACAGCCAGGTTGCGGGCAAAGCAAGTTACCAGAGGAACATCCGGTAATCAGCCGTCCAGTTGGGTTTGGTGTTGGGATGGATGTGGGGCTGCCCCTGTTCTTTCTCCTCCCAGCTGTTAAATGAACAAGATGAACACTTAATATTTATTAAGTTCTTAAGATGTTATATTTATATGCCCATCATAATAATTATATTGATAATAATATGAATATTAATAATAATTATTATAATAATTATAATAATAATGTTTATTTTGTATAGCGTTTTTCAAGATACTCAGACACTTTACAGCAAGAAAAATCACATAATTAAAACATTCGGTAACACTTTAGATTAGGGATCACATATTCACCATTAACTAGTTGCTTATAAGGACGCATATTGGCTCTTTATTAGTCATTATAAAGCACTTATTAATGCATTATTCTGCATGACCATATTCTAAAACTACTAGGCCATTAACTTTAATATGAGAGTTTTCCCTCAATAACCTGCTAATTACTGCTTATTGATAGTAAGTAAGGAAGTTGTTGTACATAAATTACGATCTTAGCAACTAGTTAATGGTGAATATGTGGTCTGTAATCTAAAGTGTTACCAAACATTTTTATATAGCAGCATGGACAACCTTTACAATAGAAAAAACTTGGGACAGAAAGACAAGACATTATGAAATCATATAGAAGAGTTTAAACATCAAAAGCCAGTTTGAAGAGATGGGTTTAGGGGGAAGACTTGAAGGAGGAGAGTGAGGTGGCGTCCCGGATGGGTCTGGGGAGAGAGATCCAGAGGGAGGGGCCTGTCGTCATCATCATCAGTTCATTAAAACCCTTAACCTTGTGTGCGCTGCACTTCTGGTAGGATTCATTGGACGATGAGGCATTGGCCTGACCACCAGTAAGGAAAACATGAAGTGATGTTCACATATCTTTACTTGAATCTCACATACTTTCATTGAATCTCCTCATACTGTTGTGTGGCAAACCGGTTCATATTGACTTTGTTCTCTCTCCCGCTCAGACACATGGTCAGTGACATCTCCGATCTTTCTACGTGGTGATTTCATGTTTGCTAAATGCACATTCTTTGCAAATCAAGCATCATCTAAGTGGTCTTTTCTGTTCTACCTTCCCTGACCAGACTGAAAGCTCTGGTGGACGCTTGAGGACGCTTTTATTTTGTAAAAACCCTTGGCTTGGCAGCAGGCTCATTCTGACCACAGACTCATACTATGGAGTTCATTGCTCACTATAGGAGTGTCTTGAATGTGGTGTGTCAGACCCAAGAGAACAATTTCTTTCTGTTTTGATTTTTTGAAGGGATTTTCTTCTCCTCGGCCTCAGTGACATTTCCCCATAATCCTTTGTGTTGTCTGCCTGACTCGCCCCTGACCCCACCCCTCCTTTTCCTTTAATTCATGTAACCTCAAGGAGTGACATAGAGAGTGGACTTCATTATTAAAGGAGTTGGGCGTTACGGCCGCGCTCTGCTGTGGCTTTCTCTTTGAATCTCCTATACTTTAAGAAATATTTTGTAGTGAATTATTGCCCATATCTGGTGCGGCGTGTCCCACGCTCTGTGAGCGTCCGCTGCTAGGTGTCAGGTGTCTGTGGATGTCTTTAGGGTCCTCTATAACTGTCTCACTGCAGGGCCCTAGTGGGACTGTTGGCTGGGGGGAAGAAGTAGTGCAGATCCAAGGTAAGACATTATATAACCTACTATATCTTTAAAGTATGTCAGTATAAAAAAAAACTACATTTTACATACCACTGTGGCTTTCTTCGTGCAGTTTTGTGCTGTCAAACTGAAGAACCTGCACTCGGTGGAGGTTTTTATATAAGGGCCTTTGGCAAACTGACACAGGAAACACATTTTAGCATAATGCTAACAAGGACCTTGACAATTAGGTAGACAGGGGAGGTTGACAAGGCGAGGGCCAAGGCTAGAGGGTGGCGCTTTAGCGAGGATGTGAAATGAAAGGAGAAAGAAAGAGGGCAAGAGGAGAGGTGGGTCGGGGCCATCAGCTGTCTGTCTTCGTAAGCTTTGCTTATTTCTTTTCCCGCTTCTCTTTCTGTAGATAGTCCGTGGTTAAGGATGATGTAAAACCCAGTCACCCTATAGCATTTATCAATTTAATGTTTCTAAAACCAGTATTTGGACTACAACACATGTTGTATCCTTGGAGGACTGTTCTTAGTTAATTAGGGTTTGAAACAAACCAGAGACAATCTTTTTTTTCTTTCCAGTGAACTGACATACACTCTGGTAAGTCATTAATCCCCATCCCTCTTTATTCTCCAATCATTTATAATATACATATCTGAAATGTTTGTTTTCCAGCATCTTATCCTCTGAATGAATTAGTTTAAAATGTGCTCTTTTTGAAGTAGTTATATTTCACACAGAATAGATAATTACCTCTGAAGTGAATGCTGGTCCCTCAAAAAGGATATACATATTAACAGGATTGGAGATGGTTACTGACCAGCTGTCAGAGAGGGAGAGAGGGACAGAACGAACCCCGAGAAACACGGCTGAACGACAACACAACGAACCACATTTTTTTTACCAAGAGTGTCGATCGAAAACTCTCTACAAACCGGGGAAGCGGTGAAGAGGACGCCGCTCAAAAAATATCATCCATCGGGACATGGAAGGAGACGGAAGACGGGTGGGAATAACGAACGATCGGGACGAAGGAAGCTGTTTAAAATACAACATCAAACACTGCAGGCACAGCAGGGGGGCTGCTGGTTGCACCCGGCTGAGGGATGGGTTTTTGTGGGTGGGTGCATGCATGTTTGTATAGTTTTGTGTTGGGCCAATAATCCATCCATGTGCAGTCACAATAGGAACCAAAGAGGGTTACAAGGCACGCTTGGCTCCGTTTTGAAATACCTTTTTCCCCCCCCCCTGTACGCGTACACCCAGATGGACATACAGTCTCACGCGGAGACTTTCTTTGATGATTGTCGATACTGCTGCTGCGTGATGATGTCATACGGCAGAGAGCAAGGGAGGGGTGGCATGATCAAAGGCGCGAGGGAGGGGATGAAGAGGCAGGAGAGGATATCCAAGACAAACAACGGGACAAAGATGGCGACTGCTTCCACTACGGGACGTGTGATAGCCCTGAGACCACCGGACCGCCGAGAGGAGACCCCTTGTCCCGGCCGTCTCGCGTGTTGCCGGCGTTCTAACAAGATGGCCATGACACGCTGGAACCACCAAGCCATCCTTAGTCGTCGCCAGCACCACCACCACCAGCAGCAGCACCGGCACCACCGCCACCGCCGGGCTAACATGGTAAGATCCCAGCCTCTTTCCTTCGCTCGCTCTCTCCTCCGCCGCTATTAAACCATCAAACCTCCGTGCCCGGCTGTCTGTCTCCATCGCACACAGTCTAGTATTTATTTTTTATTGTGCATGTTTTTTTTTTCATTCATTCTAATAACACATTTTCTTCCCCTTTTCATTCCTTTTTCTTCCCCCCTTTCATCATGGCCCTTTAGACTGTTAATGCAGGCCTCTCCTGGCCATCAAAGGCAGCACATCAATTGCTTTGACTCCCAAGTGAGTGTGTGCGAGAGGGCCAGAAAAAGAAAAAAAATATTGTCTCAAAGATCAAGACACGCTTTCATGGCTGATTTTGGCCTTGCTTGGGTTTCGCTCTCCATCATCTTTCAGCCCCTCTTGTTTTATCGCCGCTCATTGTCTCAGAATCCGTTGGCAATTTCTTCCAATCAACCCGCCGGTCCGTATCCCGCATTTGCTGCGAAATAAAAATCAGGTGGCGAATAGGAAAGAAAGAACGCAAAGAAGTGTTTCTTTTTTTTTATTCTGCTTTCTTTGAGTATATTCTCTGGCTGGCAGACTACGGGGCCAGAGCTGTATCCTATGATGACAATACGTGAAACAATATTTGAATAAGCAGCAGGAGGGCAGCCTGCTAATCCACTGTGGCTAATCCAGTGTTGGTGGAGGCCATATTGGTAGCTGGTGTATTCAACGCCATGACAATACACATCAGCAGGGCGCCATGGCAGATATGCTGACACTCCTTTACTTTAGCCGTAGCAGGGAAAAGCCAGCAGATGGATAGATGGATGGATGGATGGATGGATGGATGGATGGATGGATGGATGGATGGATGGAGGGATGGATGGATGGAGGGAGGGATGGATGGAGGGAGGGATGGATGGATGGATAGATAGGTGGAGGGAGGGATGGGTGGAGGGAGGGAGGGATGGATGGAGGGAAGGATGGATGGATGGATGGAGGGATAGATGGATGGGTGGAGAGGTGGATGGATGGAGGGATAGATGGATGGATGGATGAATGGGTGGAGGGAGGGATGGGTGGAGGGATGGATGGATGGAAGGAGGGATGGATAGATGATGGAGCGATTGATGGGAGGATGGAGGGGGCATACGCACCAAAGGGTGGATAGACGGATGGAGAGATAATAGGATAGAAGGATGACAAATGGAAGGGTGGATGGTTGCAGTTGATTGCGGGTTGATTGCAGCTGACTTATTTATTTATTTATCTAAATAATGTCATTCATCTAAAATGATTGCTTATTGCAATGGATCATATGTTGTTATTGTTGTTGTTGTTTTAATTAACAAAAAAAAGACATATGCGTTTAGATAGATGTGTGTAGTTGTATATGATGCTCTTGACAAACTTATAATAATGTAATATAAAATGGTTTCATGTTATCACAGTCTATATTGTATACGTCCCGCCGTTGCCTTTGTTTCAGGGCTGCGATACCTATTAAAAATACTTTACTCCCTCTGGCCGCCTTAAGGAGCAGAGGACTGATACTCTTTCAAAAGGTACATAATGAAGATTTCACTCTCTCACTGAGTATCTAAATGGGCCTTTGTGTCGGGAGGCCCCCAAGAGATAAGCTTGTTTCTGACAGGCCTTGGTACAAACGCCTAAATCTACTCTGACAGCTGGAACAAAGGATCCCAAGCTGGACCAGTAGGCCAACAAAGAGCCCGAAGTTGTTGGTATAAGAAAGCTCTCTCAATTCAAGAAATACATCGTTTTTGTTCACGTTAAGAAAGCATGTATATACTATAGCCGCTGCGCTCCGATAAACGCAGCGCATTGTTTTGCCACTGCCACAGTGATATAGAATGATATAGTATGTTTATCCCGAGAAAATGCAGCTAAAGATTAGCTCATCATTAAAGGCTTCGCAGTAATCGATGAATCAGAGTTAATAGCGAGAAGATCTTTCAGAAAATATGATGGATCTCCACTAGGGGGGAGCTTAGGATGACTGCATCCTAATTAAGAAGCCTTTTAGAGCATATCAAACATGCATGTGCAAAATGATCTTTAAATATCAGCCTGGTGTGTTTCTCATAACAGATAAATACATGATTTCACTTTCACAAATGTTGCCTTTTACCTGAGGTCTAGACCACGGGTAATGTTGACTGTGTGCAATTGAGGTGATTTTTCTTTTTTGTTTTCAATAGCATCCAATGAAAGAAATAACTATAATTCTCACACTATGAAGTAGTAGTTAACACATCATGTGTTTCACCTCCTCATTTCGTAACAGCACTTAAATGTTCCACTTTCACAAAAACCCCTCTGGTGAACACTTAAAGGTGTTAGTTCCACCAGATGCTGGGCCACCAGCTGTCTGGTTTGATTTGGACGTCTTTGATCAGCTCGTCCTATATCCAAACAGCTTGTCACGGCTTCAAAGCACTGTGTTCAAATTGCGGAGGGTATGCTGACTGCTTATTAATCGAAAAACAACACCTAAATAAAAAAAGGCCTGCGGGATAATGGAGGACACAAGAACAAAAGCTTGTTTGTTGACAAGATTCGGTTGGAGTATAACAATCAAGATTCAAGATTCAATCTTTTTCTCAGTCAGTAGTCAATTATCAGTACTTCAAGCAAGACAATTTCTTTGAATGTAAAATGAAATCTTGAGCATCACTGGGATCCTGAAACTGTAAATGTAGGCTATATATTGGATGAGTAAAAGAGTAGTATAAAGTATAAACTATTGTAAAAATCTAAGGCTTTAATCTAGGCTTGGATTAAACATTGTATTAATGTACATTTTAACTAATTTAATTGAACACAAATGACATTTGATATATGAAACAGCTACTTAATGTGTATAGATTTTGGAAAAATGTAAGCCTTTTATTAGGTTTGGATTTACATTTTAATGAATGTACATTTTAATGAATTTAATCAAATAAACATTGTTTTCAATCTATGAAACAGCTGTTTAATTATACCACATCTGTGCCTATAGATGTGGTCTGCTGCTTCCAGACCAGTAGATTGCAGCCGGGAGCCTTTCCATTGAAAGGTCTTGAATCGTGTCATAGTTGTTTTAATTTAACTATCTTTTATATATTTAATAGTAGCCTACAAATGGTAGGCCAGCATTTACTCAACATGTGATTATATTTTTGAAAGCCTGGAATTCCCTATTATCCAGAACAGTCAATCTAAAAGGAAACTAAATAGAAAGCACACAGACTATAACAACCATAACAATGTCAGTGCTGTGACAGAACATTATTCACATCACATTTTCACATATGATTACTGTCATGTATAAATGGATATTACGTTGTTTGTTTATGTTTAAAATTGACTTGACCTGACTCCACAAAGACAGATTGATAAACAGAATGACACGCACACACACACACACACACACACACACACACACACACATATATATATATATATATATATATATATATATATATATATATATATATATATATGGCGAAAACAAGGGACAGTTCTGTGAGTGCCTCCCCTGTGAGGTGACCTTTTCTCAGCTAAGAGCTTACAGGTGCTGCATGGGCACACACACACACACACACATACACACACACACACACACACACACACACACACACACACACACACACACACACACACACACATACACATATACACACACACACACACACACACTTATTATATATTCATAAGTGCCAACATGCCCCCAACCCCTCCTCACTAAGACATCACAAAAGGTCAAGTTAATTTCCCTTACCAGTCAGCCCCGCCTCCCTACATTCATTGTCTCTAGGGGCAGGACGGCAGCCTCAGCAGGACCTACTGTGTGTGAGCATGTGTGTGTGTGTGTGCGTGCTTGTGTGTGTGTGCGTGTGTATGTGCGTTTGGATAAACAAATGGTATGTGAATGTGTCCTGAGTGACTTCATTATTATGTAGCACGGCTGCTATTTCTTCACTGACAGACACATCATCATCGTCATTAAAATCCACTTATTCGCTGATTGTTCTTTCACCTTGAACACATCAGCCTGGTCACACTACTTTCCACAGGAAGAGGTGTGTATGTGATTTTTCTTGCAATATTTTCAAATGTTGTTTTTTTTTGTTACTATCTAGGTCAGTGTAACCATGGAAACAATGTCCATCCAGAGGTGGATAGACGCCCTGAAAGCCTGGACTTTACCTGAGCCACCAGACCTTGACTCAAACCTGGTAATCCTTACAGTACTACTTGTTAGTCCTGAGATACAATGATAATTTAACAATGATGATCAAATATTGTGTACTTTTCATTACCTTGACGTCTTCTTTTGAATCAATCAATCAAATGCTCTAAAATAATACTGTCTGGTGTGGTCTAAATCTAGTATAATTATTTTGTAATGACTATCACTTGTATAACCTAGGCATCTCTCTCTCTCTCTCTCTCTCTCTCTCTCTCTCTCTCTCTCTCTCTCTCTCTCTCTCTCTCTCTCTCTCAAACACACACACACATACACACAGCTTGAGCTCAACGCTGCTGACTTTCTGACTGACTGACTGACTGACAGCCCAGTATAGACTAGTGGGGAGCAGAGCACTCAGCTGGCGGGATGCCCTCTCTCTGCTCTTCCAGTCTTCATTCCACCAAAGATGGATTCTGTAGTCTGCTGAACACCTGCGCAAAAGTAAGGAAATCGCTCTTTAATAACCAGGTTTCAATTACTCACATGAATTACATGCTTCTTCTATTATTCTTAGGTATGAATTAGCTTTAGTGCCTCGATGGAAATGAACCAAACCATAGTGAGATTGTATTTTTGTATTGATTATTAGGATGATCATTATGATTATGATTGTTGTTATTATTATTATTATTAGTAGTAGTAGTAGTAGTAGTAGTAGTATTATTATTAGTAGTAGTAGTAGTAGTAGTAGTAGTAATATTAATATTATGTATTTTTTATTTTAATTAAAAATTGTACCTACATATTTAGACCTACATATGGTGACACTTTCACTTCAAATCAAAGCAAGTAATCAAAGCGACGCATTCCGTCCACACTGTGTGTAATTACCCGTTCGCGTCGCGCGCGACGCTGTTGAACCCATTCACAGTTTCTAACACACAGAGCTGCACATGCTAGAAGCTAGCCGCCGTTCATCAATCACCAATAACGCGGTTATAGAGCGGTGGATGAGTTTTGAGGAAGTTTTAACTTTGCCGTTATCGTAAAATAAGTTTAAGTTTGCCGTTATTGGAAATTATCGGAAAATCGTTATGTCCTCGCGTTGGGTATAATATAACATGTACATACTAGATTAAAACTCCGTCAACTAGCAACGACTTTAACGCGCTTCATTAGATACTCCTAACCGTAAAGTCACTTATTTGCATTTACATTTACGGCGCCGTGAGTTTGATTCGTGACTTTCCTACCTCCTCACTCCTAGCTCCTCACTCCTAGCTCCTAACCTCTAGCTTCTAGCGGGTCTACGTCTACAGCGCCGAACGCGCTCGCATCACACACAGCGCGCCGGCACGCGCACGTATTCACTGGCTCGCTCGTATTATTGCTCGCAAGGAGCCCAGCCACCATGGAGGGCTAACAGCACCAACACGGAGGAATCATTTTCTCTCTACGTTTTTTTTTCACATTGAAAAATATAGGTCCTCATGTGGCGCCGGGGAGCACACGGACCGCGCCAGTGTCCCCGATGCGGTGGATCGAGGGGAACGGGCTTTCAGAGACGGTAAGGGGACGGGTTTACTTTTTTTTTTTGGGATGCAAAACAAACGGCCGTTAACGTAGCTACTTTCGCCTAGCCGAGAACGAAGCTAGCGCGGCGGACGGTAAGCTAGCCGCCGCTCGGCGCTGCGGGCTGCCGCAAACCGACACAGTGGAAAAACGTGCCCAACCGTTTTTTCTTCTCCTTCTTCTTCTTCTTCGTCTTCTTCTCCCCCGCTGTTGTTTGATCCACGGCCCAAAGGGTTTTTTTTTGTTCACGTCTGCCGCCGCAATGTGACTTTTCGGCTAACTTCTCCCCCCCCCCACCCACCCACCACCACCACCACCAACCACCGACACCAACCACCACCGACACCAACTACTTTATTCAACTAGATTAGCCTGTGCGGAACTTGAGAGAGGAATATGTTGGGAAGTAACGTTACCGCAGGCCCGCCTTGTGTGTATGTATATGTATGTGTGTGTGTGTGTGTGTGATAGTAGGAGTTGTGTTGCCATACCCATCCCCCCACACACCGCCTCTGCAGGCCGAGATGAATGAGATTCCCACTTCAAAGCCACTGGCACTCGGCGGTGGCACCGCCGCGGAGCTAGCTAGCCTAGGTAGCTAGGTTAACGTGCTTTGCGGTCCCCCCCCCCCCCCACACACACACACACACACACACACCACCGGGTTCACGTTTTGTGTCGGCGAAATTTTGGGAAAAGCTAACGTGTTAGCTTTCCTGCTAAAGCGGTATAGGCAATGTGGAGGTTTTTTGTTGAAACTTGCTCGTTAAACTTGGTCTTGGGGGGGGGGGGGGGGTGATGTTTGCTAACGTGAGCTAAGACTTTTTTTTTTTCAGCCGTGTTCACTTTGAATGGCATTTCGTGGTTCCTGTCCGTGTTTTGTTTTATTGTTGTTGTTGTGGGGTTTCTTTTTTTTTTTAAGATGGAAGCGAGCCCGCTGGAGCACAACGTAAACAATATAGCATGCGAGCGAACGCGGTTGTAGCTGTAGGCCGATCTCTTCGGTGTTGAGACACTGAGGTGATAATGCTGTTGTTCTGCTGAAGAAACCCCTCACCTCCTCGTCCGTATCTTGTAGTCTTATGAAGTTGCTGTAACGACCGGACGAGTTATGAGAAGAGAGCAACTAAATGAATAGAAGAAGTACGAGCATTTTATTGTGTTTGGCACATATTGGACATGGTGTGTGTCTGTGTGTGTCTGTGTGTGTGTGTGTCTGTCTGTGTGTGTGTGACTCACTTTGTTAATTGTATCATGTTTCTTGTCACCCATCACAGGGACACTTGTTTGTCAGCAGAATCGTTAATGGAGAGGAAGATCTGACCTTGGCTTCCTGCAATCAGAGACATGAGTGTGGTCAGAGAATTACATGGGATCGGGTACCGAGGAGGGGTTGTGGCCTCTCACAGCGGCCCCACCCACTTCACGGAGGATGCTCCGCGGCCTCCGGTCCCTGGCGAGGAGGGGTCTGATGTCGACCCTCCGGTCCAGTCGCAGACCCTCTACTTTCCCCCGTCTTCGTCCTCCAAAATGGCGGATCTGCCAAGCTACACGCCATCCTCGTCGTCGGCGACCCCGCGTCGCCCGGACCTGGATCTGGGCTACGAACCTGAGGGTTCGGCCTCGCCAACGCCGCCATACTTGAAATGGGCCGAGTCACTTCACTCTCTCCTGGATGACCAGGAAGGAATCCAGCTGTTTCGTAACTTCCTGTGCCAGGAAGGGTGTGCAGACCTTCTTGACTTTTGGTTTGCCTGTTCGGGATTCCGCAAAACCAGCCAGGACAAGAGGTCCAAGCTGGCCAAGGCTATTTACAGGAAGTACATTGTAGACGGCACTGGGATTGTTTCGCGGCAGATCAAGCCTGCCACCAAGAGCTTCATCAGAGACTGTGTGGTGAGGCCGCATCCCGACCCCGCCATGTTTGAACAGGTGATTACAACACGGACACCACCATGGCACTTTATCGTTATCTTCACCCGAATAGTAATGACGACACCCTTAACACAATAACAACAACATGACAAACTATACACAACAAACCAAATGCTACAGACGATGCCACGCTTTCAGCTTGCGTTGGCTTCATGAATACTCGTATCCCTGAGGCTTTTGTTATTGTGAGTGTACCTGGTCCATCCGTCCTACTTCTTGCAGCTTTGCTTGAGATTAAAATAAACGTAGTTTCAAATATATTAGGCTTAGTTCATGTCTCGCAAGTAGGGATGCATTTATTTTATTGGTATCCTAGGTTGCGAGATATGATCACTGTTGAGCACCATGATACCACGGCAACTTTTTTTTCGTCCTATAGTTAGCTTATGGTATCTTACAAGAAATTCCATATCTGTGCATCTTAAGAATGACATATTATTGTATAGTCTGTCAGTGGTGACTGAACATTTCAAGAGAGACGCAGTAGAATGGATGATGGCACACTAAGATGTTAGGAATTTGGAGAGACAACACAGCCTTTTAAGAACTTGCAGCTAGGTTTTCAGCTTGCTGTAACTACTTTACAAGATGAACCTCAACACTTCACACTCGGATCATACGGCTCATTTAGTTGAGTAAAGTTTACTGACTATGGCTTCTTATTTTTCTTCCCAAATTTCCCATCTGAGATTAATAAAGTACGTCTTATCTTATTCCTATGTTATGGATAGTTGGATACAGCATACTAAATGTATGGATACTTGTTTTTAACTCATTGCCATTACATTGAAACATATATTGAAACATTTCCGTATATTGAATTAAATTGCCTACAGGGCAAATGTAGCTATTTAAAATTTGAAGGCGCTATCCAATTTCAGCATTGTAATCTGTGACAATGTTTGTGTCTGTGACTCAGGCCCAGACAGAGATTCAGACCACCATGGAGGAGAACACCTACCCGTTGTTCCTAAAGTCAGACCTCTATCTGGAGTACACGCGAACAGGAGGGGAGAGCCCCAAGCCTAATCCCAGCGACCAGAGCCCTTCCTCAGGGATGGCCAAGTCTGTGCCTGGGTACCTACCCACGCTTGCTGAGGATGAAGAGTGGAGGCAAGGCATTGTTTTCTTTTATAATATACAGGGCTGCATTTTTATAATCGATTAATCGTTTAGGTTATTTGTCAATTACAAATACCAATCATTTGCTGCTTGATGCTTCAGAAATTACAATGTTTGGTTCATAAATAATAGTTAGTTGCAGCCTAAATAATACACCAATCTTTGTCTTATTAAGTTGTGCCCGATGGCTTATAGGTTGTCCTTCATCTTCTATGCTTTTTTTGCTTGGCCGACAAACCAGGTGTGGAGGAGGAGAAGCTCAAGACGAGGAGCAGGAGGATGAAAGTGAGTGTGGAGAAACGCCCGCCAGTAGGCTGACCCAGCGGCTGCTGATGGAGACGGTGCCGCAGAGAACCGTGGCCAACAGACGCCGGCCGGACGCCAGGGAGTGCAGGTGTGTGGTACTGGATTTGTCGTTCGCATTTGTCGTCACGGAAGTTGTGTCCATATGTACGAGCAGCACATCACGTGTGTTTGTGTAGGGGATAAATAATCCACCTTTTCACCCACAGTAACTGTTTTTTAATCCCTCTCGGTCTTCGTCCCCAGGCCTTGGAGGGAGCCGGTGAACCCGTACTATGTAAACATGGGCTATGCCCGAGCACCGGTGACCAGTGCCAACGACAGCGAGCAGCAGAGCATGTCGAGTGACGCAGACACACTTTCTTTGACGGACAGCAGTGTGTAAGTGTCTAGCATGTCTATGCTTGATGTGTTCATCCATGACCACAGTTTTAGGTGTTTAGCGTATTGATGCCATATAGCTGCTCATTTCTTAAGTATGTTTATGATCTAGCACTCGTCTTATTTTGTGTGTGTGTGTGTGTGTGTGTGCGTGTGTGTGCGTGTGTGTGTGTGCGCAGAGATGGTATTCCTCCATATAGATATCGTAAGCAGCATCGCCGCGAGATGCATGAAAGTGCCAAAGCCAATGGGCGTGTCCCCCTACCTCATATACCTGTAAGTCATTCAGAAGCCTACACTACATGTACCTGTAAGTCATTCAGAAGCCTACACTACATGTACCTGTAAGTCATTCAGAAGCCTACACAACATATACCTGTAAGTCACTACATATACCTGAAAGTTATTCAGAAGCCTACACTAGATCAAAGCAACTTTTCAAGTAGCCGATCACAAGTAGACAATAAACACTACTGTTGTAAACCAAGCAAGGGGAGAAATGTCATCCAAGTGCTGAGATTTGCTAATGACAAACAGAAATAAATAAAAAAATGTTGATAAGCTTTTTGTTAATCAGTAACTTCACACACAGTACTTTCATCTGCCTACCACACAATAAAAAAAATGTGCTTGGTATTAAAACTTGTAAATCACATACTGATTTGCTAAGGCAGTTGGCCAAGAACAACTGCTTGGCAAAGCAAGGACGTCCTATGGGCTACAGCCTGTTGTGATTGCCAACATTATTCTCTTCACATAGCAGTATGAGACAAAATGTCGGCCACAGGCACAGACACACAAGCTTGATGCACACTGAATCAGGTCTAGCAGTGCCACAGTCAATTCTGCATCCGCACTAAAGGCGCCTATTCCAAACAACACATCTCGGTACTGAATCTAAAAACAATTTCACATAGGAAACACAGGCATTCCTGTAGGGCTGGACAGTAATTCAATATTATCGTTTATCTTTGAATGGTATTGTATTGTCATGAAATGAAGATATCGACGTATCGTGATGCCCAGTTTTATAGTGTAAGTGAATGACCCTCATATTTGATTATCTTGAGAGCATATCTTCCCTCAAGATAATCAAATATCAGGGTTGAAACGTCAGACCGAAAGGAATACTAGATTTAATCCGATACCATACTGGTATTTTGAATTCATAAGCATATCGTGATGTTTATCGATATCGTGTAGAATTACCCATAATTGTCATGATGATAAATATTTCCGTATCGCCCAGCCCTACATTCGTGGCACTAATTTTGTTGTGTGTTTTTGCATTTATGTATGCAGCGCACGTACCGCATGCCAAAGGACATCCACGTGGAGCCCGAGAGGTTTGCAGCGGAGCTCATTAGCAGACTGGAGACGGTTCTGAGGGAGAGGGAGGCCCAGGAGAGACTCGAGGAGAGACTGAAGAGAGTCCGACTGGTGAGTCTCACTATTGTTTGATCAGTATGAACACAAAATAAAGGTATTGGCTTATCGCGATACACTGTAGACTAATTTGAATCATAATAATGATGATGATATGAGGTTTGAAACAGCAGATCATTTTTTTTTACCTCAAATGACAAATTATATAATTTAATTCACTGACCAGTTGTGGACAGTTTTTAGAATGACATTTAGAACTCATAAGCATATAGTGCATAAAAGTCCTCATAATCATCATGAAATGTTCATATCAATAAATGTTTCCATATTGTCCAGCCCAAGTCAACATACTTTTCCAGTTGTCTCTCAAACCTATTATCTGCCCCTTTTTTTTTGCCCTGCCAGGAGGAGGAGGGCGACGACGCGGACGTCTCGGTGGCGGCCTCCATGTCCTCTCACAGCATCCCACTGGCCCTGGCCGCCGCCTTCCCACCCCTGTACGGCGCCCGCTACTCAGAAACCACCACCGCCCACACGGCGGCCGCCACCTACGGCGGCCTGGTGGCCATGGAGGATGCCAACGACGATGACCCCGAGTCCATCCTGGACGACCACGTGCAGCGCGTCATGAAGACGCCGGGCTGCCAGTCGCCGGGGGCAACCAACTCCAACTCAGGCGGAGGCGGGCGTCACTCACCTCCCAAGTCATCGCGTTCGCCCGATGGCGGCGTCGCTCCGCCCCACTACCCGCCTTCCCACTACCCTCCGCACCGGGTCGGAGGTCACGGGCCACCAGTCGCCCCCATCAAAGGTAGAGTGCAACAAAGCCGATATTTTTGTTGTTGATGATGTTTTGTTTTCACTCCTGTGTTTTTGTATCACATCTGTGTCTTTGAGTACTCAGAAAAGCGCTATATATGTTTTTATATATATATATATATGCTGTATATGTGTGGCTCTTAATCACAGTTAGGCTCAAAGGGCTTCACCAGCCCAGATATAGGATCATCTTATGGGCAAAACTCCCCAAATCCAAGCACCTTGCGAAGAAGGGCAGAAGAGGGAGGAGTATGTATTAACGTTGTTGTGGTTTGTCTATCCTAGGCTTGCACCACCACAAGCAGCTGTACCACCACAGGGGCCGGGAGGGCCAGGAGGAGATTGGCTCCAGGCCCCAGGCCAACTTCCCCTGGAACGGAGACCCCGCCAGCCAGTACGCCGGCAGGGGGCGTAACTATGCCGACGGCGCTGGAGCTAGCACGCTGGATGGCATGGGCTACAGGTGTGTGTGCGTGTGCGCGTGCATGCGCGCTACAATGGCCAAGAGAATGTTCCACTATTGTTTTTCTAAATGTTGCTACAGGGGGACTGCGTGAATTATAATGGCCACATTTATAAAAAATATTTGATCATTTTTATCCATACCTCCACACATGGGTCACGACATGAAAACATTTTGGAACCCCGGCTCCCTCTCTGTGGCCACCACTGATGCTTGTGTGTTTTGTGTTTGGGTGTTGCAGCAGTAAAGGTAGCACGCTATCGCGGCGGAGCGTGAAGAAGGCGGACATGTCTGGCAAAGCGGAGGAGAACGGCCGGGGCTCGGACTCCCAGGTGCCCATGGAGGACCTGGAGAGGAACCAGAAGATCCTGCAGTGGATGATGGAGGGAGAGGCACTCAGACACAAGAAGAGCGCACACAGGTATTGTGATACACGATACACATTCACTTACATTATACACATTCACACATCCTCAAGGTCCCATGGTCTTCTCATACTGGTATGAGGGCACAGAGTACAATGTTTGTCAATACTGTGTTTTGTCGTATAATGATATTGGCAGTGCTACTCATACATTTTTAAAGGCAGGCAGGTTTAGACATTGACGATGCAGATGCAGTGTAATTCCAACAATGAATAACGATAATGTTTCCGGGGTTAATTGGATTTCCTGCATAGTGTGATTTCAATTCTGAAGTGATTACTGAATTTGACGATTCCAGTTCCACAGCCATTTGAACGATCACACTATTGCTTTGAACCATATGTAATCAGGTTATTCGCAACCATGTTAACGCTCCCATTCCACGGATCATCATGCTGCAAGTTCAAACATATTTACAGAAACCCCCACGGCGGTTAATACAATCTAAAAATGTCCTATTCAAATATAGAAGCGCAAAAATGTATAAAAACAACTAAATGTAATCATGAAGTTATTCTCTTTGCCAGGGCAAATGGGTTCAAATCTAAATTAAGGCTAGTTGTTGTTGTTGTTATTATTATTATTATTATTGTTATTATTATTATTTATTTTTATTTATTTTTGTATTATAAGCTAATATGAAATCACTTTGTGTAATGATATGTATTGGGAAGCTACCACATTATCTGTCACAATATCAGATTTGCACTAATAACAAAATCACATTACAATCTTTCTTATCTTATTCCATTGCGTTTTATGTTATGGGACTAAACATTTTAGGATGGTTGGATTACTAAACTGATCACTTTTGTTGACATTATTAATTTAGTGTTTAGTTGTGTGCACTAAACAATAATTGAATTCAATCTGCCCAGCCAGTGTATCATTTGGGTTGTGGAAGAGCGCAAACTAGACGCGTGCGTGTGTGTGTGTATGTTAGGCTGACATGTTCTCTCTGTGCTCTTCCAGCGGCAGCACCAGCGGCTCCAGGCGGACGGTGGGCAGTAACGAGTCCCCGCGGCCCACCTCGGTGGAGCGCCCCGGGGCGGTCCACCCCTGGGTCTCGGCCCAGCTGCGGAACAACCCCTCGTCGGCAGTCCCCCTCCGTCCCCTGCACCACATCCGCCCAGGTGCAGCCCTCCCACCTCTTCATCCAGGACCCCGCCATGCCCCCCAACCCCGCCCCCAACCCCCTCACCCAGCTGGAGGAGGCTAGACGCAGGCTGGAGGAGGAGCGCCGGAGGAACGCAATACAGCAAGCCAAACAGAGGTGTGTGTGTGTGTGTGTGTGTGTGTGTGTGTGTGTGTGTGTGTGTGTGTGTGTGTGTGTGTGTGTGTGTGTGTGTGTGTGTGTGTGTGTGTGTGTGTGTGTGTGTGTGTGTGTGTGTGTGTGTGTGTGTGTGTGCGTGTGCAGGGGTTGAAACTAAAATTTTGGCTTACCAGACAACTGGCGAGTAGATGACAATTTTTACTAGACAAACAGATTTTTTACCAGACAAAAATAGGGGCGCTGCGCGATTGTTGACCGGGGGGCCGAGTCGCCTCCTCCCTCGTTCACAACATTCAAACGAATCACGAATGCAGTTAAGTTACCATTCAGAGATCAAGTTACAGTTCAACTCCGACAAACCAACTGGGGGAGGTGATGGTGTTAATAAATGTGTGAATAATAGCAAATACAACATTGTGTCTGGTTGAATATGTTAACATATGTATTTAATTTGAGTTCAACAGATTTATTTAATGTATGCATAATGACATGTCAGGATCAAAATGCCCCATTCCCCCAATTCAAGGTAAAGTTAGACAAACCAAACGCAGTGGGATGGGGGGGGGGGGGGGTAGTAGATTATTGGATGTTTAATATATCAGCAAGATAATAGACTTGATTTAGCAATGATGAGTTTTAAAGTTAATGATGTACAGTTGTGTTTATTCTGGGCATATTTTATTTACTATTGTGAAGATGGCCATTGGCCACCCCCACTCAAGACCAAGATCCACCAAGGTGGGGGTCCCGGCCGGGTCGCGTGCAACGAGACAGATTGACGAGACATTCATAGTGGATAGTGGATATTCACGGTCACCGTGAATATCCACTATACGCGAATTATCCGCGTGACATCGCGCCGCCGTGAAGATTCGTTCGCTGGGGGCGTGTTGACTAGTGGATCAATTAGCTCCCGCCCGCATTGTGGTAATGAATCAGAAGGGTCAACGTCACGGCCCGCGCCCACGTCCTGTTTGCTGAATGGTGACCGCGTGGATTCGCTGCGCGAATATTTGCATAAAGTTGAAATCTCCCAACTTTATGCAAATTCAGAAGCGGAGCCAGGCAGCGCCGCAGCCGGCTCCGCGCCGCAAACAATCCCAGCGTGCTTTGCGCAGCGAATTGCTCGCGTCCCATAGAAAGTGAATGGAGGCGGCACATCGCGCGCGATCATTCGCTTATAGTGGATATTCACGGTGAGCGATTGTTGACCAGGGGGGGGAAGCGGGGGGAGCTGCGCGATTGTAGACGGCGGTGGGTGCTGCGCGGTCGGGTCCGCGGCTAGTGGGTCCGTTGCTGGCGGGTCCGCGGCAATCGCGCCGAATTTTTAGATTACTCGCCAGAGTGGCGAGTGGTCTTCATAAATTACTCGACAAATACAAAAATTAAATTAAAATTACTCTTAAAACAGCCTTATTTCAACCCCTGTGTGTGTGTGTGTGTGTGTGTGTGTGTGTGTGTGTGTGTGTGTGTGTGTGTGTGTGTGTGTGTGTGTGTGTGTGTGTGTGTGTGTGTGTGTGTGTGTGTGTGTGTGTGTGTGTCGGGAGGTTGATTTGAATAATATTTAAATCTGTTAATGCCAAGTACATGGCACACAGCCGTGTTGGGACAGATGGGAAATAATGTTTTAAAATGTTCCCGTCCAAAATAAACTTGAGGCCTATAGGAAGCGAGGGGAAAAAAATACAGCCTGCATACATTTATGCTCTGTGTGCTTTGCTCTGTTAAAACAATATCATTCTAGTTCGTTTTCAGGTTGCGCTACAAATATGAAGCCATATTCTGTGCTTTGGGCTTTATGTGGTTCTTGTGTGTCTTGGAGAGAGAGAGTGAGGTGGTATAGATTTGAAAAACGTATTCAAATCTATATTATGTGTGCTTGTGTGTATCGCTTTGCAGACTGAGTGGGTGAGTGAGAAGGGGGCGTAGATCTGAATCTAATTTGCATATTCTGACGTATACCTTCCTCTCCCCAAGGCATAAGTCTGGCAAGCGTCAGGTGTGTGAGAACATAACGGTTGCGTACTACTTCTGTGGAGAGCCCATCCCGTATCGGACGTCGGTCAAAGGCCGCGTGGTAACCTTGGGCCAGTTCAAGGAGCTGCTTACTAAAAAGGGCCATTACAGGTGAGAATTGGTCATTGTTTAAGTGTTTTAACAATAGTTTTTTATAAAAAAGAACCATATCCGATGCAGTCAAACAAATCCTACATTCCCAGTTGAATCATTAATTAATTAATTCTAATACATGTTTTTTAAAGATGTAATCTATGTGAACTAGATTAATTAATTGAAATACCATTACCATAAGTTGAAAGGAAAGGACCGTTCCTGGAAACGTACAGCTAATGTTTCTCCCCATTGCTGTTCAGGTTCTACTTCAAGAAGGTGAGCGATGAGTTCGACTGCGGCGTGGTCTTCGAGGAGGTGCGTGAGGACGACGCCATCTTGCCCATCTTCGAGGAGAAGATCATCGGGAAGGTGGAGAAGATAGACTGACGGATGGGTGGTGCCAGGTCGCTTAGAAACGGGGGGAGAATGATGCAAATGTGGGTCCAGGAGGAGACGGTGGGGTGACGAAGGCGAACTTTGATATCAAGAAGATCCTGCAGTGCAACGGAAAAGGAATGAATACAAGTTGAATGATGGCGGGTGGAATGTGTAACTGGAGAATGTCGATGGAGCGTGTTGGGAAGCTCGGCCCTCAATGGTCATTTGAGGGGGAGGTGGTTTCAGTGAAGTTAAGTCTCATGGTCCTAGTTCAAGGTAAGGTCGAAAGGTCATGCAGGAGAGATGACGACGATGAGGAGGAGGAGGATGATGATGATGACGAGGGCAGAGAGGATGAAGTGTAATGGATTTCTCCGGCTTTGGTCTCCGTCGGAGATGCCGGGGGAATTTGCTCATGTGAACCGGACTCCCGCTGCTTTTTGGGGTGGTGGACGGTGGGGACGAGGGAACGGCTGGAAGGAGGTGTCATCTAGTCTTCCGCCTCCACTGCTCTGGAGGGCGTACCTCCTCTCCTCTGCGTACCATTATGATGCTGCTACGTTACCACGGAAACTCTTGGTGCTTCGGTCGGCAGAGAATGCAGCTACGTTTCTATCTGGAGTCTCGCTGCCTTCCAGACGGTTCCTTAACAGTTGTGTGTGTCGTCCCCCCCCCCCCCCCCCCCCCCCCCCCCACACACACACACACACAAACAAAAGACAAAGGTGTCTTGTTTTTCTTTTCCTCTTGAGAATTGATTTTTAGCGTGCGTCTCCGGCACAGGAAAACCCGACACAGGAACCTGCGCCCCTCTGATTCCTAGATGTCATGTTCTGATCAGATCACACTATTCTGTTTATTGGCCAGAGTTACCACGTGACTTGTTTACCAAAGCTATGTGTTTTTGATTTGGCAAGTATCCTAACTACCTGTTTTATTTGCATTATGTATATACAAGGCAGGTACTATTAGGTGTTAACACAGCCTATACATTCTTTGTATCTCAACGTTTATGTTGTATAAATGTGTTGTGTACGTTTTTAAGGTTAGTTCTTTCAGGGCAGTCATCTATTTTTATTTTTATTTTCTTGTCATCCATATCGCACAGATTTTTTTTTTTCAAGGCCATCCTTTAAAATCAGTCAAAAGGTTCTCACATCCGACAGCCGTTCCACCATGAATTGTAGTGTCTGTTTCTGCCTGGTCACGGTATCCTCATGTATCTGAAGACCCTGTGAACAACCCAGGTGTTCGCCTGGCCAGTGCTGTTTTTTTTTTTTTTTAATGCTTGCGCTTATTTTTTTTTGTTGTGTGTGCATTTTATGTGTGCGTGCACATCTGTATTCCAAAACCCAGCCAAAGAGCATATTGTGCGTCCTAAATGCATAATCGTTGTCTCTCTGTGCAGTTAAGTCCTTCAGTATCGGGTGTAATATTTTAACTCTTAAAAATAAGTAAATATATCCTACATCTTTTTACAAATTTCAAAACAAGGTTGTACAGTCTCCACACCCCCAGATGAATTATCTTTCAGAAAAAAGCCTTTCAGCCCAAAAAGACAAAAGGAGCCCCCCAGGAATAGACTGCATTTCCTACACACCAGCTAATGGGAGTGAATGTATTTTTGTGTTTAATCTGGTGTTCATTTTTTTTTTTGTCTCTAATGGGATTACATTTACAGAATTTATTTTGATTTCTCTTGTTTTGTAATCTCAAAAACAGTTGGCCATGTTAAATCTATCGTATTGTGACACACATACTGCTCAGTGTCTACAGTGTACTCAAGAAGAGCAAAGAGATTTTATATTATAGGGAATGTCCATGTCCAATTTGCCCTTGATCAGTTTTTGTAAGGGAAAATATATATGGGGGAAAAAAAAGACCTTGCTTCAACTCATTATGCCTTCAATATGAAATTTAAAGTTTTAGATATATATGTTTATACAAAAAAGTAAGTTTAATAATCACCAAGCATGTTCTTTATGTGATATGTTTTCCTGATGATAAGTTGAATTATCTATTTTATTTTAATGTTTCTTTTGCGGATGCCTACGGTCTGCTGTTGGTAAATGTCATTGGATTTTGTTCAAAAGAATGCCCTAGGACGGATGAATGAATATTATAAGAATTGTTTTTGTGATTATTATAATTACTTCAGAGATGGAAAAGCTGTCTTGTATTGTCAACTAGTGTGAAACACAGTGCCTTTATATCATGATGTTACCAGTCTGGATCAGTTGAACCAATCCATGGTTTTACTGTAAGCTTTTATTTTTCAGTTTTATTTTATTTGTAGCTAGAAGCATGCTCACTCCGATCTGTTCCAGATATATCTTCTAGTACTGTAAATATGTACATTAATCATTTCATACGTGACTTTAAACCTGCATCACATGCCCATGCGGTGTTTCTGTTTTCAATGGTAAACGCCAAGATGTCAATGTTCTGGTTCTACTTGTACATTTCTTTAAAAAAAAAAAAAAAAAGGTACTTCATAATAAAGATGTTGAATGAGCTCTTGTCTTGGCGTTGTTACTTTTAACTTGGACATTTCTACCCAGCTTCAACGAGCATCGTTTTGATCAACACTGCAAGTACATAAGTTAATCTTTCGAGAACAATGTTCAAACATGACTTATGAATTATTGGGAAGTCGGGTAATCACAATCGCTACTCTCACGTGATCTCTGAATAGTTGATGTAGGCCTAATTTAAAAACCCCATAGTCTAAAACATACTATTCCTCTTTAGGACTAGGAGCAGCACTAGGTGTAATGAATACATGAAAGCATGTCTGTAACGAACGAGAGAGATGAAAGATATTGGAGTGCGCCTCTCTTACGGGACACCAGGTAATGCGCCGCTACCACCGGCTGTTCGGCTTCCGTACGTGACGTACGCACGTAAGGTCGAAGTTGAAAATCCGACGTAAAAACAAGGAACTCGCGCTCTCTCCGCTGCCACCACTTGCAACCGTCTCGTTGTCGTCCCGGTTACGCTAATACGCGGACTTAACGGACGCGACCGACCCATTAGTACCGGATTTAACGGGTTTTTGTGTTCCCATAATAATGTCCGGCCTTCGGAAGCACCCGTCGGTAGCTCCGTTCAGACGGTTCAACGCCCCGGCTTTGTAGCTAAAACGGCTAACTAACTAACGACGCTAGGTCCCATAGCATTGCCATGCCATGGACCCGCTGAGTGTAGTCCACGATGAGGTCGCCTTGGAGGGTCTGGACGGGATCACGGTCCCGTCCCTGTGGATCCGCCTCGGCTCCAGGAGCCCCAGCTTCCCCCTCAAGCTCGACGGGCCCACCACGGAGTTCATCTGGCGGTCCCTGGTCCACAATGTAGACCTGGACTTCTACGAGCTGCCGCGGGAGCGGGTGGACGTCGTGCTGTTTGACAGGTGACTCGACATTTTGTTGTCCGTTTTACGCACAGTGCGAGTGGACGTGTGGTTATGGGGTCGCTTCGTGTTAATATGTTCAATGGAGGTTTTCGACGTTGTAACTCTGTTAACGGTTTTCATGGAAGACCTCGAGTTGAAATGATTTGATGAAGTGTGTGTATATATGTGTGTGTGTGTGTGTGTGAGAGAGAGAGACAAGGGCATCGTTTAAAGGTCCCCCTATTTTACCACCACGTGTGATGTTGATTACCCAATGCAAGCCATGTCAAAATCTACCCTCTAGTGACATCACAACTGGGAGTGTCCACCCAGATGTATGATGGATAGATCAGTCTACCCAGTGGACCGTACCAACTGGTATGCTGCTCTATTTATCGCACAACTGAGTGGCCACACACTCCCACTTGTGATGTCATTAGAGGGTAGCTTTTGACATGGCTTGCAATGGGTGATCAACATCACACCTGGTGGTAAAATATGTGGACCTTTTAACAACGTTACATCCGTGTGAAAACCCACTATGTGGCAGGTTCGCAGAGATAAACCCCGAGACGGGGATTCAGACGACGGACAGTTTCTTCGACGCCAACAGCGATGTGTACCCCATCACCGTGGTGGCGGACGACAAGAACGGGGTCCAAGGCTCGTGCGCCCTCTACAAGGAGAGGAGGATCGTGACGAAGAATGTCCGTGGCCAAGATCTCAAACCGTTGATGACCTTGGAGGAGGCCGTCCGCAGGTCGGTACCATCGCAATGATGAGTTTGCATGTATTGGTGAGAGTCGGTGTCACGGTCACAGTCTCAAAGGGCTTCACAGGCCACACATGTTACGGCACCCCCCCTAACCCCAGCGCCCCCAGCGAAAACTTGAGGAGCCATGCAGAGTGGGGGATCCCTCCTTCCAGGGATGTTTAGGAGTGCAATGGGTGCCATAAGTGACATGCACACGCATAATATTACAGCAGGCATTTAAAGAAGCACTATGCAACTCGTTTATCAAAAATAACCTTAACCATGCAGGTTGAGAGTCGTTCTGATCGTTCTACAACACTTTCTGGGTTGTTTGGTGGGTGTTTCATCTCCCCCTGTTGGGTCCCCGCGGAAAAACAGAACATGCAACTTCATGTGGCCGTCCCGGCCACTTACGGATGTGACGCAGCGGAAGTATCCAATCGCGCCTCGAAAATGTAGTCAGATTGTAGTTTCACTGCTTTACGGTAGACCTGGGCGGGGGTGCCAAACATGGGTCCGGCTGAATATGAAGAGTCAGTTGCAAGGCAATTCTGGATCAATCGACAAATCCACTATGGATCCATCAAGACCCAAGAGGGGAAGGTCGGAGGAATCGAAGAATAAGAGAAAGGATTATGATAAACAAAGAAACCAGACACGAGTGAACATAGGGCGAGCTTATGCGGAATGGCGTCAACTGAGAGACTCGGAAGAATGCAAAACGGACGCCGACTTGGCTGTCTTGCTGCTGAAATTGTAAGTAGCCTACCCTTGGGTGAACTTCGTTTTTGTAATGTGGTTTGAGAGTCTGTTGAACAATGTGTTTTGCTCGACCGTTTTATTGTGAGCCCTGTATGTGTTTAGCTTGGTTGCTTCATGGCTAGCTTGCTAGCTAGTGAGGGTTTATCCTAGCAGTGACTTGCTACCACACATGTTTGTTTGCGGTCCGAATCCAGGTTCTCGTTGTGTATTACTATTTATTTATCGAAGTGGGGGGTGGGGGGCGTTGTCAATGAGTTTTTACGACAGTGTTGTAGGCCTATTCCGAAGCTGCAGGGGGAGCTCTATAGTGAGAAATGCGAGCCCAATTCCGGCGAAAACCCAGAAACAGCGGAGGAATAACCGAGTTGCATAGCGCACCTTTAAAATACAAAGAAATAGGAAATGAATGTGTCCACGATGATGAGGTGCTGGCTGGTGAGAAGCCGGTAGCCTTCCAGTGCAGTGGCCGGACGTCCAGTCGTGATCACAGCAACACCCTAGGACAGAGACAACATTGTGTTTAGATGGGACACACACACACACACACACACACACACTAGTACCCGTCGGCAGCAGGGGTAGGCTAGTGCTGGCTAACAGGTTGATAAGCTGTAATGAGAGCTGAGTCTCACTCATAGAGAGGGTATGGGGTCAGTAGAGAGAGTGTATGGGGGCGGTATTGCCTAGTTTCTGTAAGAGCATGTGGTAAGTTGGATGGGGTGATAAATGTGTTCACAAACAAATGGAAAGTGAACAATATTACTTGGAGCGTATCTTGAAACAAACTGGTCATTAGAAACTGTGGTCAAGGTGGCATCAGGGATAACGAAATAAAGTGGTCTGGTTCCCCAATACAATATACACCGGTCCCATATTATAGGTCTTGTTTTTTTTTCGTTATGTATTAACAATTTCTTACCTCCGCTTACTACCATTCAGATATGGCCGAAAGCTTGTGGTGGTGGCGTCCCAGAAGCAGCGGTTCCGCGCCCTTATTGGTGAAGACAACGACCCTGACCTGACGGTCACTGACCAATCATACTGCATATTGGAGCGGCTGGGCCGGGCTCGCTGGCAGGGAGAGCTGCAGAGGGACCTGCACTCCTCCGCCTTTAAGTATGACATTTACTACACCTTTTTATTTAGTTAATTAAAAGATACTTCTAGGAGTGATCCGATCGATCGGCCAGCGATCGTTATCGGCCGATATTCTTTCTAAAATGGTTTCACCGGTCTGGCAGTTGTACCAGGTGTCTCTAGCTATGTTTGTTAAGCTCTCAGCTGCTCCCAATAACCAAGCGTAGGCTGCTATGCTTTAAGTTGTCTCGAAGAGAGTGTGTGTCTCTAAGAGAGTGGAATATGTTGCCTGCCAATAAATAAACAGTTGTCAGATCATGATACTTTCTCATCTCTTAATTGTAATACCTAATATACAATGTTGTTAAGAATAGTGATGAGTGAGTAATGATTTTTAAATGTTTCTTACTTGTATGCACTGCTGAGGAAGCCTGAACTTCATGCATTTCATTGCCATTAGTGCTGCTGCACGTTCATTTGCGCATGAACCTAGTGCCATAATGCCTGTTGGGCAATAACCCTTTGATGATGTTTGGTGAACAAGTGGTGTTTTGATTGAACAGGATGCCTGCTGGGAAGTTGCACTACCTGAGACGGTCTCTGAATAGACATGGCCTCATCACCATGCAGTCCCACGTCATACGGCTGCCCACCGGTCAACAGCAGCACTCTATACTCCTGCTACTCAAGCGCTTCCACGTCATCAGGTATGTAGCTGCACAACAGGGGGCAGGTTAGCCTAGTGCTGGTTAGGGTGTTTGAAGGTGTCTAGCGCCCTACCTGCTCATGAATGAGATGGTAGATTCAATGTTAAGTATATGTAATACAATTGTCCAATTACAAGTTGATGCAAGTTAACATAACGCAATGTTTTTCTGGTAGATATTATTGCCAGAGTTCAAAATTAACATTTTTTGAAGATTTTTGTGAATTTTGCTTAGAGGGGAAAATAATCTACCATGTAACCTTTTTTTTTTTTACCTGCCAAATAGTCATATCCGCCATTGGTGTATGGCAGGTGTTAATTTTGACTGCATCTTGGTGTTAATATAAATGTTGAAAATGTCTGACAATATCCACCCCCCCCACCTCCCCTCACTGTGTAGGAGGAGTAAGTACGACATCCTGATGGAAACCCTGTCCAACACCCTGCAGGATGCCCCTGGCCAGATTGCCTCTATCATCACTCTCCGAGACCTACTTGTGAGTTCCTTTATTTCACTCCCAGTTTGGATTCCCTCTCTTCTTTCCCTTTGTCTTTCACTCCTACAGTATCATCTCCTTGAGATTGGGTTGATTTCCGGTGTGCCAACAATGGGTGAGGCAGCCGTCCCCGACTTCATAACTTATTTAACTTAACTTCTCGCACTTTAACGATTTAAGTTTAAGTAAATATTCATAAATCTACAGTTGTTAACATTTCTAACATTTGCACATTTCTTCTCCTGGACACCTACCCTTGCAACTTTTATATAGATATATTTTTCTTGTATTGATCATTTGTAGATTTTGCATATTCATAAAACATTTGTTATCCTTTTTTAATTGTTATTACTGTCCTGTACCATTGGGATTAATGAAGTAGATCTCATCTCATGAATGTGTTTTTCTTTGTAGAACGTGCGAGAGAGGACATTTAAGCATGTGTACCACTACATGCTGTCTTACAAGCTGCTCCAGCTCGTCACTCTGCCCCTGGAAGAGCTCAATCCCAGTGCCGGGCCGTGCACCACCAAGAGAGGTAAACGTTTGCCCACTAATGTGCAAAAGTAGGGGTGGGTCAGAATATTGGATTATTCGGTCAACAACAACTTATTTTCTTTCGTTTTTTTTGCATAATTTTTATTTAGTTCAAGTGTATTTTAGATTTTTTATTTTTTATTTCTGCTTCCAAAATACACTGGAGTCCTTTTTGAAAATACGTGGTCTATGCTAATGTTTGATAATTGATTTCAATATGCGGCTTGTGTTTTCCAGGAACGAAAGTAACTGTGCGCTGTCTAAAGCTCCTAAAGCCCTACATGCAGAAGGAGCTAATCGCTGAGGAAGATGACGACGACGCTGAAGATGGTCTACATGAACATATCATGGAGAGAGATCTACTTTCACAGGCCTATCACGTCGGTGTGTACGATTGCTCCTCCCACTAAACCTTAGATTCAGGAAAATAAGTTAGGATGTAAGGAGGATTTCATTTATTTGTATTCAATTTGAAAACAATTTCCAAACCTTTCCTAACCTCTTGGTGACTTGGTTTAAACAGTTCTCTCTTCTTCTTCTTTTTCTTTTTGTGTATTTATTTGTAGTTGTGTCGGCTGGCACAAAAGGCATTTCCCAGAGTGGTTTGCGGTTGAGGATGAACATCGGTAAGCTGGAGGCTCGTATGTTATGCCGAAGGCTGGAGAAGGATGGCATGATTAAGGTAAGCTTTTCTGGGTGTTTGAGGATGTGTAGCAAATGTTGGCATGCAGTATTTAGCTTGGGTGGGAGGTTTAGATTTCAAAAAGTGCTTCTATGTGCCATGTGTTTCACAAAACTAATTTTAATATTCGTTCACAAATATAGTGCTGTTCTGTTTCACTTCACAGGGGTTTATGGTGGACATTGGTCGCCAGAGGACCACTAAGTTTATTGGCCACATGTGGGTATTGCTTAAGAAGCTTCTTTTTCTTTTCAGATATTTCAGATCCTCTTGGCAAAACATCACATCAGTACCCTTGTTTTAGTTTTGTTTTGTCCTGCTCAACGTGTACAGGTCTGTCGGTGACAGTGACCACATGCAGCAGTTTGTGAAGGAGCAGGAACGCAGCAAGCTGCTGTGTTCCTCTGAACCCAGGCCCCAGGAGGACTCCGGGACCCCCGTCCCCACCCCCAAAGCTCTCCCCACCACCCCCAAAGCTCTCCCCACCACCCCCAAAGCTTCCTCCACCCCCAGGCCCAAAACCACTAAGGCAACCCCTAAAGCAGCCAAGGACATCCAGAGAGATGATCCTGATTATGATGCAAAAAAAATAAAACGGAAAGCGGGAAAGAAGGCGGGAATGAGAGGGAGGAAGACATCACTCTCGGCGCAGCAGTCGGAGACCGCCAAATGTGAGCACAACGCACAACCTAAACCTTGGAAATAATCGCCATATTATGTTTATACAGTTGTAGTCCTGACTAGCTCAACTGGTAGAGCATGGTATTAACATTGCCAGGGTTAGGGGTTCGATTCCCACTGGGACCACCCATGCTAAAAAATGTATGTATTTACGGTATTGTAAGACGCTTTGGATAAAAGCGTCCACCAAATGGCATATATAGTTATTATATTCTTACAGTTGCAGCTCATTGAGACTTTCTTTTTATTTTAGAGTGGTACTGATCCTTCTATATACTCATACTGAAGTTCTATTAGCAAAAAGCTAAAACTGAATCTGTTAAAGAGCTAACGGCCTGAAGACTAACATACTTGCAGCCTAATAGATTGCTTTTAGAAGTTCTATCTATGATGACGTAGTAGTACTTCAGCTTGTATTGTTATGCTGTGTGGTCATTCAGGCGAAACCCCAGACACTTCCTCATCCAAGCCCCCTGCTTTAGAGTCTTCCTGTGCTGCAGGTAAGAGTCAGGCCCAGGAGACGACATCTGTTATGTGTTATGTGTTGTTGAGAGAACACCGTGTTAACAACGACCGTATCTCCTGTCAGAGAGATCCCAGGAGGAGGGAGAGGACTCCATCTTGAGCCCTGAGGAAGCCCAGGATGAGAGCCAGGCCCTGGACTTGGTCAGCGATGAGGCCCAGAAGAACATCAAGGTGGTGGAGGCCCAGCCCAAGCGGAAGGTCAGTCTGATTTTTCCACTGGTGATGAGGTTATTATGAACAAATGTAAAGCTTGCCTGCTCTGATTTTAAACGATACATGTCTCGCTGGATCGGTGCAGAAGTACGGGACCCAACTGGAGCGGTGTCACGAGACCTACCGTCTGCTGAGGAGGAAGAACATGATCTTGGAGGCGGTGCGCAATGTCAAGATCGTAGAGGGAGTCTATGCGTCAGTTTATTTTTTATTTTTATATTTATGTGTATGTATCTCCTGTATGTATCTACTTTCTGCTGTGACATTAGTTTCCCATCTGGGATTAATACATGACATCTTATCTTAACAATAGGGCTTGTACATCAGAATGTATCATGGGATTTTTTTGTTGGTGATACTCAACAATGTCTCCCCATAATGACAAATCATGATCATATCATGATCATATCATGATTAATTACTGAACAATGACCAAACAAACCATGACTACCAACACAATAACTAACATTCCAATGCTCCTATGCTTCCAAAATGGAGGTGGTCATTGCGATGTGATGTGGCGATGTACAAGCCCTATATATGTCCGTGAGAGCAGGTGAATGATGGATGTAAACACACAGGCTCTTGATGCTCTCGTTGCAGGCTACAGAAGATGATCAATGATGAGGAGAAGCAGGACGGCGTCAACACCAAGTGCTGCAAGAAGTCCATCCTGCGTCTCATCCGCCAGCTCTCCAAGGAGGGCCTGGTGAAGATGTACAGAACCACCGTCATCCAGGATGGAGTCAGTAAAAAGGTCTGCTCGCACCATGGACCGTTCTGCATGGTTGTTGTTATTTGAAGTGTTTCTCGGTGGCTCTACCTGCTAGTGCGCTAACCATATATGCTATACGTCTTGTAGCGACCCAATTTCGATTCCTGCCTGTGGTCCAATGCTGCACGTCATTCCCTCTCTTCAACCCACTTTCCTGTCTGTTCATTGTCCTGTCCATCAAGGCACAAATAGCTATAAAATACACAAATCTTTTCTTTCTTTTTTTAAGTGTGTCTCAAATGCGTACCCTGAGGGGTACTTAAAAGGAATAAATTGGAACATTTCTAAAATATTTATAGATAATTGTCAAATAATTCCACTTCAATAAAAATGAATTGACTCTGAATACCACCTCAATACAATTAAGTCAATTTCGGTAATTCATAGTAAATCAAGCACATATAACTTTTTAATGGGGTACTTGGTTGAAAAAATATCTGAGGGGGTACAATAGTAAGCAAAACAAACGAGGGGGTACAATAGTAAAAAATAATTTGAGAACCACTGGTTGAAATTCCTTGTCATGATTATCATGTTACTTCTGTTTAAAAGAATCTCGATCAAACTCTTATTGAAGTAATCATATCTGTATAAGTAGATATCAGGAACACTCTTGGAAACTACTTTTCCCATCTCCTTACCTCTCCCTACCTGTTCTCTACCTGTACTATTCCTGCCCACAGGTAGAATTTGTAGTTCATCCGTCGGTCCTACCCAGCGATGATATGGTGAAGAGCGCTATAGAGCAGGTCCGCTTCAGGATCTCCAGTTCCTACGCTGTGGCCCGGTGAGTACAACCTGCCGTTTTGGCCTCAAGATAAAACAAAAATGTAATTCATAGGCAAATCAGTTCCCTTATTCTGTTAATTGTTTGATCCGCCTTTATTTTGTTTTTTTCACCCTTTCTATTGTCTCTCTCTCTGTCTCTCCCATTTGTTCTGTGGTCTCTCTCTCCTCCTCACCCCTCAGTATGCAGCAGGAGCAGTGCAAACAGGGGACGGGGTTGAGCAACAGTGGTGCCCCCAACTCCAAATCAAAGAAAAGCAAGGCAGACAAAAACTCCACAAGCCCAGAGGCAAAAGATGCATTTACACCAACACCAGGTTGGCGTCTGTCTTTTATATAGCATAATATATATGCATGCCCACATACCTTGTTTCATTTGTATTCCATTAGTGTGTTGGAAGAATGTAAATGGGAATACTGTATTGAAGAACAATCTACATTGACTCACATTTGAGGAAATACGAAATATGTATTAAATAACATTATCTCCATCTCCATAGTCCGAGGACTGAGCAGGACGTTGGGTTACCAGCCCAAGATGCATCGCCTGCGTCTCATCCACACCTTCCTCTGGTACATGGTGTACGGCCCGCTCCAGCAGGGCTCCGGGGGGACCAATTCCCCCGAGCCGTCACAACAGGCCGAAGACGATATAACAACCACCTCCTCCAGTGCAGTCACTACGCTGCCGGCATCGGAGGACGGAAACGACGGTGAATGTTTGAATCCGTCCGACTGCGAGAACACACACGGCGCTGAAAATGCCGCCACGGCAACGGCAGTAGCGTCGATGCCGCAAAAGTCTTGCGAGATGACGCTCTCAGGCGATGAGGATTCGATATACATGCCGGAAGAAAGTCTCTCGGAAGCCCCTGCAAAGGGTGAGTTTGTATGAAGTTTTTTTGGACGTTGGGGATCGAACCCGGGACCTTTTGAGCTTGGAGGCGCACACCCTAACCACCGGACTATCCTGTGCCCATTCTGTGTTGTGTGTCTAAATGATCTCATGAAGTGCATCTACATAGAGTGTGCCAGAATGTACCGCATTCGGGGTGTTGCTGTTAAAGTGAGATCTCTGTTGGCTCTACCGCCTTGCAGTCTACCTGGATGAGGTGTCGTGGAAGAGGTTCCTGCCTCCACTTCGTACACACAAAGATTTTGGCCGCGGCTGGGCCCTGGTGAGCGACGTGGTGCTCTGCCTGCCTCTCTCCATCTTCATCCAGGTCACACAGATTAACTACAAGGTACTCTCAGACTCACGCGTCTACCTTCCGCATCCCATATCTATGTCGGCATACTTTATCTATGTCACCATACCGTATCTATATTAACAGCATGCTCTATCTGTATTGGCACTCTGTATCTGCATTGGCAGCACTCCTAAGAAGTTTTTAGTGCCCTTGGTTATGGGCAAGGCAGGAGTGTTAGGCTGCCTCCCAATGGCAGTTGTTTGCACCGAACCCAGGGCCTCCTTCTGTGAGGCAGTAGTGCTAACCACTGAACCACTATGCTAGTTCTTTATCTATACGTTAGCATTCTGAAACCATATTAGGACTCGACAGTCCAACGGTCCCTTCAACACAACGACATGAGGTTACTCTCATGCCTTGTGTCTTTTTCGAGTATGCGTTGGTGCTAATGGGTGTTATGTGTTGTGAATGCTGCTCACAGATCGATGGCCTGGAGGAGTACCTGAACGACCCTGTGAAGCAGCACTACCTTGTCAGGGTCCTCCCCTCGCCGATGAAGAGACAGCTGCTTTACAAACGGTCATTTTAATATGTACACATTTTAATAAAACAACACTCATATTTATTTGCACATATTTTAACCCTCGCTTGCCCTTGAATTTTAAATACTTTTTTTAGGAAGTATATTTTCTCGTTCTACGAGAACATGCAGAAGTTGGTCTACATGGGCCTGTTGCAGTTCGGTCCAGTGGAGAAGTTCCATGATAAGGACCAGGTATGAACTGCTTTATGACGCTGCTGCTGCTTTAGTTTCTAATGACGTCATTAAAAACTGTGAAGCATTTGCCAATGCTTCACTTTGAATCCAATGACGGCTAATCTAAACATATGGAATCGACCATCTACAGACCTCTCCCTTTGATTCGTCCTCCTGTCCTCCCTCCAGGTGTTTGTGTTCATCAGGCAGCGTGCGACTATCGTTGACACGACCAGCGCAGAGCCCCACTACTGGCAGGTGACCGAAAGCCCAGACAAGCCCTTCGAGAGGCGCCAGTACCACCTCACCACCGCCGAAGATGTGGAAAACTACTGGTTCGACCTACTCTGCGTGTGCCTCAACACACCCCTGGGTACGACGCACGTTATTATTATTATTAATATTATTTACCCTTTAGTCGTTGACATTGGGGATCGAACCCAGGACCTTTCAGCCAGGAGGCAACCACCCTAGCCACTATGCTATACCACCAATGGTACTCTTGTGGTCTGGCAGCGCCAAGTTGTATCTGTGTTTTTATATAGGTGAACAGATTTGACATGCATGTGCGTGCATGTTTTTCTTAGGGCTGGTGAGGAATAAGAAAGGAGAGAAGGAGGTGGAACACCCCTCTATGGTGCTCCCGGATCGCTCCCGGTTCCTCAAACTGGCAGATCTTCTCAAGTAGGTGGTGCCAAGTCGCCTTGGAAGTAATGGAAAATGCAGTGCAACATTTTCCGTGCCCTGAAAAAATTCTATAGAAAGCAAATAGGAATAAAAGGCCAGTGTGATCGGTCATTTCCTCATTTAATTTCTCCTCTATATATTTGATGTGTTTTTATGCCTTTATGGACAGGAGTGTGTTGGAAGAACAAGGGACTGACATGTAGCATAGGAATCGAACCAGCGTCGCTACAAGGCGTAATGCCTACATGGTTAGCGCATTAGTGGGTTGGGCCACCGAGCCTCCTGGTTTTTTCTTTTTATTATTCGTTCTTCTTATTTTGCTTCTGCTGTGTGAATGCAGGGGCACGCGTGAAGAGCTTGACGACGGTTCGATTCCAGGGGACGGTAAAGGAGCGGGCGGTCTGGACTGTGAGTTCTTTGCTCATCTGAAGCGTAACTGGCTGTGGACCAACTACCTCCTGGCTTGTAAAAAGGTACACACAGTGAGCATGAGTTGTACATATTTGTTTTTCCTGTACACACAATGACATTTGTGATGCTGCCTCAATGCAAATTTATATTTTCATTACTTGCCCATATTGTTGAACTATGTATTTATCAAAAAGTGCATCCTGATTTTAAATGTCTCTTTATTCTTATCTTATTTATTCGTGTCCAGAATATGACTGATGGAGAGTTGATCAATGGCAAGATGAGGCTGAAAAGCCTGCTGAGTAAGAACGCTCTCAGGCTGGCCCTCAAAGCCGGTGAGTGGCCTGCTACTCTTCTTCACCTTGGCCTGCTCTTAGTTGAATAAGCCATTGCGACATGTATGGAATTTGAAATAATGGCATAACCATAAGCTTTTGGATAAGTAATGGTCAGAATTGTATTGTTTTATGTACATTTGAAAATGTTGTGTGTTGTGAAAATAGGTCAGAGACACTGTGTTGCGGTTACTTATTTTTTGTGCAATTCCAACTTCTAGCCACAGTAACATTTTTAGAACAACTTTATAATGTCATTGCAGACACAGTAAAGTAAATCTTGTTTATCCATTACTCCGCTGAAATACAGACATTGAAATTTTGTATGAATTCATGGAAAAGTCATTGAAAAGTTTTGAAATTGAATGGGAAAATAAGCGTGGAATCCCTGGTTCTCTGCCCTGGCTAGGTGTTGCTTTGGATTAAAGCATCTGTTAAGCTTGAACTTGACTGAATCTGAATGCTAAATGACTAAAATGTAAAACGCATGTCCCGACAGGAGAAACCACAACCCCTCGATGTGTGACCACCAAGCGTGCCCTGGTGATGGAAAACATTGAGGTAGTCTACCGCTGTTGATGTCTGTTCAAAGAATCAATCAATACAAAAATAAATCAGTTAATGCTCTATTCAAAGTAGTACCAAATGCGGCCAGTAGTTTTAGACGTAACCGCTTGGGCCACGGGTTACCATATAGACACAAGTTCATGATGGCCTGTACCATGTGACCAGGTGGGGATTGAACCAGCCAGCAGGAACCAGCAGGTGATTGGTGGGAAGAGACAGAAGAGGAAGAGGATCAGGAAGGAGGTGGTCAAGGTGCCTCGCAAGAAGAGAAAAGGTAGCGATGCTTTTCAAGGCTGATGACGGTGAAGGTGAAACCTGGCATTCGACTTGATTGCCAGGACCTGATATTCATACTGTAAGCCGATACCACTGCTGCTATGCATTAGCTAATCGTATTATTATTCATATACATTTTTTCATCAACAGTGGTTGTTTTTGCATATATGAAACACAGCTGCATGAGGCAAAAATATGATTATTATCTATTTAATTTTGCGATAACAATAGAAGTAAATCCCTAGCTTTGTCTAACGCCGGCCTGGGAAGACTTCTGAAACTGTCATTGCTCTACATGGACAAAGAAACACCGTCTGACCTGATGTGACTCTGAAGGCTTCCTCGTCTGTCTATCTGCCAGAAGCCAAGAAGCGTGTGCCGGCCCACGACGAGGCTGACCACCGCGCCCTGAAGATGATGACCCGGCAGCGCGTGTACTGGTCCTTGCAGGAGGACTCTGTGCTGATGCTGTGCAGTGTGGCGGCCAAGCTGCTCAACGACAAGGCAAGGCACACCCTGCTGGGCCACACACACGCACACGCACACACACACACACACACACACACACACACACACACACACACACACACACACACACACACACACACACACACACACACACACAGTGCTGCTAACTGTTTTATTTACGATGGGGCTGCATAAGAAAAAGCTCTCTTACCCACCACTGTCCTGACACGGGGAACAGACAGCTGGAGCACATCTTGTCAGTGTAGACCATAATGACCTTGGCTACATGTCATTATAAAGAGAGCAGGCAGGGGTGTCTCACTCACGGATACCCACCACCACCACCCAGGGCTGCTGCAGACAGTGGGTCATCGAGCCCACCCAGCATTTCAGCTGGCAATCAAACACCCTTCTCCTGGGAAGGGATCATTCGATTGGCTAGAAGTTTGAAAAGCACCCGCCTCCATGAACGGAACCAATAATGCTTGATTTAACGCTCAAGTCTCCCGGTGAATTTCATTGGTTGGAAGAATGATGACGACTCACTGTATCCCCGCCCTTTTTCTATCAGAGTCATTGATAACGACACTAAATTTAATGATAATAACTGTAATTGTAAATACAACACAGTTCATCCCAACGGTGTAATGACGAGTCCTGTTGCTGCTCTGTTGCAGTTGAAGCGTCCGTTCGTCCCCCACTGTGTGGTGCGGGACATGCTGCACGCGGAGCTGGAGAACTCCATGGACAAGACCTCTCTGGGGGTGGGCCGCCGCACCAGATACATCCTGAAGAACCCCCAGACGCTGCTCAACCACAGGTTGGCACGCACACACGAACACACACCCACATGCACACCATGGCTACCTGCCTTGAACCTGCTGGTTTCTCTGGAAGCTAAGCAGGGCTTGGCTAGTCCATCCTTGGATGGGAGACGAGATGGTGCTGGTAGGGGTGTTGGAGGGGCCAGTAGGGGGTGCTCATCCCTCCCGCCTATGTAGTATCCCCAATGCCCCGGGACGGAGACAGAGACTCGTCCCACACACACACACACACAATATATAAAGCACTTTGGGTGTCTTGAAAAGCGCTCTATAAATGCAATAAATAATTAGGATAGGATAGGATATATACTTTTTTGATCCCGTGAGGGAAATTAGTTTCTCTGCATTTAACCCAATTTAACCGAATTAGTGAACACACACAGCACACAGTGAGGTGAATCACACACTAACCCAGAGCAGTGAGCTGCCTGCCCAACCAGCGGCGCTCGGGGAGCAGTGAGGGGTTAGGTGCCTTGCTCAAGTGCACTTCAGCCGTGGACTGCTCGGGGATCGAACCGGCAACCGGCAACCCGGTTACAAGCCCGAAACCTTAACCAGTAGGCCACGGCTGTTTTAGTATTGCGCACTGATGTTGACTCTGCTCTGTGTTGCAGGATCTGCCTGGCTGAGGTCTACCAGGACAAGGCTCTGATGGAGGTGTTGGAGCAAAAGAAACCCGCCGATCCAGACAAGCCAGAGGTCTGTAAATGTTTTATTAATCGGATTATCTTGTATTATTGTTATTATTATGTAGTTTTTCATAATGATAAAGAAAAAACCGAGCCCCCCCCAAAATGAATTGGAAGTATTTGAATACTATCTCTGTATTGTTATAATGTATATTATCTCTGTACTTTTATGCTCTCTGTATTTTCGTATGTTATCTCTGTATAGTTCTGCTATTTCTGTATTGTAATGTATATTATCTCTGTATAGTTATATCATCTCTATATTGTTTTAGGATTGTGCAAATGCGTTCAGTGAGTTTGCACGGCTACTGAGGCACAAGTTCAGCTCCTCGGCGATCACCTGTGATGTCGCCCTCCCCAACACCAAATCGCAGCTCTTCTCTCGGTACGGAGAACTATTACCTTTTTAGAATATACCTTGGTTTTACAATCCATCGTGTGCGTGCGTGCAAGCAGTAAAAATAAGCTTTCTGCCGTGATGGAGCTCATGGTGAGAACTAGTTACAGTGAATCTGTGTGTGTGTCTGTTTCTGTTTCTGTGTGACAGGTACAAGGTCTACACCATAGACAACGAACAACAGAGGTCCTTCAAAGATACTCTTTCCTGGTAAGAGATGATCATTATTTATTTGTGGGGAGGTTTTTACAGTTGTGAATGGTACGTTGTGTTTAACTTTGAAACATTACATTTAAAAAACTATCATGTAATTGTGACTGCAGTACGGAGGACATCCACGCGATAGTATTGCACAACCTCATCCAAAGTACTCTGGTCATGTCCAACTCTCAGATGAAGTCCTCTCGCTCTTTTCAGGTACACTAAAACCTATTCATTTGTGGGCTTTTACCAACATTTATTATTTGCATTCAATTCTGTATATTTCATTTTTTGTAGTTTGTACTCTTAGTTACATGTTTTTTCTCACATTTTGTTTCATGCCCATTACTGTCCTGTACATTATGCTGCCTGTTATTGCTGTCTGCACTTCCTGGGATTAATAAAATGTGGAATAATAAAATAAAAGTTAGTCTTATTCTGACATCTATTCAGTACAGAAAGTTTACTTGCCCACTATTATATTTTAATGTACTTTTGGTTTATATTCTTTTTTATTATTTGTGGTGCAGGGTGTGTAAAACAAGATTAGATATTACTTTATTTATCCCAAGGGAAATTATTGTGCAGCAGTTGCAGTACAAAGATGGAAAGCGGCCAATATATAGAAATATACTAAATATCAGAGTATCAGTTTGGTGCAAGGTGCAATAGCCATATGTACAGACAGAAATGTGACCGGTAACGGTAGCTGTCATAAATAAAAAATGTAAACTAGTTAATAGCAGGGCCATACATTAGAGGTAAGATGGAGCGTAGCTGCTGCTGGCTGCCGGAAGTTGAACCTCACGTTCAGTTTCCCCTCAACCTCTCTGCTCCCCAGACCGTTCCACATGTACAGCCTCTTCAACCAGGAGGTTCTGTGCCAGGTGTTCATCCAGTGCAGGAAGCGAGGTCTGGTGAACCGCCGGCGCGTCCACAAGGCCTGCGGACCCAAGAAGAACCGCGCCCTGCCCATCCTGCCCATGTCCTACCAGCTGTCCCAGACCTACTACAAGTGAGTCGCCCGCCGAGCCTGATTGGTCAGCGGCGTCGACGACGGTGTCGATCGACTCGTTAGTAATCGGTGCAGAAAACGTTTGAGGGCGCGATGTGTATGATGTACCAAATCGTTTCTCGTACAAAGCTCTTGTGATGTATCGATTGTGTTTGGCTTGTTGATGAAGATGATTAGCATTGAAATTAGGCTTGGTCGGTAATAGTATATCTTTTTTCATACCTTCACACCTCCCTGACTTACACCTCCCTGCTGGTGATAGAAGTCATTGTAGCATATATGACATTGTCTATCCTACAATGCGGTGTGTCCAATATGCAATTAGCCTACTTAGACTTGCTGGGTTTCTAAATACCCTGGTATACCGTAATACCTTGATACTGCCCAAGCCTAATTGAAATTGAGACTGTTTTGTAAATAATGAGCCTTAATTTTTTCATTGCATTTCTAAGAAATGCATTCATATCAAGGGTCACATTTTGTGTGTAATATTTACGATTATGTCACGCTAATAATTTGTTTGTATCGACCTAAATGTCAACTTGGTCCATCCCGAAGCACAGAAAAGCAACCATTGAATACCGGTTGGCGTCTTGCATACATTTCAACCACGTCTCTCTTCCCGCTCTCCTTTCCCCCCTGGCAGGTGCTTCACTTGGCGCTTTCCTGTGACCCTGTGCACGGACGTCTTCCGCTTCATACGCGCACTGCGTGACCACGGCACAGGTGACGGCCACAAGACCACCGACTTCTACAACGAAGCGGAGAGCAGGGCACGCGTTGCGCCGGCGCCGGGCAGCGTGAGGTCCAAGGAGGCGAATCCGGCGAAGAACGAGACGAAAAAAGACAAAGACGACGGTGACACCAGCGCGGCCGGCAACCAAGGAGGTACCGCCGAGGAACCGGCGAACGAGGCGCAGATCCAGACAGACGGCGGCCATATTGTCAGCGGTGTGAAAGCAGGAGAGTCCACTCAGAACAAAGAAGGAGAGAAATCTGTGGAGATGGAAGATGACAACGGGGAGAAAAAAGACCCAGGCGCCGGTGATGCGAACCCACAGAACCATCAGCTCAGCACAGCGCATGACTCCTTCACGGTCCACAGCGGAGGCCAAGAGCCGTCCTCCGGACCGCCAGAGCCGCCCTCAACCCAAGAAGAACAGCCCGGGGCGGGACCCGGGGCCTCGGAGGACCCCCAGGAGGACCCCCAGGAGGACCCTCAGGATCTGTCGGACATGATGTGCCTTCCCCTGGACTGCCCTGGGGGGATGTGCGCGGCCGCCCTCACCCTGATGTCCCTGGGACTGCTCTCGGTGCACGTGTCCATCCCCAAGCAGGTCGTGGTGCTGGACAGCAGCATGGCGAAGAACGACGTGGCGAAGAGGTGAGGGGGTATGATTTGTCATGTCTGGGAACTGGCTTTTAAGGTGTGTGTGTGTGTGTGTGTGTGTGTGTGTGTGTGTGTGTGTGTGTGTGTGTGTGTGTGTGTGTGTGTGTGTGTGTGTGTGTGTGTGTGTGTGTGTGTGTGTGTGTGTGTTAGGCCTGCACGATATCAGCAAAATGTGCGATGTGCGATCACACTGTTCAATATTGCGATGACGATATGACTTGCGATAAATAAGAAAATATTTAAGTTTGCATACAGTTCCTGTCTCTTTCAGATTTTTCAGCTTTAATAGATTCCCTGCTTTTAGGTACTCTCAACACTGAATAGCTGATGGTAATTACATAAAAAAAGGGAAAATAATATTCTTGTGCATGCTTTTATTGAAACCCACATAACATTAATTTACATGTTATTGTAAAAATAAATTAAAGTTTCCTTACCCTGCTCTCAACAAAAACAAAAAGTATCTATTGAAATAAAAGAATCTCAGGGGGAAAAGAGCTTAAATAAATAACACAAATAAATTCTGGATTGGATACTGACAGGGTTAAATAATGTCCAAAACATACTCCGTAGTTTGTGGTTTAAAATGTATATGTTAAGGACGAAAATGAAAACATCCCCGCTTAGCAAATGGTATCATCCTCTTCTCACCCCTCCTTCTCCTCTGCACCGCTCCGCAGCCCGACCGTCCAGCGCGACTCACGCAGAGTGAGATCTGTTTAGTTGTAGTGTTGTGAATCAACTGTTGCTCCAAAGCTCTGTCTCACACTTCTTTCCTTTTACCGAGAGTTGTTCCGATTCCGATACCATATCGGTGAGTGCTGGAGTCCAGGCACCGTTTACCAGTTAGCTCTGTTAGCCCGGTTAGCTCAGTTAGCGCCATTAACGTAATTTACGTAAGTTATTTACGTAACTTACGCAAATTACGTAAGTTATTACGTAAATAACTTACGTAATTTGCGTAAGTTATTTACGTAATAACTTACGTAATTTGCGTAAGTTACGTGAATTGCGTAAGTTACGCAATTCACGTAAGTTATTACGTAAATAACTTACGCAAATTACGTAAGTTATTACGTAAATAACACGCAAATTACGTAAGTTATTACGTAAATAACTTACGCAAATTACGTAAGTTATTTACGTAATAACTTACGTAATTTGCGTAAGTTGTTACGTAATAACTTACGTGAATTGCGTAAGTTATTACGTAAATAACTTACGCAAATTACGTAAGTTATTACGTAAATAACTTACGCAAATTACGTAAGTTATTACGTAAATAACTTACGCAAATTACGTAAGTTATTTACGTAATAACTTACGTAATTTGCGTAAGTTACGTGAATTGCGTAACTTACGCAATTCACGTAAGTTATTACGTAAATAACTTACGTAAATTACGTAAATTGTGTAAATAACTTACGTAATTCGCGCGTCTTTTCTGGTCCGTCGTCATGGAAACATGAAGCCCTGCCAGTGGTGCGGCGTTTGGACCAGAGTGAAAACAAACGAAACGACACACATCACTGTATACCACCAGTATGTGTGAAAACACTCACTGTGGCTTTTTAAATTAATTGTTATTTATTCATAGATTTATATCTGTTATTTTTCAGTTGTCTGACTATCAAACCAGACAATAAAATAAAGTTAAATGTTTTTCTTTTGCTGTATTCATTCATGCTTTACAGAGGATTTAACCTGAACCAGGCTTTGCAACAATAATAATCACATCACATTCATGGGGGCATAGTATATACTAACTCCTAGCGTTACTCTGTGTGTGTGTGTGTGTGTGTGTGTGTGTGTGTGTGTGTGTGTGTGTGTGTGTGTGTGTGTGTGTGTGTGTGTGTGTGAATGATAAAGTTATTTTTCAATAGACATATTTTTGGTTTTTGTGTGAAAAAAGGGTGGGTGGTGGCAGTGGGGCTCATTGGGTGCTCAGCGCCCCTGACGTAGCGTTCTATTTTTGACGCGAGCCGCTGCTGAAACGCATCAATTTAAACAAAGCAGACCGACCGGGCAGGAAGTGAAATAGTAAAAGCCATAGAGCATCCGGTCAATTTTCAAAATAAAACCACCCTCCCGATCGAACACGGCCACAAATCGTCGTTTATAACTGACTTTGTCTATAGGCTACAGCACAACACATTAGGACATAACAACAATAAACAACACTAAACACAATTAAACCAGACAAAAAAGTAAACATTTACTATATATCGTCTACCAACTCATGGTAGAAGCACACAAATCTAGGAAAAACGACCAAATCAACAGCAAATCAACTTCTGACAGACAAAGCAACTGCAAGTCAACTTCGGAAAGGCAAAGTAACCTTTTATTTGTTTGTTCTATTTTGACATCTACAAATGATCGCGTGGTCTCCTGATTCTCGCGTGGTCTTGTAGTTCTCGCGTGATCCCGCGAATCCTGCCGCCTCGCAGCGCTACGCTGTAGGGGACGTGAGCGTCGCGTTACGGCTGCGTCGCGGTCACCGCTGCTGATCGCTGCCACTCTAGTCAATGAAAGTATTTCCACCGGGCCGCTGCGGAACGTCTCAGCAGCGTCCCAGGAGCGGCGCGCCGCAGCCGCAACGCTATCTTTACGTAGCGTTATCCTGCAGGAACGTCAGCGAAGCTTGGCGTCATCTGATTGACTAGTGTGTGCATGCATGGCCCCAAATGTCAGAATGCCACGGCGAGTGTGCATGGCGAACTTATCGCATTACAGACCAGCTTTTGCGATGTGTTTATCGCGAACGTTCACATCGCGATGACGATGAAAATTCGATTAATCGTGCAGGCCTTGTGTGTGTGTGTGTGTGTGTGTGTGTGTGTGTGTGTGTGTGTGTGTGTGTGTGTGTGTGCATAATTTTGTGGCATCTAGCGGAAGGGACTTGGCAGAAATGGGATATAATATTCATAAGTATGTTTTAATTAGTGTATAATCCCAATGAAAATAAGAATTGTTGTTTTCGTTACCCTAGAATGTATCCTTTATGTCTACATAGGAAGTGGGTCTCCTTCCACAAAGCCCACCATGTTGCACCACTATGTTTCTACAGTAGCCCAGAACAGACAAACGGCTTAATTATAACGTCATAATCGCTATCTTACTTGTAAGCTATGACCTGTAGTTTTACAGACTAAATAACTAAATACAATTTCAAATGACTATCAAAGGAACCTTATCATTTGACACTTGGCTACTCGATGCAGTAGCCTTATGCAAACTGGTTCGAACCACCACATTCATAATGTAGATCATAGAACGTATGACAAACTGGTTTAACCAACAAATCCATGATGTAGGTCACATAACGTACAGCAAACTGGTTTAAACCGATAAATATGTGATGTGGATCAGAAAACATACAGTAAATATTAAACAACAAATATCAGACGGTCACAACGAGAACTGCACTACAGACAGCACATCAATGCTTTCTGCCAAACACTTTCCCATCACATGCACACTGGACATTGTTCTTTTGAAATGAGTGTAACCTTGGGCGGTCTTTCAGCATGGCCTCACTTGAGGAAGAGGATGAAGAGGATGATGATGCTGAGGACTGTGAAGGGAAGAAGAGGATGGAGGTGAAGGCTAACCATGCATCACACACCACCTACCTCATGATGAAAGGATACTGCTATCCTGGCATAGGTAACTAGTACTCACTATGTTAGTACTGCTTCTATCCTGGCATAGGTAACTTGTACTCACTATGTAGTACTACCTCAATCCTGGCATAGGTAACTAGTACTCACTATGTATTACTACCTCTATCCTGGCATAGGTAACTAGTACTCACTATGTATTACTACCTCTATCCTGGCATAGGTAACTAGTACTCACTATGTAGTACTACCTCTATCCTGGCATAGGTAACTAGTACTCACTATGTTAGTACTGCTTCTATCCTGGCATAGGTAACTTGTACTCACTATGTAGTACTACCTCTATCCTGGCATAGGTAACTAGTACTCACTATGTATTACTACCTCTATCCTGGCATAGGTAACTAGTACTCACTATGTAGTACTGCCTCGATCCTGGCATAGGTAACTAGTACTCACTATGTTAGTACTGCCTCTATCCTGGCATAGGTAACTAGTACTCACTATGTTAGTACTGCTTCTATCCTGGCATAGGTAACTAGTACTCACTATGTAGTACTACCTCTATCCTGGCATAGGTAACTAGTACTCACTATGTAGTACTACCTCTATCCTGGCATAGGTAACTAGTACTCACTATGTAGTACTGCCTCTATCCTGGCATAGGTAACTAGTACTCACTATGTAGTACTGCCTCGATCCTGGCATAGGTAACTAGTACTCACTATGTAGTACTGCCTCTATCCTGGCATAGGTAACTAGTACTCACTATGTTAGTACTGCCTCTATCCTGGCATAGGTAACTAGTACTCACTATGTTAGTACTGCCTCTATCCTGGCATAGGTAACTAGTACTCACTATGTTAGTACTGCTTCTATCCTGGCATAGGTAACTAGTACTCACTATGTAGTACTACCTCTATCCTGGCATAGGTAACTAGTACTCACTATGTAGTACTACCTCTATCCTGGCATAGGTAACTAGTACTCACTATGTAGTACTGCCTCTATCCTGGCATAGGTAACTAGTACTCACTATGTTAGTACTGCTTCTATCCTGGCATAGGTAACTAGTACTCACTATGTAGTACTGCTTCTATCCTGGCATAGGTAACTAGTACTCACTATGTTAGTACTACCTCTATCCTGGCATAGGTAACTAGTACTCACTATGTTAGTACTACCTCTATCCTGGCATAGGTAACTAGTACTCACTATGTAGTACTACCTCTATCCTGGCATAGGTAACTAGTACTCACTATGTTAGTACTGCCTCTATCCTGGCATAGGTAACTAGTACTCACTATGTTAGTACTGCCTCTATCCTGGCATAGGTAACTAGTACTCACTATGTTAGTACTACCTCTATCCTGGCATAGGTAACTAGTACTCGCTATGTAGTACTACCTCTATCCTGGCATAGGTAACTAGTACTCACTATGTAGTACTACCTCTATCCTGGCATTGGTAACTAGTACTCACTATGTAGTACTACCTCTATCCTGGCATAGGTAACTAGTACTCACTATGTAGTACTACCTCTATCCTGGCATAGGTAACTAGTACTCACTATGTAGTACTGCCTCTATCCTGGCATAGGTAACTAGTACTCACTATGATAGTACTGCTTCTATCCTGGCATAGGTGACTAGTACTCACTATGTAGTACTACCTCTATCCTGGCATAGGTAACTAGTACTCACTATGTTAGTACTACCTCTATCCTGGCATAGGTAACTAGTACTCACTATGTTAGTACTGCTTCTATCCTGGCATAGGTAACTAGTACTCACTATGTATTACTGCCTCTATCCTGGCATAGGTAACTAGTACTCGCTATGTAGTACTGCTTCTATCCTGGCATAGGTAACTAGTACTCACTATGTAGTACTACCTCTATCCTGGCATAGGTAACTAGTACTCACTATGTAGTACTACCTCTATCCTGGCATAGGTAACTAGTACTCACTATGTAGTACTACCTCTATCCTGGCATAGGTAACTAGTACTCACTATGCACTCTGTACTCAGTGAGTCTAGCTAACACTTTGACTACTCTGAACTGTGGTCGGTTTCCTTGATCTTGTTGGCATATTATGCAGATAAACTCGCTGGCTATGTTCATTTTGTATCCATCAAATCATCATCCAGCTATTACTCAGGCACTACCTAACATGGACTATGACAATGTTTCACTGGTCCATTGCTGTGTGTTCTGATAGAATAGAAATTGAATAGAATACAATACAACTTTATTGTCCAGCCTGGGCCGCAAATCTGTTTTAATGTCTCTGAGGTGAGGCCAAAAGCAAAGTACATTACATACAGATACATCTTGCATAAAAACAAATCCATGCATGTTTTTTGCTTGATAGCAGCAGTCCATCAGGTCTTATTCAGCAATTGCATTTGTGGTCCAAATTCCTTTTTGTAAGCATTGCAAAGGCACAGTCTTGGACCAGAGAGGGGGAGAGGATGCAGACTTGTTTTTGTCGATGACTCGTTGTGTTCCTTCCCTGTGTCCAGTGCAGCTCCGTAACCTCCACACCTGGGACAACATCGTGGTGGAGTCCTGCACCTTGAGGTTCAAGCTACGCGACACGCCCGCTCATCAAATCTTCATCGTGAACGGTGAGTACAAGATCGCACATTTCTCCTTTTCCATCTCCACACTCTGAATCTGATGCACAGAAAGCCGTCTGTGCATCTTCATCCTCCTTTTTCGTTCCCTTTTATCCTTTGTCATGTCCTTCATCCCCTTTGTCTCCTTTATATTATTGTCCTTAGTCTCTTTCATCTTCATCTCCTTCGTCTCCTTCGTGATCTTTCATCTTATTCACCTTCGTCTTCCTCTCCTTTGTCTTCACATACTCCATCCCCTTCATCCTCCTCTTTGTCCCCTTTTGTCTTCCTCTTCATCTCTTTTCTCTTCATGTCCTTCATCCTCTTTATTCCCTTTTGTCTTCATCTTAATCTCTTTTCTCTTCATGTCTTTCATCTTCTTTGTCTTAATTGTCCTTCGTCTTCACATCCTTCATCTGCTTCATCCTCCTTTGTCTTCAACTTAATCTCTTTCCTCTTCATCTCCTTCATCTTCACATCCTTCATCTTCTTATCCTCCACCCTCTTTGTCTTCATCTTATTCACCCGCCTCTTCATCTCCTTCATCTTCTTCATCTTCTTCATCCTCCCCCTTTATCCTCTTTGTCTTCATCTCATTCACCTTCCTCTTCCTCCTCTCTTCATGTGCTCCCAGACAACCCCCCGCTGGACTTCTCCCGCTGCGGCCCCTCCCTGGTCCCCGCCGTCCTCTCCCACAGCCTCCACCTGCTCGCCACCCCCTCCTCCCCCTCCCCCGCGGGGGGGCAGCGGTGGGCCGCACCGCTGACGGAGCACTGGGGCTTCTCCCGGCCGGACGTGGAGGCCTGCGGGGAGCTGAGGGCCAGTCTGGACCGGGCGGGGGAGAACGGCCTGCCGGAGGAGCTGCTCCACCAAGCCCACGCTCACCTGGAGGAGCCGCTGGGGGGCCGCACCCGAGGCCTGCAGCGCTACATGCAGGTAGGGACCAGGGCTGCAAATATTCATTAGACCAGCACAGAATGGGTTTTTACCAATTCTGTTGTAGTGCTGTAGTGTAGTGTGCTGTAGTTGGTTGGTTGAATATAATTTGGCCCAGCAGTTTATTAATTGGTTGCGTGGAGTTGATGTATATGTGATCAAAGTTGAAGTGTAAGTGAAGTGTATTAGTCGATGAATCCATGAGTCAGTCAACTGAATTAAGAATCAAATCTAGTTTGGATTGTCGATTAAACGTTCAAGTCATTTATCCAGTACAAATAGCAGACATTTGCTGCTCGATGCTTTAGAAATTCAAGTTCAAGAATCATTAAATGAGTACTTTAGTTTTTCTTGGCTGCTTTTCAGATAAAGCAAGCCAATTTAAGACATCACTTTGGACTCCTATCCTACTTTTTTTGTGTGTTTATTGCTTGTTTGGTTTGTGCTTCCCATCCTATTTATATAGGCTCTGCAGGAGGAGTGCCAGGTGATCAGGGTGGGTGCGATGGCGGTGCGATGGGTGCTGGCGGAGCACGCCAAGCCGTGGCTGCTGACCGTGAGGCTGAAGCCCGGTCTCCAGCAGGGCCCCGCGCAGGGCCGCCTGCGGCCGCGCTGGCAGACCCGGCACAGCATCCCCTTCATGCGCAAGAGAAACCGGGAGGCCACGACCACGCGGGTGATGACAGAGGAGGAGGTGGCAGAGGAGGAGGAAGAGGAGGAGGAAGCGGCAGAGCCGCCCAAAAAGAGGGAGCGAGGGAGACTCGGGGAAGGAGCCATTGGCAGCCCCACGGAGGAGGAGGGACTCGACAACGTAGCAAAGGAGGAGGAAGATGAGGTGGAGAAGGAGGATGTGGTGGTGACATCGTTGAACGCTGAGCAGGATGCCGGTGGGAGGAGGAGAGAGGGAGGAGAAGAGGGGGACGTCAGGGAGAATGGGCTCGACCAGAAGGAGGAGTGTGAGAGAAAGCAGATGGGGGAGAAGGAGAGGGTCTCTTCCTCGCCTCCCTCCACAATGCCATCTGAAGGTGGAGATGAGTAAGTCCAGGGCCGTGGGGAAACCTTTGAAAATGTATATAAATATAAACCCGATTTTAATGAGGCAACGTTTTGTAATCGCTGCTACGTCAGAGAAAAAATTGCCGGTGCCTTTTCAGCTTTAAATTAGTTTTATTACTCATTGCTAATGTTCTCTTGTTGTGAATGTTTTAAATGGATCCGTTTCCTCTGCTCTTCTATTGAACATATTAAAGTGCTCCTGTTCACCTCTTGACTAAATGTGTGCGTTGGTGCAGAGAGGTGAGTTTCATCAGCCGGCCCTGGAGGATGGTGGACGGCAGCATCAACCGGCTGGCGTGTAAAGGCATGCTGGAGGGCCTCCTGTACCACGTCATGTCCCGGCCCGGACTCACACAACACAGCCTGGTGGAGCACTACAAGAACACGCTGCAGCCAATGGCTGTGCTCGATCTCATCCAGGTACACACACCACGCACACACCATCTCAAGTGAGGAATGCTGTATAGTACTCCATACAGAAGACAATGACCATATTAACATTTGTAGTCCTTTTTAACGGGATACTTTGACATTTGTAGTTTTTTTTTTACAGGCTATATTTAACATTTGGATTCCTATTTAACAGGCTACATTAACATTTGTAGTTTTTTAACAGGCTATATTAACATTTGTAGTCTTTATTTTCACAGGCTATATTCACATTTGTTGTCCTTTTTTAACAGGCTATAATTGACATTTGGAGATTTTAACAGGCTACATGTTTCTATCTTTTTCAGGCGCTAATAGATATGGGCTGTGTGAGGAGGAAGTCTGTGGTGAGTTGTAAATCCTCGCTCTTCTCCCGTCCTGTGGACCCCCACGCAGAGCCACCAGCAGGCCGGGGGCCCGGGGCCGCAGAGGCCATCTTCTACGAGCCCACCATCAGCTGCTGTCTGCGGCTCGCTCAGGTTTTACCCAACGAACCCCACTGGAACCAGTTCGTCTGACCTCTGTTTGATTGTTCTGGAAGAGTCCACTATCACCGGGGTTCATTGTTGGTTTTTGTTTTAATTTTGTATACGTGATGAGAGGCCAGTCGCTAAGCTGCTTGTGTTACTAGTTTGGATAGTTCCAGTAACTACAATGGCGATGTCATCTTTTGAGCTCTTTCACAGATGCTATCAGTCAAAAAGATTTACACCTCTAGTTTTTTAAAATTGAAAACGTTTTGAATTTGTTTAGTTTTGCTTTTTATTGTGGTTATGTTTTTAATTAAAAGTAATTTTTTGTGTGTTAATAATTATGTACAAATTGTTTTGGATTGTAAATAGAAATAAATGATTTTTTCAACATATTATTGTTTGTCAAATTTCGAGAATTTCTCAATCTAGTGGATTTGAGTTTAAACGGTTTAATATTCAGTGGCTGCAGTACCGCAGATGGCCACCATGTTACTATGGCGCCCTCTGCTGGCTGTTACAGATACATGCCGAAATCACTCAATCCTGGACAAAATGTCATTGTCAATGATTGCTGAAGTGATTCTCCAACTGCAATATAGCAATAATAACTTTACAACGTAAGGTTAACGCATACTCTACAATCTTTCCAATGGGCACTTTATTTTCATTTGGCATCACAAATAATAAAAAAAATAACAGTCAAAAATAACTTAGAAGGGTTCTGTACAAAATGGATTACTGATACAAACTAACACGCAGTCTAATTGGATTACAATTAGCAACATACTAAAGTACATCTCTCCCTCGTGTGTGTAGTGAACATGGATATTCCTGTTTAATATACAAAGTGTTATGTCATCCCAGTGAACAGTTTGAAAATAAAAACACAATATGGTTCCAAGTAGTCACGGGTAATTTAGTATATGACTAATTATCTAGTAGCCTATATTAATTTACATGTCAACAAAGTAGCTGAATGGAAACTGGCACGACTAGGGGACAGTTGGCATCGAGTTTAACTCTGAACTTGTGTTGCGTGAAAACACAAACATGCATCGACTCACAGACGTACACGTTGGACCAGGTCACGCTATTTAAAAGTGTTGTCTCACGTTGAATAACAACCAAATTGTAATGATCTAAATAGGCTTTAGCTTGTTTATGAATGTTGTTATCCATTACAGATTGCTATGTTGTGCGCAGTGGTTTGTGTGATGATGTTTACATGTTTTTAACCATGCAGAGAAATGGCTCATGCTTTGAAAAATACCCTGTTTGTGTTGAAGTTCATACAATGTTATACTAAGACAGGCAAGGTGTGTGAGAGAGGACAGAGAACTATAAATATACACAACGCTAAATTACATTGAGAACAATGTGGGAGAAAATTATGACCAATGTGTTGTATTATTATTATTATTCATTATTATTATTCATTTTCAATCATTTTCACTCTGACAATAGTCTTCATTCACCGCCTCTCCACTCAATACAGTCAGCCACATTATTAAGCAAGTAAACCTCAAAGACAATTGGACACGAGTCCGTTTTCCCTCCAGTATTTACATTAAGTGCTTTATCAGAGTAAATCATATAAGAACAAAACATTCAGTATTAAATTACAATTTGTTAATAAAGAGGTTTGCAATGAGGGGGGAGTCTCTGAGAGACAGAAAAAGCGAAGAGTGGACTTGAACGAACACACACACACACACACACACACACACACACACACACACACACACACACACACGCGCGATGAACTCTGAGAAGAAGATTATAATCATAGTCCTCACTTCGTGTTAGCCTTCGACGGGGGCCAGGGGGGTCAAGGGTCAGGGGTGTGTCCAGTGTGTTGGAGGCGTAGCAGACAGTCAGACAGACAGACGGACGCACAGTGACACAGCAAGGTTCAAAGATGCGCAGGCGGATGAGTGCAAATCCAGTCATTTCTCCAGGTGTGTGTGTGTGTGTGTGTGTGTGTATATGTGCATTTGTTTATTCATGTATGCATATGTGTGTTTGTGTCTGTATGTTTGTTATTGTGTTGGTTCAGCAACATAATTAAGTATTTGTTATGGACACTGTAGAGTTTGTTCCCCCTCTGAGGGGATGGTGGAGGTGGGGCCGGTGGTCATGGTGGGGCCGGTGGTCGTGGCGGGGGCTACTGCAGGTAGCGGTGGTGGGAGTGGGGGTGGTGGTGGAGGTGGAGGTGGGGGGCGGTGGTCGTGGCGGGGGCTACTGCAGGTAGCGGTGGTGGTGATGGTGGAGGTGGGGGCGGTGGTCATGGCGGGGGCTACTGCAGGTAGCGGTGGTGGTGATGGTGGAGGTGGGGGGCGGTGGTCATGGCGGGGGCTACTGCAGGTAGCGGTACACTTTGAAGCAGTGGTTGCCGGAGTCGGCCACCACCACGTGTCCGTCGGAGGTGAGGGCCAGACCCTGGGGGCCGTACAGAGGGTCCGCAGACGTGTTGATGTAGGAGAGGAAGGAGCCGCTGCCGTCAAACACCTGGCGAGAGAGACGGAGAGAGGAGGAGGAGAGACTTTCGATGTCTTATTTTATATTGTTATCTTATTTTACTTTCTGTGCTTTGGCAATGTACATGTACGTTTTCCATGCCAATAAAGCACTTTGAATATTGTATCTAAAGAGAGAGAGAGAGAGAGAGAGAGAGAGAAATGAAGAGAGATGAAGAGGTAGAGAGAGAAATGGAAATAGGGAGAGGTGGAGAGGGAGAAGGGCAGACCGAGAGATACAGAGCCAACAATGGAGAGACACAGCGAGCGAGGGAGGAGGGAAATAAAGAGAGCATTGTGTGATAATCTTTACATGCAGAGAACAGTACAGTGTGTCATGTGCACAACTTGAACGATCCAATCCATCCACTCAAAACCGGAGAGTGGAAGACACAAAAAAGGAGATCAGAACCGGTGTGTGTTTGACCTTTGACCCCCGCGTACCTGTATCCGGCTGTTTCCCCAGTCGGCCACGATGATGTTCCCGTTCACGTCCACCGCCACGCCGGTGGGGGCGTTGAACTGGCCGTTTCCCTCGCCGTTCGAACCAAACTTCAACAGGAACTCCCCCTCTGAGTTGAACACCTTGTTGTTTACCACCCCAAGAAAAAACATACACAATATTTAACATGTGTATTGTCCGAAAATACAGTAGGTGGGGGCTGTAGACAGTAGACATTTAACAGCTTTGGGAATTTGGATTACTCCTTATACTTACTACCTTATACTATACTAGTATGAGTATAAAGATACTTTACAACAACCAGACCCAACCAATCATTACACTCACCTTCACAGAGTGGTTGTGGAAATCTGTTACGATTATTTCATTGTTGTGGTTGACAGCAGCAAAGTGGGGACCTGTGAGGAAAGAAAAACACAATTTTAAACACAATTAACCTAAATGAGAAACATAATAGAAAATGTTGATTAGATTTAGACCGTCATAATGAGTAACACAGTTATGATGTATTCAGGGACCTGCTATTAGTTACTACAATTTACAAGATGCTTTTATCCTGAACTTCATTGAGCCGGTAGTTAGGCATCTTGCCCTAGTAAGGTATACTGCAGAATTTGGCTTTGAACCCAGAACCTTTCGTCTGGGAGTCACCATAGCAACCAGGCTATCCTATCCCTGGTATGGTCAACACGGTCACTTTGATTTATGATCATACTCTGTATGTCTGAAAATGTGCGACTATGCTGAGCGGTGCGAGACAACAGTCAAGGAGTTGCGCAACGCGTGTACCTGCGAATTGTTTGTCACCGTTGCCGCGGGCGCCGAACTTGGTCACCAGCTTTCCGGTGGGCTGGAAGATGAAGACGCAGCAGGCCTTGTTGTCCACCACGATGATGTGTCCGTTCCTGTCCGCCGACACGCCCTTAGGACCCATCAGCTTCCCTGAGCCGATCTTAGTCTGGGAGGAGGAGAGAGGAAGAGGAAGAGATGGACCATGATTATAGTTACTGGATGTAGCAGTAAATGTATCTTTTTAAATGTAAATGATTTGGGTCACACCGCTTGATTTTAAGTCATTATTCTACAAGTAAGAACAGCCTTATATCACAATTACCTTTACCATTGAGTGTATATTTGCAACAATAGGTATCCTATTATAATAAATGATTGACCTGTCAGCTCTACTCACCTTAAATTTCCCTTCGCTGGAGAAGATGCTGACCCACTTGTTGTCATAGTCAGCGACGATAATGTCCCCGTTGGGATGCACCGCCACGCCCGTCGGCCGCTGCATCTGGCCCGGCGTCCGACCCCGGATGCCAAAGCGGCTTTTAAACTGGCCATCGTTAGAGAAGATCTGGGAGAGAGAAAAACAAAATCCAATCTTTAACATCCAATCCGCAAAGCAGCTTTCAAACTGGCCGTCGTTAGAGAAAATCAAGGAATACAGGATAATAAGGGAATAGTGTTCCCTTATTATCCTGATGTTTTGACATTGCGTGTTCAAATTTGAACACACAATGCCAAAACATCTGTAGGTCAAGATGGTGGAATGAACCTCAGTTCACCCAGCGTCCAATATGTACAATGAATTTTGTCTTTTTAGTTGCCAGATTGGATCTACCGGCCAACAATTGTTTTAATATGTAACCCTGCACTTTTTGCTTGGTGGAAGGTGTTCATTTTGGACCTTAGTCTGAGATTAATATGTTATACATCCATATCCATGAATAATACATAGTTATTGGTACACGGTATCAGATCAGATGGTTGTTTAAGCCCAGAGAACCAGGACTATGCTGGAGAAGGTGGCGTGTTTTTACCTGTACACACTGGTTGTTGCTGTCCGCAATGAGCACCTTCCCCTGCGAGGAGGCAGAGACTCCCTGTAGGTTAGTGAACTCCCCCTTGTTCCTCCCTTTGGTACCTGAAAGGAGAGGGAGCACAACAACGAGTCATCGTACCGTCACAATGACAAGACCTTTCTCACGAGTGGATCCACATCCACATCAAGCCACAAAGACTACATGTGCAATAATAATGTCCTCGTTTTCACTGCAGCCATCACTTTTGTTAAAAACTACTTATAGATAATAATGAAATTGATCCGCAGCTTTGAAGGCATGGCAATTAAAAAATAGGTAGATGCGTTTCATGTCCCTTCCCCTCCACCTCATGCCCTCTGAACCTGAGCTCGCCTCAATGTATTCCCTCCATGCTTCTCCACAGACAGAAAGTGATTCGGAGAGTACAACACCCTGAGGTTGCTTTAGGGTGGTGTGCGGGTGTAATCAGGGAATCATCCCTTTTGAACAAAAATGACGGACGAGGCAGCGAAAAAAAAAGTCTACCAGTTGAAAGCCCTTGTTTACACAAGCGTGGTGAATCTCTCTTCAAATCGCAAATGGCAAGCGATGGTGAGATCGCGATGCACAAAGAAATGTTTTCTCCGTCTTATTAGGAACGGTTGTAGGAGAGATGTAGACAACCAGTGTTAAAACCACCTCCGGAGGATAAATATTATCATGGTTGTCGAGTCATATTATATTGGTTGTCAACGTGTAACCGGGCTGAGAGTTGGGACGGAAGTGAGCGCCTTTCACGTAATCAGATTCGTTTTTTAATCTAGATAGATACAAAATTCAAAAACAAGGTCGAGATAAAGTGCCAGATACCGATCCTGTAGATGAGGTCGTCCTCGATGGGGTTCTCTTTCCTCTTGCCGGTGCTGTACATGCTGGCCGGCCTCTTGATGGCCTTCTGCTTGACGTGCCCGCTGCCGGGGGACTTGAGCCTCTTCTTGGCGCCCTCCGACGTCGGCGAGATGTCCATCGCCTTGATGGCCTTGATCTTAAAGGGGCTCCCTTTGATGTGCTGGTCGTACAGCCGCAGGGACAGCGTCAAGCCGCCCTCCTTGGACGCCGTGTACGAATACTCGTACGTGCCGTTCTTATTGTCCACGATCTCGCCCCCTTCCGCGCCGTCGGCCGCCGCCGCCACCAGGTCGGCGGTGAGCGTGGCGTTGCCCGTCTTGCACAGGTCGCCGTCCTTGTCTTTGGTGGTGACGGTGACGGAGGTGGCCACGCCCACCGCGCACTGCCGCAGCCCCTCGCCGGTGGCCACCGTCTGGGACGCCACGGCGCTGGTGGTGGCGATGCTGCCCAGGTTGTGGATGGACTTGCGCAGGCCGTCCGTCTCCGCCTGGAAGTCCAGCTGGTGGTTCTCGGCGGGCCGCAGGGGCAGCTCTTGGCCGGCGAGCCCCGCCAGACGCTCGCTCATCTGCTTGCGGACGAGCAGCACCTCGGCCTCGCCGCCGTGGCTCAGGGCCTGCTCCGTGAAGTTGCAGCTGCTGAGGATGCCCTCCTGGCCCTGCATCAGCGTGCCCAGCTGGGTCTGGAGCACCTGCATGCGGACACACAGGACACACACACACACACACACGCATGAAATTGTGTTTGACGTCGCAATGACCGCCGCCATATCTGAAGCATAGGATCATTGGATTGTTAGTTACAATGAAGGACTAAGTAGTAATGCTTTTTTGGTCATTGTTTGTTAATTCATTGCGAAATGATTTGTCATTATGGGGATTTACAAAATAAATCCCATGATGCATTCTGATGTACAAGCCCTATTACTTTCGTATGTTTCGTCATGCAGTGTTTTGTGTCAGCAGTGGTTTTTTTGGTTTTGCTATGCTCCTTTGCATTGGTGAACTCCACTATACAAACAAAGTACTTACTTATAACAAGATCTGTGTGTGTTTTTGTGTGTGTGTGTGCGCGTGTGTGTAATATAATATATCTACCCATATTAGTGACATGCATAGTGCATACTTACCATTAGTGCTGTGACACACTTACGTACAAAAGGCAACCTCAACATCACAAACACTGACATTGAAATCCAACACTTCACCATTCACCACCCTTTCAATGCCTCACTGTTATGTTATGACCTCAGCCCCAGCGCCACAGGGCGCGCATAGCTGTACGTCGTCCATGTTCGCACTGCTACCCAATTTATTAAATAAATAAACTCGACTCAACTCCATTTCAAAACAGAAAAACATATGCGTCCACTTCCAAGTACCGGGCGGCTGCAGCATAACTGAGTGATGACGCGATGCTCAGGGAAGCATCACATCACCGCACCCCCCCCCCCCCCCCCCCCTATGACATCATCATCCTCATCACAGCGCAACACAAACTCACCTTCATCTCGCCGTCACACTCCTCTTCCTCGTCCCTGACCAGAGAGGCCATCCTCCTGCGATGTCTAAACCTCACCTCTAACTTCTAACCCTTTGCGACACCTCGTCACATTTACATGTAACCCTCCGGTTGCAACTGTAGCAGCTGTTTGCGGAAGAATATCTAACTGGAAAACCACTTGAAACCTGAGTGGGACTGAGATAAACCGCAGGCGGCGTACAGTTGGGCCGTGTCCAGAATGAGGAGGAAGATACTATATCTGTCATAAAACAAATCTAGCCTCCCAGTGCATGACACACCCAGCCTATCCGAGCAGAAACCTGATTATCTGGCTGTATAACACAAAGCATTTTATCCGTAGCTCCATCTAGCTACAGCTTTCCCTCTCCTGCTGCACACACTGACAAAGTCCAGACGAAGAAGTAGATAATGATGAGGATAATCATACAGATAAGCCTGAGCCGGCTCCCTAAGAAGCATCCATTGAAGTCCACTGACAGCGAGAGTGTGTGTGAGTGAGTGTGGGCCAGTGAAGGGTAAATCATTAGCGGACCATGTGATCATGAGGTCTCCCGGGAGGGGGGGCTGTGTTCCCATAGCGAGGGCGCCGAGCGATTGGTCCTCCGCGCGAAACCTGATGTCTGTCTGCCCCGGGTCCCGCCCCCAGCCCTCCTCCTCAACCCCTCTGCACCTCTAGCCCCGCCCACATTCATGATTTATTTACCCCCGGTATCAGGCAAAGTGCCTCAGCTGCACTTCTTAGTGTAAACCACAGCAGAAACCTCTAGCTCTGTGACGTACGGCGTATTGCCACATCCCGAGTGTGACGTACGTAAACATTTCTTTCTGTAAGGGCTGATTCACAAATGTATTGTAGCCGGTGGCAATATGTCTATAACACAGGATTCTGTTGGCTTTACTATCTGGTATGATCATTAGGAGTAAAAGTGTGGCACCATGCTGGTATGATGTCATGAGTCACTGGTTTTAGGAGAAGCCTTTACTTTTACAGTGAATGCGCAGGTCGTTAAGGAAGTACTTATTAATTATAATAATAGTAATAATAATAATAATAATAATAATCCTGTGATGGATTGAACACTCATTCCACTATTCAGTACTCTACTACTATTCATGTCTCACCTTCTGCTTCAGACCAAAGTTCACCTCCAGCTCCATGAGGAGAACGCTCTTGCGCACGTTGAGGGTCTTCTGCAGGTCGTCAAACGTGTTGTGGATGTCGTCCTCGATGGAGCTCTTCTGATTGGCCAACTTCTGCAGGATCTCAGACAGCATCAGCAGGGCGGCGTCGATGTCTGGCAGCCTGGGAGAGAGAGGGAGAGAGGGAGAGAGAGAGAGAGAGAGAGGGGGAGAGAGAGAGAGAGAGAGGGGGAGAGAGAGAGAGAGAGAGGATTAAGATAATTAAGAGACATACAGTGTTATGTGACCTGAAATAGATGAGGAGAGAGAATTATGGAATTGTTCTCACATTTATGCCATCATAGACCACATGATGATGATGAGTTATTTTCCAGATTATATGCAAGAACGTTATGAGTCATCTGCTAAAAATAGACATATATTTACCTCCAAGGGGAAAGGAAGGTCTGTAACAGCAGCACACATCAGTTCACAGTCAATGACTGATGACCAGTTAATTGTGAATAATAATCACCACTTGTACTGAAATATGTCTTGTGACAACTGACTGAATAGATATCAGATTTCAGGATACTTTATTGTCTACCAAAAGCTTTGACAGAAAATCATCTGTAGACACACACTGTAAAAACATTAAACCAATGAAACAGGGACAGGAACAGCAACATACAACACTATTATAAAGTCACTATTTTATAATAGCGATCAGGACGATCATTATCATTAAAAAATCAGTTTCTAAAAGCACTGCTGCTTTCCTAATCTGAATCTCAACTCAGTGATCTCTAATCTCGAGACGATCCCCTTTGTGCAGATACTAAGATAGTGCTGGTATGTCAGAATGCATCACAGGATTTTTTTGTTGGCGGGGACTCAAGGGAGTTGTAGTGCTGTAAAATCCTAAATCAACGTAAATATACCGTAACCTAGGCTAACGGAAACTGCCGCTTCTCGCATGAGACAGACATAACAACGTCTCCCCCCGTAATGACAAACCATTTCACGATGAATTACTAAACGACGACCTGAAAACCCTTCCTACCGACATAACAGTTAACACTCCAATGCTGCTATGCTTCCAAAATGGCGGCGATGCACAAGCCCTGCGGTACGGCGTTAGACGCCCGTCTCACCGCTTCTTGACGGCGTCCAGCTGGTCCTGCAGCGAGGCCTTGTGTTGCTCCACCACGTCCTTCAGCGGCACGGTGGGGTGGTCCGCATGCTCCCCGCTGGTGCACTCCTCACACATGGCCGTCTCGCACGACGGGCAGTAAAACTCCATCATCTGGAGGAGGAGGAGGAGGAGGAGGAGGAGACACAGGGGGGTCAGGGGTCACCCGGGAGACAGGAGCTTTCTCTCTCTTTCTCTGTGTTTGGACGTTTGATTTAGTTTTTTTAGTGTGTGTGTGTGTGCGTGTTACAGCGCAGATAGATCAGATTTGGACACAGCGTACACTGAATACTCGAATGACACATCAAAGGACGGACTTCAGTCCATCATCCCAGAATGAACTGAATGTGCAGGTGGAAAAAAAGAGGAAAAAGGAGAGTAGTCGATAAAGATGTCAAATAGATAGCAAGAGAGAGAGAGAGAGACAGAGAGAGAGATGGAGCGAGAGAGAGAGAGAAAGAGAGACACACACACACACATCCAGATACAGAGACAAACAAGAAAGAGGAAGACAGCGAGAGAGAGCTAGAGAGAGAGAGAGAGAGAGAGAGAGAGAGAGAGAGAGAGAGAGAGAGATACAGAGAGAGGGTTTGTCTCCGTACATTTCCTCCATGGTTGGGGCAGGACAGCAGCTGTCCGGTGGCCCCCACGGCGGCTGCTATGTGGTGGAGCGTGGGGGCCTCGGGGCCGCAGCCGTCCTGGGGCCTCTGCAGCACATCCATCAGGTTGGTGATGAAGAAGTTGCCCTGCAGCGCCGCCACGCCCTTCTCCGGCAGGATGGACGTCTGGCGGCACACGGGGCAGGAGAGGGTCAGGCTGTGGGCCGGGATGTAGTTCTGCAGGCACCTGGGGAGCAGGAGGGGGGAGGGGAGCAGGAGGGGGGAGGGTGGGAGGGGAGCAGGAGGGGGGAGGGTGGGAGGGGAGCAGGAGGGGGGAGGGTGGGAGGGGAGAACAAGGGGTAGAGATTCAAGAGATTGTATTTGTCACATATACGTACAAATACATAAAGTGTGTCCTTCGGTCCCTTGAAATGCACTATATAAATGAAAGTTATTGTTCTATAAATGAAAGTTATTATTCATTATTATTCATTATTATTATTCATTATTCATTATTATTAGTATTATTATTATTATTATTATTATTATTATTATTATTATTATTATTATAGTGAAATATTTCAGTGTCATACTCCCAGGCAGTGCACAATGCAGTAATTAAAAAAGCTAAGCTATAAACAAAATACCAGGTAAAAAATATACCAAAATAGCACAAATATACAAAAGTATATACAAAATAGGTTAAAAGTAGTAAAAGTAAACGTTGCTCAGAAGTGAAACATTGTGTTGCCATGGCAACGGTTGGAAATTATGTCCCTATTGTGGGCTATTTATAAGGTCATTTCAAATATTTTCAATTAAAATACTAAAATACAATGTGTGGCTTGTGTGTGGTTGATGGCTGGTTCAGGCAGCCCCACCTGTAGGTGCAGGAGCAATCATGGCACCCAGGAGAAACCAGCTGTCACCACACACACACTCATACTGTCATGACAGAGTGGTACATCTGCTCGGCTGGCACCATCTCGCCATTTCCAATAAATGGATATATTCCCCCAACAACAACCTGTATCTTGGAGGGGCTCAGCAAAGCCACTAGGTGGCGTGTGGTAGGAGGCAACTGCTACACAATTGTTCTGCTAATAACTACCTACCTATCTATACCCCTAAAGGTTTTAGGGGTATAGATGGATAATGAATTGATGAACTAGGCCCAAACTGCTGCTTTACTAACGATTAAGCGATGAAGATGTGTGACAGACTAATGCTTACACACACACACACACACACACACACACACACACACACACACACACACACACACACACACACACACACACACACACACACACACACACACACACACACACACACACACAGCTGTACTTGTTCGACTCCATAAGTACCCTGGAATGTATTGCAATGTTTGGGTTTCAACTCTCAGTTTATGCCTATAAACTAACGTGACAGAATATGATTTTGTACCTATACTATGTGGTGTGGAAAATACAAATCCCAGCTTCAGATGATATGATAAGAGAAGTTACAACAACATATTGATATTAGGAATAGATAGCTTAATCAATTTCATCTCATGCATGCTGATTTAAATATATAAACAATCAAACAAACAATACTTGTGTAGATATTACAATAAATACAATGTCCACAGATGGACATTGTATCGAAAACAACTGCATTTTCACAAACAACTGATTGTGTCTGTATTCAGAATTCAGACAGCAGAGACAGCAGCAACAGGACCAAACCTTGTGTCATTGTCTCATTCTTAGAGACAAACAACATCTATTAGAGCGCATGACAGAATCACACCCATAAACACAACATGCTTTTATGAAGCAGTTGCAGCATAGTGAGATTCGACTGGATACAGCTGTTCACAATACTGAAATATCATGTTGCAATTATTTTGATATACGGTATCTTGTAAGAGCACCATGACCTGAAGTGACATTTTTACAGTCTGTATTTATGTTGGCTGGGTCATTAAATATGACCAGTAGGTGGAGTATAGTCTCTGTGGAGAGTCTGTTGAACTTTAAAGTGAATATATCAATCTGGGCTTGAGATGAGATGTCAGATTTGATGTTAATATTTTATAGTGGAAAATTACTGTTTTATATCTGTTTATAGATACCCCTTTCATTTGAAGTATTGCCAAAGCAGTGCTCGTTGAAAATTGCAGTATTTACGTATACATTTAATGTACTTGATCATTAGTAAGCTTGAAGACTGAACATGGGAATACTGTATTGGGGAACAATAGGGAAAAACATCTTTGGGAACCCCTGCATTAGGATATAGTGTCAGTATACAGTATACTTCAACGCTATATATATATAAATACTGCCCACCTCTCACAGAAGGTGTGTAGGCAGGGCAGGACCTTGGGGTTATCGTAGCGGTCCAGACATATGCTGCAGTTCAGGAACTGCTTGTCAATCTGGCGCACCACAGGGCTGGGAATAGTGGAGCTGTCACTGGCCATCCTAATGCTCTGGCATAGGAGCACTCCTTCCTCTGGCCCGGCACCCTGCAGAGAAACAGATGGGGATGAGGAGAAAGTCAACACAAGCACTTACATGAGAAATGACTCCAGGGGGGGGCAGGATGGTGTCATAGTTGGGGCGTTTGAAAGGTTCTGGGTTCGAACCCCAAAAGTCCTGTATAGGCATCCTTGAGCAGGATGCGAAACACCCAGTGGAGGCCATCTTTAACTCAAACCTAGGAGCCGACGTACATCCTGGACCGTGTAAACATGTGATGAAGCCCTGAGACCATGAAGCAACCCAAATGTGGCAAACGTAGTCTCAATCTTCATAAAATGTACATCTTGGAAACAAGCCGAAAACTGTAAATGTGGTGAGGAATAGCACAGGGGCGAAGGCTCAAACGAACACAATGGAATCTGCTCAGCCAGAAACCGAACAGGATGTCCCGGAGGTTTCCTTGACCTTAAACCTCATCACTCATTTAAAAAATTATATCCCACAACAATGCCATGCCTTTAGGGGGCTTTCACCAGAGTTGATCCCATTCCAGACAGGAATCTTTAGTACACAAGCTGTGTTGTCGTCAGTGTGGTGTTGTGGTGGTAAGGCGGTTTGTTTGGCAAAGGCTATGACCTTGGAGACCGGAGAAGGCCGGCCGGGTGTTTTTTATGTGCAGGGAGAAGTACTACACATGCAAAGATGTGTGTGATCAGAGAGCGGTCGTCGGCACGAACAACAGAGCACTCACGGCGATTAATACTTAATGACGAAGTGAAAGCCTACTACCGCATGTTGCTGTTGAAGCCAGTTTTCTTTCAGCATCAGACACACGCCATTCAAGTAGACATTTACCATATGTATCTATTTAAAACAAATCCACAATATTTCCACTGATGAACACAACAATGATATGGGCCGTGAACGAACTTTTACAAGACCACCTAGTGAGTGGTCTTGTTGTTTATTTTCGCGGCTCTAGGTCCCGACTCCATGCCCACGACTTTCGGCTCAATATAAAATGCCCCCATGGGTCAAATACATCTTAAAATAGTGGAGCGGAGATGAGAAAAGCAGTGGGTCAACAGGGAAAGTGTGTCGGTGTTCTCTGCATAACTAGTGGGAGGACGAAGGCCACCTCCACTGCATTAACCAAAGAACAATATGCAGGGAAACACTCCTTTCACAGCTCCCTTCATCCTTTATAGGCTCTCTTTGAGGCTCTGTGCCAAGATGCCTTTCTTTCCTGATTATTCATTTTCTTTCTTTCTTTCTTTCTTTCTTTCTTTCTTTCTTTCTTTCTTTCTTTCTTTCTTTCTTTCTTTCTTTCTTTCTTTCTTTCTGTCCTTCCTTCCTTCCTTCCTTCCTTCCTTCCTTCCTTCCTTCCTTCCTTCCTTCCTTCCTTCCTTCCTTCCTTCCTTCATTCCTTCATTCCTTCCTTCATTCCTTCCTTCCTTTGAGGCAAAGTTTGATGGGGACTCAAGCAAACTTGATTTTGGATCAATTATTATGCAATTAAAACATGATTGTACATGTCACCATTACTGAAACAGCTGTGTTGAAGTTCAACAACATCAAACCCAAACATGATTAAAACCTAAACTGTACAAAACCATGTGCACAGACACACACACACACACACACAACAACAACATCGTAATTGCATCAATAAGTTAACGGCCCGGACTAGGCCAGATAAGCGGTGGATTTGAAGCATGGATTATACTGTACAGCCGCCCATCCTGCAGTCAGCACAGCAGCACAACAGGATCCCTGTCCCCGACAGCAGCAGCAGCAGCAGCGAGGACGCACCAGTCACAGACCGCTCCTCTCTTACATAACCAGATCAGTCCTGGCTGAGCTCCACCGCTGCCGCTGCGCTGGGAGAGGGAGACCGTGCGCTACGCAGTACGCACCACCGCTCCGGGAATCGCTGAGCACGTCTGCAATCGTCCGCATACGTGACGAAGTAACACACCAACATCACACCAAAGCGTGGTACGAGCTATCCGTCGGCGTCTAGCGAATTGTTTTTATTATTTAAAAAGGATAGAAAAATATGTAAACACAGCATCTCGCTCACTAGATGTGACCTTAGGCAACAGCCGACAAAACAAAAAAAAATGGTCCCAACGTCTACAGTGTGTGTCTGAGCACCGAGCGAGAGGCGTCATCCACAACATCGCACTCCCGAGTCACACATGGCAGCACCGTTTAAAGTGAACCGGACCCTATAGTGACAAGTGAACCGGACCAGTACCTTGCAACGAAAGCTCCCTCCTGCATCCGTCAGTCATCTAGTCACGCTACGACACAGAGACACGCTGCGGGATGCCCTCCTCTAACTCCAGCAAGAATCCATGGGAAAGCAGAGTGTGTGTGTGTGTGTGCGAGAGAGAGAGAGAGACTTTGCATGTGAGGAAAAGTACAGCGGGAGGATGATTTGACCGGATAAAACCAGTCAGCCAATCAACTGGCATCACATCACCATCTTTATCCCTCCCCTCCTTTTGCATTTGCAATTCTCGTTTCCTTTTTAACTCTCTCTCTCTCTCTCTTTCCTGTCTCTGGCTCTCTCCCTGCCTCGCTCGCTCGCTCTCCGTCTGGAGTAAGTGCTTGCTCACTGCAGCACTCACTGAGCGTGTGCGGCACCGTGAGTATGTGAGGAGTTATTGGCCGATGCACGGTGATGTAACAAATAGGAAGCAGTGCGGTCGT
>JAOPHQ010001733.1:0-82500 GCA_030340625.1 Merluccius polli | reverse complement strand
ATATATGTTAAGTCTTTAACCCCTCCTCCCCAGTGAGGGCCACAGGGCCTCACAGAGCAGCTGAAAGCGATAAGAGGAGCTGAGGAATAGAGATATTGCAAGGGGGATGCAGGGTACAGACAGGGGAAATACCAACCGTGCCCTGGTGCTTATTTGAGTTTAATTCAGAGTATGTGCTGCCACAGCTTGACGCATTTGAGGCATGGTTTGTATCTAGATGTAGTCTGTCCAATGGAAAACATTAATTAATCGCGTGAAGCTTGTCCATGTGTTCCTTTGAAATCATGATGATTGCCCATTTCAAGAGGATAGAAGATTGCCAAGTGTGGCTTGCTGTTAAATGGAGAGCCCTATAAATCAAATGCACAAAGTGTGTCCATGATTGCTCATTCAAAGATAATTACAGATTCCAACCGTCCGTCCAAACCGCAGTAAGTGGCCCTTTGAATCAAAATAAATGATGTCACTGTTGGGGGGAAAATGAGAGAGACGTCAGAGCGGGAAATCTGTTTCTCATAAAGATGCTCATCTGCACAAGGATCAGGGTTTAAAACAAACACCGACTCTTTGACTTTTGTGAGAGTTTAGCTTTCACTACGTTCAGCCATTTAATCCATGTACAACAATCTCCATAATAGGAAACAAAATATTCACACTATTCTCAGAAGACTAAACTGTACCGCAGCTGGAAGGTCAAATCTAACTTAACAAATACACGCTTATCTCTGTTAAACTTGCGCATGGCACCTTGACACTAAGAAGCAGGGTTGTCCAGATGTGAGATGGTGACGCAAGCAGAGCTGAGGACCTCCCCAGACAGAAAGGGAGGAGGGGGAGGAGTGACACAGGAGAATGACCCCCCTGTCACCTGCCACGCCCCTACCGATCCACAGCCTCCAGAGTCATGGAAACCAAACCCCCTCTCCCACCATCCCTCATTCTAACACACACCGCATGATGGTGAGAAACACAGCATGTAGGAGTGTCTGTACCATGTGTATCATTAATTGTGTGTGTGTGTGTGTGTGTGTGTGTCCAAATGGGGACAAATGTTATTTGTCCCAGTCTGTCCAGTCGATTGTTAATCCCCCCCCCCACCCCGCACCCCAGGCTTTAATCTTATTGCCAGGCCCCAAATAGTATTTGTATGAATTAGCCAAAATGCATCTGTATTCTGCCCAACCAGGCCTCGCCCCTTTAACCGGATTAGGACCGACTCAGAAGGACTCTTCTGATATTGTAAATAACATAGGGAGGGTTGAATAGATATATTTTGATTATTTTGTTTGGCTACATTTTGCATTTTGGCGCTCTCTGGACCTTAAAGACAAACAGACATGACGTCCCTGACCTAGATAAAGAGGCAACACAGAAAAGCATGGGAATGCAAACAGACCCGTGTTACTGCACATGTGCACACATTAAACATAACTATTTGAATACTTATGATGGTTGGCAGTAGGCAGGCCACCCTGTGAGTGACATAAATAGCTTGACCATGTGACCATCATTTTGGTTTCAGAATTAACTGAGCAATTATCAGTGTAATAAATGGATCAATAAATGATCAATAATATGAATTAGGGCAATCATTATGTATTGACATCAGTCAGAAACAGCATCTTACTGTATTTATATCCTTAAGACCAATACAAATGCATCTACAGTAATATAACCAGAATACAAAATGTCTATCAACTAAACCTGACACAATGTCTTGCCTCATGTCACAAAACTGATATTCTAATCTAAAATATAACAGTTAGTTGGTATGTGTACTAGTGCCTTTCATCCCTTATATGCATGTCAGTTACTGACATGATGCCCCCTGCTGGCCCAAACATAAAACACATGTTTTATTGTGGGTTATGATGCTATAACCTTTCTTATTACCAACAACAGAGTCCACTGCGCCTGGTGCCCCTGTGCTCACCACATATCATCCATACTGGAGCACAAACAGATCCATAGCTTGATGGAAAGTGGGGGGAAATAACATTGGCCTCTGCTACATGCATATTCCCAGTGCTATGCTTGGGTCAAATATAATATAATAAATATATAATAACTATAAATTATATTGTATTTATTATAAGTGGCTTTGAGAAAATATGTCCCATGTCAAAATGAGCATATATGATACAACTATATGGGTCAATATCATTTGATGAATAAAAGTGTTGATTGATCATATTGATTGATCAAGTTGGCCAAATGATGTGATGTCAGAGTGAAATCAAACTGCTGTTATATACAAACTGTACTGAACAACCAGGATATGAGCCAAAGATATTGTGCCATTGAATGTGTTCTGTAGGCCTACTATAATAGCCATATAGACTTGTATCTTCTGTAGTATTTTTGTTATAGTTAAGCGGCAGATCTGTAGCCACAGGACTGCAGAACAGTCCACTGCAGTGCATGCTACAGGCACTACACTGCAATGCTGCTGCTGCTGCTGCTGCACTCACACACCTCTGATATAACACACACACAGGCTTCAGGCCAGTTAGGAGGAAAAGATGATGACGATGGTGTTAAACAAAAAAAAGTAGTCTTGTTGAGTTGTACAGTACCTATACTGTAAAAAAAGGTAAATAAACAAACAAAATAAAGTGGCTCACTTTTAAAAATAAGTGGCTGTATGCCAACAGTGTTATGTTTCCATATTTGTATATATATGGAACCATATAAAAAATATAATCCATATTTTCTTCAAAAATGAAGATGATAAAGTGCTGAATTAAAATAATTAAATGTGATGTTAAGCAAAACATTTGCTAGGCCTATTAGTAGGCTAATAGGACCATATCAGTTAACTCAACAGACAAATAAACAAACTAAACCAAAAGCAGCAGCAACATGACAACATACCTCATTGTAAAATATGATTAGCATAAAAGTAACAAAAAGTCTCAGTTTAGTGGTTTGTGTTGGCGGAGGGCTTTAAAGGCCTTATTATTATTATTATTATTATTATTATTATTATTATTATTATTATTATTATTATTACACTATGCCTTCTTTATAGCACACATCAACACAAGTTGGTTTCGTGTTAATAAAACATAACATTGATTTCCCTGAATGTCAGACATTGAATGTATTCATTCAACACTGCAATACACGCCGCAGCAATAATGCTCCTGTAATGCCTTTTTTATAGCATTATAGATACTTTTTGTCAGCAATATTATTGCTGTTAATATATTTTTCTCGTTTATTCAATAGCAGTCCGTCGCGATGACACAGCAGCGGCTGACGGCGGCAGGTTAGCAACAATTAGCCAAACTCATCCGCTCACACACTGCTGGTACAATAATAATAACCCCAACATACGATGAATACGTTAAATAACTCCTCCATCCCATAATACGGCGCGTCGGGCGAACACGTTATGATGCAGATGAGTCACTCCAACCTGCCGTTACAGGGCTGGTGATGGAGGTGGTGATGGAGGAGGAGGACAGGAGTTTCCATAGGCGTACTCACTTTTTATTTTACCGGCGGGTTACCGGCGGGGCTGCTGGCCGTGGTTCAGTTAACTTTTCCGGGGTTCAACACTAAAGCGCCCCCCGGTCCAGGGCCCGGAAGACGGCGGGGGGACGGCGGGGAGGACGGCGGGGAGCAGCGTCTCCGGTCGGAGGGGTTACGGAGGAGGAGTAGCCATGGGAACGGCCACTCCAGGCGGATGCATTCACATCACTTTCACTACGCAATGGACATTAATATTGCATTGGTGTGCCAAAAATACAAAAAATAGACTTTGTACCAATGCATTATTAAACATTAAATCTCTTAAAATAGGACTTTCTTTAATTTTCTTAAATTAAATCTTTCTTTTTTTTTTAAAGGTTTTTGTGTCACCAGTTTTTTGTGTTACATCTATTTAAATATCAAGCATATCCAATGTATTGGTTATTGTTTTTAAGAAACCCTAACAGGACTTTCGCAAAACTTTACATATCCCCCGCCGCGTTTTTTTCCTTTCATTTTTTTTTCCTGAGGGAGGCTGTCGTCATGACAACGCTACATTATGCAGAGGCTGGTGAAAGACCCTTTACAAATTAAAGAAAAAGAAAAGGGGAAAAAAAACAAGATATTTGCATTCGGATGCCATTACTGATTTCTACACTTCTGGGTAGAAAAAAAAGAGTCTGTAAGGTGAATTGTGCCATGTTTCAATGGGGTGGCGTCGCTGCTTTTCTTCTCCTTACATCTCCGAGCCTCATTATAGGCCTACTTTAGAAATTGTGTGTGTTTTATAGTTTTTCTCTTCCAGAAAACACTTGGTATGCTATCCACATTCAGAGCACTTGGGTAAATGTGTTCTCGACAGACACATTCTTCAAAGTCTTCTTGCTTCAAATTGTAGTGCATCACAACCCCAATCTCACTTATATCACCTACAAGAACTTGACGTTGACATCATATTAAATCATATTAGACCAGATATGAGAATAGATCAAAACCAGACCAAAAGCTAGCATTCAGCAGCATTACTCAACCTTTGTGTCTTCTAATATAATATCATCATTATACAGGCCTACTACGATATCTACATATTATACACCACAGATAGTAGGCTACGAACCCCCATAAAAAACCTGCAGCACATACAAATAATATTGCAATCATCGCTGTGGTATTTGTAAAAGTTCTTACCTTGTAATAGGAAAGCCAAGTGGAGCTGCTGCTCTGTCAGTGGGAACGCTGTTCTAGCTCTACACATACAGCAGTGCCCCTCCTACTGCTGCCTGCACCTTCCTCTGCTATTAGTGCCGTGGAGCAAGGCAGGATTACTCAGAGGCTCACCATATCTTGTTGTCTGGTTCATGTTTTTTATTGGGTGAACATATGCAACTGACCAAGCAATTTCATAAAGCAGTTTTCTTTTTCCTTCAAGACAGTTGCTAATAGGTAAGTATCAATTTCAATGTTTTTCCAAGTATACACCATATTGAAATATAGATGAACCCTATGTTATGATCAGACCAAGTGCAGTAGGAAAGTATAGTTGTTTGTATTGCCTTATATAGACCAGCAGATGTTTTTGCTATGCTTATATTGAGATGAGCTCAACATTTTCTCAGTAAAAACCTCATAATTCAGCCATTTTGGTTGTGTAGGAATTCACAGTATCTGTGTTATGCTATACTTATTGCAAGAGTAGCAAAACATAATGGAACAGTATAGTGGAAGAAAGCCTTGCATCTCATTAGTTAGAAGGAGTTGAATATTAATGGAGAATATTTTAGGACCACAAGCTAGCCTATACCTAGCAAAACATTTACATCTAAATCACAAAAACATAAAATATCCACATACTCACCTCATGGTTCCTGCAGTGTTTTCCTTGGCTATAAACTCTGTGTGCTACGGTCTGGTCACACTGTTGACTTTGACACTGGATTCTTATGACCTGGGTGCATTAGGAGGTAAACACTCACTTTACTTAAAGTAAAAAACTGGTAACATGTATTGTCTAAATGTACAGTATATTTGGAATGTTATACACAATTAATGTTATACACAATGTTATACACAATGTGCAAATACATAAGGTTCGATTAGGGTTGGGATCATTTTTGCTATAAGTTGTAACAGCATGATTTGTCCTTTTAAATTGTTTATTTGTACATTGCAGTTTAAATATGCTAAATGTAGCCGTTGGCACAATGATGTAAACACCAACGTGCACGTCATACACTGATCACACACACCCACACCCACACCCACACACACACACACACACACACACACACACACACACACCCACACCCACACACAAACACACGTTTCTATACGACCATGCCTGCAGTCGTATTGCTATTTATATTCGTGTGTACAGCCTCTTAACTCGACCTTGCTTCTCTGTTGACCTCTGACCTGTAATCCCTGTGGCTGTTAGAACTACAGACATACAGAATGTAAACACAATGGCAAAGGCGGAACAACATTAAAAAGAAACATTATGGTAGGTCCTCGAGGCTTTCCTGATCAGTGAAAAACCAATGATTCAAGGTAATATCGGTATACTAAAAGATGACAATGTAGTCGCTGACTGGTGAGAAATCTGAGTTGGAAAATGTAGAAACTGTACAATGTTGTGTTAATGACCCCTGTAGAGGCTAAACCTAAAGCTTAAAGCCACTGAGGGCTGCTAGAACAGGTTAACTTAAGATTGACGCGCTTGCCGGCCACTGAAGGAGACAGACGACTTCCTGGTTGGGTACTTTGCATGCTTCTTTATTTTTCTCACCATAACGATCATACGAAACATCCATTAACGGTGTGAACAAAAGTCCATCATGCACCATTTCCCAATGCTGACTCGCCTGCCGTAGCGTGGCGGAGCAGAGCGGTCGAAAACTGTTAGCTCTTCCGACTAGCAACACCTCAACGCGGAAACACTAGTTCCCACCTTTGTAACCCCTCTTCCTGGTGCACTGAGGACACCTACTGGCCCCTCACAGACACACACCTAAACACAGAAATGGCTCATACATACCGGCCCCTATTGTAATGGCTAACAGACATACAATTCTTTCCAAATACACATTGAGCCATAAAAATGAATACAATAAGCACAATTTACCCAATATAGTTTCCTGTAACTCATTCAAGCCCATAAACCTATTACTCTTTAACCTCGTGCAGCAAACAAAGTTTTGTCACAGGACGCTCAATAACACTGGACTTTGTCTGCAGACGCACTGAGCGCACCAGTCCCCTCTTGTCACGAAAAGACTCCAAGACCTTTCCTAGTGGCCATGAACCTCGTGGAGCTGTAGTATCCATTATGACCACAATATCCCCAGGCTTGAGATTCTTCTTTTCCTGGTTCCATTTTTGCCTCTCCTGCAACAAAGGTAAGTACTCCCGTACCCATCGTTTCCAGAAAAGGTCGGATATGTATTGAACCTGTCTCCATCTTCTTTTTACATAGAGATCATGTGGTTCAAACAATCCAGGGGGTAAAGACGGTTTCCCTTTAAGGAGCAGAATATGATTGGGAGTGAGCGGCTCCAGATCGTTTGGATCGTCCGAGAGTTTGGTGATGGGCCGATCGTTCAAAATGGCTTCAGCTTCGCACATTACGGTTTGAAGCCCATCGTCGTCCAATCTCTGCTGTTTAAGCACGGAACTCAAAATCCTCCTCACGATGCGGATAACCCGCTCCCAGACTCCACCATGATGTGAACCTGCTGGTACATTGAAACACCAATTAACTCCATCTTTCCGCAAAGCTCCTTGAATTTGCCCATGATTCAATGACGCCAGAGCCTCCCTTAACTCTCTCTCTGCTCCGATGAAGTTGGTCCCGTTGTCGGATCGGATGAGAGTGACTTGACCTCTCCTGCAGATGAAACGGCGAAGGGCATTAATACATGCGTCTGTATCCAAAGAATTAGCCACTTCCAAGTGGACCGCTCTGCAGGCAAGACAGGTGAAAATCACACCATAACGTTTAGCTGTTCCTCTTCCTTTACTCACAACAATAGGTCCGAAATAGTCGACCCCGACGTTGGTAAATGGTGGATGGTCCGGCAGAATCCTTTCCTTTGGCAAATCTGCCATCTTTTGCTCCATCGCTCTTCCATTGTACCTCCTGCAGAAACCACATTCCGTTATGACCTTTCTCACGGCTGCGTTGGCGCTTATGACCCAATACTTTCTTCTCATTGTGGACAGCGTGTGGTTACGGCCACTGTGACCGAGCTGCTTGTGAATGTACTTTATAATGAGAGTGGCAACCTGCTGATCCTTGGGGAGGATAAGTGGATGTTTTGTTTCCTCCGGCAAGGAGCCTCTCGTCAGCCGCCCTCCAACTCTCAAAACCCCCTTGTCCAGATATGGATCCAGCCTGTAGATGACACTCTGCCTGCTCACAGTAGCTCCGCCAGATGACAGTGCAGCAATCTCCTCTGCAAATCCTTGTTGCTGGGAGTACTGGATGATAGCAAGCTCCGCCTCCCAGAGATCCTTTGCCGACAGAACTTGTCCTGCTGGTGACTGAGGTCTTGATTTGGTGGAATTGGAGGCGTCTGCCTGTCTCCTCCTGCTCTGCCTTCCCAAGAGAACGCCCTTCAGCTTAAGAAACCAGGCGACAGACACTTTCAGCTTCATCCAATCTGAAAAATATGCCATCAGCCGTCCAGTGGCCCCAGGCGAATCTTCCACATGGATGACATTCACCATGGCTTCCTTTTTTACCTCTATGTCGTCTAGAGCTATCACAGTCTCTACAACGTTTGCTGGCCACTCGTCCTCCGGTCTGCACAAGAAGCTTGGACCCTTCATCCAACTGTTGCTTTGTATGAACTCTCCAACTCTTGCCCCTCTGGATGCAACATCGGCGGGGTTTTCCTTAGTGCTTACATACCGCCACTGTGTAGCTTTAGTGGCTCCTCTGATAGCCAAAATCCTATTGGCCACAAATGTATGGAAGCGCTTGTCCTCATTTCTGATATATTTCAGCACCGAGGTGCTATCCGTCCAGAACGCTGACTCTTGAAGCTGGAGCTTTAACTCTGCTTTCAGCATGAGGTCAACACGAACCGCCAGAACTGCAGCAGTCAACTCCAACCGAGGAATAGTGATGGTCTTTAAAGGTGTAACTCTCGCCTTTCCCAGTAGGAATGCAACATGGATGTCATTTCTGTTGTTCTGAATCCTGAGGTAAGTGACGGCTCCATACCCTGCTTCGCTGGCATCCGAAAAATGATGTAGCTGAGCATGCGTAGGATGTCCAAAGCCCTTAGGTTTAACGCACCTCTCAACCTTAAACTCAGACAGCGCATCCAGGTCCTCCATCCATCTAGTCCACTGATGCAAAATGTCCTGGGGTATGGTCTCATCCCATCCAACTTTCCTCCTGCAAAGCTCCTGCATCATGATTTTGGCGGGCAAAACAACTGGTGCAAGAAATCCGAGAGGATCGTACACTGAACTGGAGACAGATAACATTCCTCTTCTGGTGCAAGTCTTTTGCTGGATCTCCATCCTGAAGTTAAATGCATCTGTCTCAACACACCACTGCAGGCCGAGGGCTCTCTCCACTGGAAGTTTATCCCTATCCAGGTTAAGCTCACTCAGCTCTTTAGCTCTGTGTTCCTCTGGCAGAGTTTGCAGCATGGTGCGATTGTTGCCGATCCACTTGGTGAGTGTGAAACCTCCCCTTTGACAGAGCGACATCAGATCCTTGACCATGGTACTGGCTTCCTCTTCAGAGCCCATGCTCTTCAGACAATCGTCAACATAAAAGTTTTCCTTGACTGTTTGAGCCACCGCAGCTGGAAAGTCGGACTGATTGTCCTCTGCTGTTTTTCTCAAAGCGAAGCTGGCACAGCTTGGAGAGGACACCGCACCGAACAGATGAACAGTCATCCGAAACTCGGCCACCTGCTTGGTTAAATCTCCGTTTGGCCACCACAAGAAACGCAAAAAATCTCTGTCCTCCTCCACGACCTTGACCTGGTGGAACATTGATTGTATGTCGCCCATAATTGCCACTGGCTCCTGTCTGAACCTTATGAGGACTCCAAGCAATGTACTTGTAAGATTGGGGCCTTGCAAGAGCTGCTTATTCAATGATGTTCCCTTGAATGCCGCACCACAGTCGAAAACCACCCGCAGAGCCTTCTTCCTTGGATGATATACGCCATGGTGGGGGAGATACCAAATCTTGCCACTGGCCCTTTCAAGCTGCTGTGCAGGTACTTGTTCTGCATAACCTTTGCTGATCATCCCATCCAGGTAGGTTTTATACTCCTCATAAAACTCCTCATTCTTAAGGAACTTCCTCTTCAGACTCAGCAACCTTTGTTTCACCACAGAGAAGTTGTTGGGCAGAGACACGACGTCCTTCTTAAAGGGCAGCCTTAAGCTGTAGTGACCTTTGTTGAGCGATGCAGAATTTTCCGCCATCTCCATGAACTTAACGTCCTCTCTTGAGAGTCCCTTCTCCTCTGTGGCTCTCTCGTTAAAGTCATGGTTGTACTGCTCGCTTAACATTTGTTCCAACCGGCTCACCGAAATCCTGTTGACACTTACTGAAGGGTGCTTGACTTCCAAGCTGCTGCCGTTTCCATGCACAGGACCATTAATGACCCAACCCAGCGCTGTTCTTATAGCGTATGGGCCTTCCCCATGGCTATTTACGACCTCCCAGGGCTCCAACATCCTGGGAGCGTTGCTACCAATCAACAAATCGACGTTAGCCATTAAACTGGGGATTTTTACCTCTGACAGGTATGGCCATTTTGCCAGATCCTCTTCCTTCACAATGTTGTCCAGACTTACAGGCATCTTCTTCTGAGTCAGGACTTCAGGCAGTTTATAGAAAAGGTTGTTTTCCAAGCCAGATACCTCCAGGCTAGACAGTGAATAAGCTGGGACGACCCTTTCCTGTCCCATGGTTTGAAGGAGAAAACTGGTTCGTCGACCAGCAATGTTGAGTCTTTGCATGAGGTGCTCCGAACAAAAGGTGGCTGTGCTGCCAGGATCCAAAAAAGCGTATGTGCTGATTACACGATCACCTTTGGCAGACTTAACTTGGACTGGAAGGATGGAAAGAAAACAGCGACCGTCTCCGGCCCCTGTATGTCCACATGTTTGATGAGATGCTGATGTCACAGGCTCCTTGAACCTTGAATCTGCTCTGTCTTTGTCCCTTTTGTCGACGTGGAGCACGCTGGGATGATTCTGGCCACAAACCCTGCAGACCAGACGTTTGTCGCACTGTCGGCTCAAGTGCCCAGCACATAAACAGCCGAAACAAAGCCCCTGTTCCTTTAGGAAGCTTATTCTATCTCTGTGCTTCTTTCTTGTAAACTGTTGACATTTTTCCAATAAATGATTTCCGGAACAAAACACACAGGTTGACTTCATTAAAGAGCCATGTGGTGATGTACCTCCCTTTGAATCCCTGGAGCTCTCAGCTGATTGCACAGGTACAATTGTGGTGGCAAAACTATTTCCTCTGATTTTGTTTAGTGGTTGCGATTTCATCCTGGTGCTGGCTTTAATGCTAGATGATCCAGATGCCACATCACGAATGTCGCCGAAAAGAGGGTCAGATATGATTTGAACCTGTTTTTCAATAAATGCAACCAGGTCTTTAAAAATTGCTCTTTGTCCAGATTTTTCCAATATGTCATGTGCGACGATCCTCCACCGCTCCCTCAGTTTGTATGGCAATTTAGACATGACAGCTCTCATGTTAGTTGGAATATCCAATTCTCGAACGTACTTTAGCTTCTCCATGACGTTACAACATGACCGCAGGAACAGAGAATAGTTTTGCAGTGTATTTACATCCTCTGCCTTTACTGTAGGCCAGGCCAAGACCTTTTCAATGTATGCGGTGGCGATCTTAAACTCATTACCAAAGTGTTGTTGAAGTAACAGTTTTGCCTGAGAATAACCATACTCTGGAGCCATATGCTGGCAACTTCGAACCAGTTCCCGTGGCTGTCCTCTTGTAAATTGTTCGAGGTAATACAGACAATCACCTCCGCTGACCTTCTGCTCCACACCTTGCTCAAATGCTCTCTGGAAGGAAATGAACGTAAGAGGGTCTCCGTCAAATACGGGAATGTCTCTTGCTGGCAATAACATTAAACGTTGCTGGTATACGAGGGCTGATGTTATTTCGTTCTGCTTTTCCATTATAGCACAAATGCTTGCAAATTGCCTTTCTTCCAGTGGCTGAGCGTTCAACAGTGTGTGTCCCAAAGGCTGTGTAGATGCATTTAATGGAGTTGTGGAATAAACATCTTGCACGTTTGGATCCATCCACCCACTGGTGCATTGCTGGCTAGCCTCCCTTGCTAGCATAGCGGCTGGTGCTGGGTTGAATGTTGGCAATGACCAATCCTTTGACGGCTGTTTATTCTGATTTACAGGTCTGTATGCCTTGGCCATTGGGTTGAGCTTGGTAAGTGTCGTTTTGGTTTTCTTGTCCAGGTAGGAACTCATTGCATTTGTTGATGACTTAGAAACACTTTGGATGTCAGAGGCCTGCAAGACTGCTAGCTTAGCAGTGGATGCGGCTAGCTTGGTTTCCAACTCGAGCTGTTCCTTTTTCCTTTTGAGCTGTTGTTCTTGTTCCTCCAGAGCATGCATTTTCTGTAATGCTGCAGCTTGAGCGAGCAACGCAGCTCTTTCGGCTTCTGCTTTAACTCTTGTTGAAGAGGCGGTGCTTGACCTTCCACTCCTTGAGCTTTTTCTGCTTGAGTGCTTGCTTGCCACATTTGAAATACTGTCCTCTGGGTTCACATCATCTTTGTCATCATCATTGTAAACCTTTAATGAATGAGCAGCACCTGGTAATGTTTGCTCAACACCTGATAACCATTTGTTCACATTAGAAATACATTCATCATTGCATATCATTTTTGCTTTGAACCATATGTCATGTTTTTCTTTTTCATCCTCTGGTAAAATACCCATCAAAGAACCATGAATACCCTTGACTTCATCACACAAATCAACAAGATCATGAAGAACACATTGTACCTTTAATGTATCCTTGTTTTGCATGAGCATTTGCATATCTTCTCTTAATTTACCCGCTTTGTTTAGTTTAGCTTTCCGAGTTTTTTGCAACCTTTCGAGTTTTTCGGCAAAAGCCTTTGCAGTTAATGTTACAACACGTTTTTCTTTGTCCTTTAGCACACCAACGCCATCACTGTTAATGTTTATTTCAGCTGGATGCATGATGGCCTCAATGGGCTCTTCCGATGTTTGATCCATGATGCTTTCCCCAATGAAACAAAGTTTTTAAGTTCGAGTTAATTACCCTCCCTCTTTGACCACCAATGCATTGGACTTACGCCCCTGGGATATAGTAAACAGCTGTGCGCAAAAACATAAATGGCCATTCATAAATTTGTAGCGCTACTACTCACGGTGGGCGCCATGGTGATCCCGTTGTGGTTGTGCTGCGCTGCCGGCGTATGGAGCTCTCGGCTCCCGGTGTCCTCGGTGTAGCTGCTCCAACGGCGACAGGTGCTGGATGCTAACAGCGTTAGCATGCGACGGCGTCCTCTGGCCGGTCCCCGGTGTCCTCGCGCTGGCTTGGCGTGGCTCCAAACAAAGCAGATGCTGTGGCTAACAGCGTTAGCATGCGACGGCGTCCTCTGGTCGGTCCCCGGTGTCCTCGCCTTGGCGTGGCTCCAAACGAAGCGAGTGCTGGGTGCTAACGGCGTTAGCGGATGTCGACTTCATGCCTGTCATGCAGCGGCGCCCTCTCGCCGCTTCGGATGACAACAGGTAGGCTCACGTAGGTGCAATGTTCGGTGTTTAGATGCTTGTGGCTTCTCTTTCCAGGGCGATGAAGCACGTTCATTAGCGAGTTTTCGACTTAAATGTAGAGGCTAAACCTAAAGCTTAAAGCCACTGAGGGCTGCTAGAACAGGTTAACTTAAGATTGACGCGCTTGCCGGCCACTGAAGGAGACAGACGACTTCCTGGTTGGGTACTTTGCATGCTTCTTTATTTTTCTCACCATAACGATCATACGAAACATCCATTAACGGTGTGAACAAAAGTCCATCATGCACCATTTCCCAATGCTGACTCGCCTGCCGTAGCGTGGCGGAGCAGAGCGGTCGAAAACTGTTAGCTCTTCCGACTAGCAACACCTCAACGCGGAAACACTAGTTCCCACCTTTGTAACCCCTCTTCCTGGTGCACTGAGGACACCTACTGGCCCCTCACAGACACACACCTAAACACAGAAATGGCTCATACAACCCCTATGAAATGTTCGTTCCAGTCTATGTAGTGTTTCTATATAGCATTCACTCTCTATTCAATGATCTGTCCAACAGTTCCTGATGACCCATGATCTGACTTACTTTCCCCCTGGTTGGTGTCTGGGAGACCCCCCTCCTCCTACTCAATCATCCTCTGTCCTGGTCTGTCCCTTATGAGACTTAACTTATACACATATCCATCTTCGAGAAATTGGTCAAAGAAACAAAGACAAGAACCAAGTCCTTTATGGGTTTCTTTTCATTGGTTGTTTCCCATTGGTAGATGTTTTTCATTTCTTCATAGTTGTAAAAGTTCCTGGTGAGAAACCCTGTCACTACTGAGTGAAAGAGATGGGAGGGAAAGTGAAGACTGAACAGACCAGGTGTCCTCTTGAGCTGGTGGATAAGGAGGGATTGTGGAGATCCTAATCCCAGCACATGGGCTCATGCGTCCACTTTAATTCAGAGGGAGACGTGCCAAGTCACAAGCGCTGACACTGCACGCGATAGCTGTGGCCTCTACATCATCACTACGACACGCAGTGACCGGAACCTTACCTCTCAAGCAGAACAACATAGCATTAGCTTAGCACATAGGGCCAGACACCTTGAATGGCACAGGGTTAGACAAACACACACACACACACACACACACACACACACACACACACACACACACACACACACACACACACACACACACACACACACACACACACACACACACACACACACCAGCACACCTGTAATTATGACAAGTCCAATAATCCTAAATTACATATAGATTGTGTATCTCTGGAATTGTATGGGTTGTTAGGCAACATTAGCCCACCGTAGGATAATATGTTTTTGTGTTTTTTACTGGAATATTGCTTTATGCGTGTTGTACTTACATGTACTTATTGTAAGTCGCTTTGGCAAAAGTGTCTGCTAAATGCCCTAAATGTAAATGTGTTGCATAGCATACCATACCATACCATGTGAAAAGTAAAAGTAAAAAAAATAAATAAATAAAATTAATAAGGTTAATAAAGGTAATAAGGTTATAAATCTCAATATGCAGATATTTGGGTATGTAAACCTTCACTGCCTTCTAGTGGTTGATGACTAAATTAAATCCCCAAAACACTCCTACTACTATTGCCATTGCTAGCTACTACCACCGCTACCACGGCCAATACTACATATAGGCTACTACTACGAACAGTTTAAACAATAAATAGTGTCGTGTATTCAAATGTATTAATATGTGAACAAAACGTGCTATAATACATGTCCACTGAACAGGACGCATACAGCTGACCTGCAGCCGGCTGGAGGAGCCGCCAGGGGGCGGTACAGTATCGGATACCACGTGCCTCGTTTTGTCATCGTTAAGCAAAGAATGTCTGACATGGGCTTTAACACAGCAGTACAAGGTTTTTATTGTTGATTTCTTTGATTATCAGAAATATAGGTTGTGATATAGACTGATCGGTGACAGTACGCAGCTCCGCGGTGTAGTGACCATGCAAGGCCACATCTCCCAGAAAACAGACCAGTATAATAATAATAATAATAATGCAGAGCTTTTCTTAACACAACTTGATTTGTTGCAACTTTTCCAGCGCACAAAACGATCAAATCAAAAATGGCCACCTGACATTGCAAAAGGGGTGATCAGTGGACAACGAGCAACGCGACAGACACCACTTTCTGCTGTTGTTAAGGTGGCATCTTAACCACTTTAGACCCTGGCCATGGTTACGGCCGGGACCCTGGCCATGGTTACGGCCGGGACCCGTGCTGACTCGGCGGTTTAAGAGGGCCATCCGTCTGCCGTGATTTGGTCCGTTTCCAAGCTACCTCTCCGGCCCTCAGCGGCCCAACCGCCTTCCCCTGACCCCGGTTGCTATGGTAACCTGCGGATAACAAGGCGGCGGCGGCGGGCGGCATAAGGGTAAGTAGTCGTCCAGTTTGTACGACAGGGGAAGGCGATGTGAAGGGCGTTCATTGTACTGGGCCACCCTTCTTTACAAAGTTAACAGCAGGACGCGGTAATGAAACGACATTCAGATGCTTAAACGGTGCAGGCTAGATGGGTGAAGAAGAAATGACAATGCCATTGTTTCACAGTTATTTCAGATGTAGGCCTATTAGAGTACTTGGTGTGCGTACGGGTCCAAATCCATGTAAACGTAAAGATGAGTGTCAAACACTTGACGGTAAGCACATGAAGGCCAGATAGGCCTTACTCTTAAAACCAATAGAATAAGACAGTAGACTATATTTAAACATCATTTCGAGAAAAAAAACGCAATGTAAAGATGCAAATTGTGTGACAAGTTTGAAGTTTTGTAAATCATATTGCAGACAGTAGAACACAAACAGATCAAGGGACATTGTACATTAGAGATCATACAAGTTGCGTTTAATGGTCACTATAAACATGGACACTAGTGTTATCAGCTAGCTAATTGATCAATGTGGATGATTTGCTTCCCTCTAGCTGCTCTCAGTGTCCATCATTATAGCTTATTCCTGCTCCAAGTGTGTGACAGACTGTTTCTCATGTGCTGTGCAAAGTGCATGTTGATTAATGCTCTTTAACCGTATAACTAAATCGGAGATGGATAATGTACCTTAACCCTTCTCTTTTTAGCGCTCGCTTTCTACATTGTTGTGTAGGCTATACATTGTATGCCGTGTAAACATAATCATAATCCAAAAAAATATTATATCTTTACATTATTTACAAAAATATCTATTGGTGTCTTTTAATTATATATTTGTTGAAAACTATGGAAGATGACCCTCTTAATCCTATCTACAATCACTATTTCCATTTCTGCTCGTGATGAAAGGGCTACATCTAGCTTAAGGCAATGCTGTGTGTGTGTGTGTGTCATCTTTAGTAGACTAGTAAAGGTACAACAATCATGTCTATTGTAACATTGTACACCAAGGCATAGCTACACTGAGTAGTACTAAGTGACATTCACCATTGAACAATCCTAGCAATCAAACATGACGATCAGTATAAATACGAACATATTGGTAACATTGTTTCAGTGTTGTAGTTCAAACGTGAGGCATTTCAAATGCTCTTCTTTTCCATAGTGTCTGTGTTGAGCTGAACTATTGAAAAGAGAAAATGTTTCTTATCTCTACTCCATGACAATATGGAGGGGTCTAAAAGAGTAAAAACAAACAAATACATGTACAATATAAAAGGCCTTTGCTGGACTAGGTCATGGTGGTATGCCAAGGCCATGGTTTGATTACAGTGCGGATGAAGCCAGATAATCATGTTTTCTTTTTTAATTCCAGGCCTATTTTTCTGAGGTATTAAGCAATAATTCAAATAACTAACTAAACAATAGAATGGCGGCCACAAAAAAGGAGAAAAGGACAGCAGCAAGGCAAGGTTATCACAAGGCTTAAAACCTTCAATTAAAGACACTGAAACTCTCAAATTGTCGAAGCTAATTAGCAGCATTACAGTGTTAGGCTGTACCTACATATACATCAACCATCATCATAAACGGTAGTTTAGCGTCCGTAGTAGCAGCCCGCTAAGCAGGCAACAAAGGCTCTTTTGCAAAAGTGGGATTTTGCCATTTGTCAGTTTAGTTTCTCTCGTAATATATAATTAGAAAATAAAACAAGAAATACGATGAAAAAATAAATCCTCTCTGTGAATAAATTTGTCTCTTGGAACAGTACTTTGCATCTTGCTCTTCACATATCCTCATTTATCAAGTTAATACAAAGATGGCCGATGGAACTTATTTAGATGAGGTATGGATATTTTTAACCAGATTCCAGGCTTCTTTCATTATATATAAGGAAAGATTCAAAGTCTGCAGTGTGATTGGGGAACCAGACCCAAAATACATTTGCATCTCAGGAAGAATGTGGGCTCTTTGTCTTTCTCTTTCTCCAGTCAAATTTCAACAGACCCTTGTTTTACTTCCAGCTTGGCTTAGACCCTCTGGTGGTCACTACCACTTCTCTGGATTGGGTGCTCTTCTCAGAAAAGCTGCTGGTCTTTCCGTGGGCATCCTCACGCAGCGCAGGTGGCGGAGGAGTGCCGCTTCGATAGGCGCCTCGACTGGTGGACCTCACATTCTGTACTCTACGCGGGGTGCCTCCCTGGGTTCGCTCCTCAGCGAGGGCAGAAGGCTGCCCACTGACAGCTGAAGGCTGCCCGCTGATGGCAGCGTTCTGAACAGGAGATGGCATCCTGGTCGATATTGCAGAGCCTGTTCGAGCCAGGAGTGATGGACTCCGAGATGGGGTGGAAGGAACGGATGCAGGTGCTAGCTCCTTCTTTGTTCTTGATGTGGAAGCGACGGTGTTACGAGCAAAGCCAGGAACACCCGAGGTGGACTTGGGACCAAGGGCCTGTGAGCTGCTGGCCTCCGAGGAGGCACCAGCCTGGGCTTGAGCCAGGGCCTCGGCCTGGGCCTCAGCCTGGGCGAGGGCTCTCATAGTGGAGCGACACATCTTCTCCTCTGGCGGAGCCTTGGGGATGTTCCTCAGGGGCTTTGCGCTCGGCTTGTGGAAAGGGGACTTCTTCGGAGTGTTATCCCGGGCCCATCTGGAAATGCTGCTGGCTAGGCCACTTCCCCTCTGGGCCTTGGACTCATCGGGAGGCAGGCTGGAGTGTCGCAGGGGTCTTGTGGTCTTCTCACTCCTTCCTCTGGCCGGGATGCTCTGGTCACGAAGCGGACGCCGTGGCTCACTGCTGTCCTGACCAGACGGCCTTTCTGTTTGCTTGTTGCTTGCCGACCTGGTGTGCTTGGTTATGGGAACAACTTTACGCATACCCTGGATCTCACTGTTTGTCAGTGTCCTTACACCAAGACATCCAGTGGCCTTGGCTGCTTTGGTAACCTTGCTCTTCTTGTGTGGTAGTTTAAGTGTGCTCGTCAGAGCCGCCATCTTCCCGGCTTGTTTTCCCTCTGCAGTGTCACAGCTGTCCGTGTCCCACTCTTCTGTGGTAGCTGACGGAGTGACGGAGGATGCGTCTGTGGATTTTTGTGCCGAGAGCTCATTGGTCGAGGTTGAGACCGACTTCCCATTGGAAGAGATTGGGTTTTGCCTGATCTCCTGGACATTTTTGCTGTCGGGTTTCTTTAGATCATAGCCCAGCCCTTCCCTCAATAGAGGTGAGCTGTCTATCTCTGAGTAATCCAATGCAACGGAGCAGTCTGCTTCAGTGCAGTCCAGAATGTTAAACATCGGCTTCTTATTGGACACAGAGGAGTCTAGTGGGAGGGGTGTATCACAGGTTGTTGATGAGAGGGTGCTGTTGTCCTCTTCCTCTCTGTCTTTCTGAAGGCAATCTCCAGACTGAGTTATCACCCCTTTACCCAATATCTTAGGATCTGCGTCTCTTTCTAAAATGTTACTAAGTGGAGTGATGTCCAAAACAAGGTCAATGGGAGAAGCCCCTCTCTGCCCCTCCTCATGATTCACAACCCCCCCTTGTTGGACAAAGTGCATGTGATTACTGTTATTGTTTTGGCTTGCTAAGTCAAAGGTTTGAGGTCCGCGGACTAGTGTGTGCTTCTCAACACTTATGTTCATGTGCCCTGTAATTGTTGGGTTGGGGAGTTGCGCTGGGTTTGGACAGATATAACAGGAGCTGGGCACAACACTACCCTCGGATACAGTGCAGTAATTATTGTTGTTGCAACAGGGGTCCTCATTAGCATTAAACCCTGAAGAAGAAAACCTGGCCAGTGGACTAATGGGCTCTGTTTCTGCACGCGGAGACAACGGCGTGGCCTGTCTGTCTCGCCCCAGCTCGTGGCTGCTTTCCTGGTTGGATAAAAGCCAGGGAGTGGTCCTCCGTTGATTGCTGCGGCCTGACCGAGGTAGGCTGTTAAACCGGGAGTAGTCTGTGGGAGTCCCAGGGCCGCCGAACCGCTCCAGGTACCCCTGGAGCTCGCGGTCGGCCATGGAGTTCATGGTGTGGCGGTGGCGACGGGCGCTGGCCGAGCGCGCCAGAGGGCTATGGGGATTCTGGGATTGCTGCTGGAAGAAGTCCAGCAGGCCTTCGTTGGTGAGCATGTCCACGTCGTTTTCGCTGGAGCTCCGACCAAAGCCCCCAGTACTCTGGTCGGCTCCAGCCCAGGCATAGCGCTTCTCTTCCAGCTCCTTCAGTCGCCGCAGTCTGGCCTCCTCCTTTAGCTCCCGGTCCAGGTTGTCCTGAGAGGAAGGGAAGGGAGTGGAGATGGAGAGAGAAAGGAATATATAGGAAACCAGTGATATTAATGACTATAGGAAAATGTATTAAAGTCATGTTTAAAGCTTTATCTTTTGAAATGTACTCTCTGTTGAAAACGTACCTTGACAGCTTTCTTGAACTTAATACAGAAATCTTGAAAGATGCGGAAGCCTTCATCCAGCTTGAAGGTGTCCTTATCTTCGCAAAAGAAATCAATCAAGGTGTTCCCTTCCTTGCGCAGATCTAGCCTGCGTCTTTTCAGGTCCTGAAGGGTCTGTCCGGAACTCTAAAATCCCAAGATTATTTAAATTAGCTAACGTTGATACACCTCATTGACATATAAGTACTTATAGTATAAGAATAGTTTAATGTGTACAGATAATGGTTAAACATATGTAAACTCATCGCTGTCTCACCTGGAGGAACGGTTCAAGCTGCTGAAACAGCTCCTGGTCATCCTGCACCTTCTCCTCCAGTGACTTGGTCCGTACGTACAGAGAGGTGAACTCCGACTCAATGTTCTCCACTGAGATTCTGCCACAGTCAAACAACATCAATGTCAACATTCAGCAGGCATTGTATTGTGAAAGTGAATTGCGCCTCGTAAAAAAAAATCAGCAACAGGATCACATTTAGCGCTGCAGTTGTTTGTTATTTTCATGTGTGGTATGTGGACTTGCCCTACGGCCAGTGCAGTTAACTGATATGACAACTGATGCAAGTTATGAAACAACAGGCATCTGAGGTGACAGTGCTGCTGCACGAGAAGCAGGGTGGGAGGAGAGCTACGTGTGCGGACATCCCCCCCCCCAGGGATAAAAAATAATCTAGGCTCTCTTGTGCAGGAGATGTATTATGCTATGCAGACACGACAGCCTGAGGTACATGGCATACATAAGCAGAGCGTTCTCAAACACTTTTCTTAGGTGAGAACAGCAAATTATGGCATCGTGGAAAAATACAGCATTTCCCCCTTTCTTTTTTACATGGGTACTTGGGTGTAAAGGTTACTCCACCAAAATGGTGGCCCATAAATGACAAGATATAAAGTTTAAAAAATACTGTTAAAGTACTTCAATGACACGCAATGCATTGAAATGAAACAAAATGGTTGTATACCTAGCAGCACTTTGGACATCTTGAAGTTTTTCTGGAAACTTGAGCAGCTTCTCGTCTTTCTTCTTTGCCTCCTGTATAGGCAGAACATATATTTTAAATAGACAGGTGGACAGACAGGCAGGCAGGCAGACAGATACAGACAGATAGCTAGGTAGATGACGAGTCACACATGCACTTCTTCTTGCAGATTGTCCTGAGAATAGTTTGACTTACTGTTCACGAGCAGTGTGTATGACTCTTACACATATGCATTACTCTATACATATACATAAATATCGATATAGGGAATTATAGTGGAAAACATTGGTTACCAGAGCAACAAAGTGCAGCAGGTTCATCCCGGGCTTGTTGGCCTTTGTGTCAGCCAATGAGAGGAGAGATGACAGCTTGAACCCCACAGCGTTGCCAGCGTATCCACCCTGGAGACCACAGGGAGGAGAATGTTAGCAACACGGCAAAGAAAACAGTTGGCATGGGAAAAAAAGAGTGCACTGATGTGAGTGAATGTGAAAGTTAGCCGAATAGAAAGGAAGGGAGGATATATGGTGACTTATTGACATTATAGTTACGGCATCTAAGACTTACGGCATTCATGATGTTCCCCGCCTGGAGCACTAAATGCAGGATTGCATGGAGCTCCTCGCAGTTCATTAGCTCTACAGCACAGAATCAATACAAACACACACAACACAGCGTCCTGTTACACAGTGTTACCACCACTGGCTGTCATTTGGACAGCTATCTATCTTACTACCATTGGCCTCAAAGTCATGTCCAGAATCAGGAAACAGGAAGAAACTACAAAAGATTAACACCAGGACAATGAATGCATGCAAAAATCCACTATCAAATTTAAGTGAATAGATTCACTGTTCTACCTGCCATGCCATCATCATGCCAAGAGCCCTCATCACCATTTGATATTTATTAAACCACCGTAAGCTAATTAATGAATAATGTTAAAAATCAGAAAACCGCTTCATATCACTGCACCCAGTTGTGAGTGAGTATTCTGAAATTGCTTTTTTAAAGTCTTTAATCACCTATAATTTTCTGAAGGGGGATCTATACAACTGTGGATGTTTTTTAGTGTGCATTTAGGGTTTATTACCACTGTTTTGTTTGATTCGAATTTACATTATTAAATACGCTTTTATTTTAGGCACATACATTACAACATACTGTAACACGGACCAGAAGTCTTTTACATGCATTCTTAAAACACCTCTGGTGAGTATTTTGCTGTCTCACCTCAGGTAAGTTGCTGCGATAGTTTACCACTGATGATGGCTCATATAACTAGGTCAGGTCTGTGTGTGTGGGTGTGTGTGTGTGTGTGTGTGTGTGTGTGGTGTGTGTGTGTACACATGCACGTGCGTGTGAGTCTAGCAGGAGCATGCCATTACCTTTAGTGGCCACGCGAATGACATCGATCTCACGGCTCATCACAGCACAGGAAGCAGAGAACTCGGCACAGAGGACCATCGCCTCGATCCGAACCGCAAACCTTTCAGAGGAAAGTAACAAGTCAAATAGGGTTTGAATCGCTGATCGATACAATTTGTGGTGGTCCTGTGGTAATTAGACATCGATGTACAACTCGTGAAAAAATCGGGTCTGAAATTGTATCTGAAAAGGGAGATGAGAGCCATGACATCATGTCTTTGCCAAGTGGTGCGGAGGAAAGGATTTAGTAAAAAGGGAGGGGAGGAGAGGTAGTGTAAGAGTAGTAAAAGCCGTCCTTTGTAAGACCAGGAAACATGAATGCACCAAATGTTCTAAATCGCATTACTGTAGTTTTATTTTGCTGCTTTGCATGTTTGTGTATCCCTACTGAATGATATGTAGCCTATAAGTAGGCCTACATATCATAGGTATTTGTTTAGGAAAAATCTATGATGAAGAGATTTAAGCATTAAAGCCCATCTCTACAATTTTACCAGGGTTGACCTTTCCAGAAGATGTGAAAAGACAGTCTTGACCCATGACCCTCTTGAGACTCATCATGGCCCTTAAGAATATTAAACATTGCTTGTGCAATCCCTGTTCGCTATTCCTATAGTACTACACTATATCCTCCTTATGTGGCTGATTTCTGTTTGGAGCTGTTTATTTGTGCCCATAAGCTGTGTGCATTGTTGTTTGATGTTGGTGTTTCTTTTTTGTGTTTTTGAGCCACTTTGGTCAACGTGGGTTGTTTTTAAATGTGCTTTCTAAATACATTTGACTTGACTTGACTTTGACTAGGGGTATACTATAGTATACTAAGGGACTGTACGATATTTACCGGGGGGGGGGGGGGGGGGGGGGGGGAGGGCCGGTCGTCAGGGGGGGAGGGCCTAGGATAATTTTTTTAAGCCTTAGGGGAGGGCCCAGGAGAATATTTTTGGCCTGGGGGGAGGGCCGAGGAAAATTATTTTATGGGGGGGGCAATCGTCATGACTCATGCCGAGTTCGGTGTTTAAATGAAAGATAGGATAGCCTGTAAGGAAGTGAACGTCTCCTTTACCATAACCATAACCCTTTTTGGAGTGAATTGTTTCACAGTAGACTGCGGACGCTGTAGACTCTGCTCTGCGAGCGGACGCTGTAGACTCTGCTCGTCTCATACCACCGCGAACGGGTTTATGAGACCCCAGATCGTTTCACACAGACGCGGGAGGGTACCTTTGGCGTCAGTATCCAGGGCTTAATTTGGGCCGGAACACGCCGGAATATGTTCCGGCACCTCCAACGGTGGATCCGGCACCTTTTTTATTTTTTTATTCCCCCCCCCCCCCCCCCCCCAGTGGTTACGATCGCGCAACCCCGTCATCAGTCCGCGGTCCCCCCCCCCTCCCGTTGACAATCACGAACACCCCCCCCCCACCCCCGGGCGTGACAAATCGTCGGTAGGCCTATATTACGAGTTGGGATGAGAACGGGTTGTCTGCCGAAACCGTCAAGTCTAAATCATGCGATAGGCGCGCACGATGACATCCTCACAGCATGCACACGGGCTGTGTGTGGACTCGGGTCTGCGGCTGAGTCCGCGGCCGGGTCCGCGGGTCCGGTGCTGGGTCCGCGGCTGGCGGGTCCGGTGCCCCCCCCCCCCCCCCCCCCCGTTGACAATCGCGCCGAATGTAGAGCATATTGTAATGCAGCGTTGAATGGATGAATAGCTTACATAAGGGTCCCCAGCACTTTTCAAACCACACTCAAGCTTATGGTTATTGTCCCCACCACTTCTAAAACCAAACTGACGCCACTGACCACATAGACCAAGAATCGCAGGGTGATCATTAGTCGCTCTTAGTCACAGTAGTTTGTGTTTTGTCTTATAATAGCCTATAAGGTACAATGTCATCAGCCAAGTTGTGAAATTATTGGGGGAGTCTCGTAACATTGATAAAAGCAGGCTTGTCCCCATTCTCAAGTTCAAGGCACAGCGTGGCATAAACCCCTGCTCTTGCTGCGTGTGTACCCGTGTGTGTGTATGTGTGCTTATGTGGCCGTTTTAAACTTGTAAACGTCATTTTCCGACCAATTTTATTTGATTCACGTAGCGGGGAGGGCCTAGGAGAATTTTTTTTGAGCCGGGGGGAGGGCCCCGGAAAAAAAAGAATTACCAGGGGGGAGGGCCAGGCAGAACAATTTTAACCCGATCGTCTGGCGACCGGCCCTCCCCCCCCGCTAAATATCGTACAGTCCCTAAAGGCCATGGGGGAGGTCATTACCGTGGCACTTGGATCAGCAGGAACATAAAGGAATCAACAAGTGTCAGCTTGCTTGGGTCCCCCTTAAAGGACTGGAGTTTCTTGATCTATGGAATGAAACACAAAAAGATAAAAGACTAGACATAGGTCTACAATTATTGTTGAGCATATATACACACACACACATATTACATAGGCACACACACACAACACACACGTGCACACACCTCCTCTTCGTCAGGCAGCAGCTTCAGAAGGTCTTTCAGTAGCTCTGCTCCGTAGATCTGGCCTTCTCCTCTCCTGATGTCTTCCACGATGGAGTGGTTGGACCTGGAAAACATTGTGTAGGTTAAAGTGTAGTCTCTAAACACATTTAGCTACCGCGTAGCGCCGCGCTAACGCCTAATAGCCGTGTAGGTACATTGTAGTTTAAGCGTGAGCAGGTAGTGTAGATTAGTGTTAGCCTCTCAACACATTTAGGTACAGTGTAGTTCCCCAGGGCGTTAAGAAAGCCTCATTTTATATTACTGTATACTGGAGGCCTATTGGATTTAAGCTGTAAGCAGCTACAATTAGCCAGCAAAACACTTTAGCGAAACTAAAACATAAGTAAACACACCACAAGTACAAAATAATAAAAGTTTAGTGTTATGTAAACACGTTGAGCTGGATGACGGAAAAGTGTTAACATGCATTGGTGAATGAGTCAAATGTCATGGAAATGTTGCAGAGAGAGGATGCAAAATACGCAGCCATGCAAATGTGTGATTGCACTGCACTACGATATGTAGCCCATCAAGCTGGACACTGTACTACGCACGTAACACAATGGAGAGTTTGGTTCGACACAGAGTGAGATTGTTGTTCATCTGCTAAGTATGTAGACTGTGGCCGTGGCCAGACCTTTGAGATTAATGTGCTCTATAAAGCCTGTTCGAAACATAAGTCTAAAATACTTTGACCCCAATCCCCAAATAGCGCTGTTATTTTGAAGGAATCACGCACACAACACACCGATTGGCTAGTTTAATAGGAACCCCAAACAAACTGGCCACTCGGTGTACCTACCTGTCAATAAAACCAATTGTTTCTCAATCTCAGTGTGTCATCGTAAAATGCAGACTCCGCCCCCATATAAGTTAAGGTCTGTAACTAGAACTGTACTCAATCCACCTGCTAACTATGGCACACCTGCAGGACCATGTACTGAATACAAGGAGTGGGAGGTGTTACCGGATGTATTAAATCTGTATTATTATTATCATTATTGTTATTGCCTAAAACTGCAGACCTCATTATTAAGGCCTCAAAAAGTTAGTTGTTCTGAACATTTGGGCCCCTCTTCTTAAAACGTAATCCAGTTATACAAGCGCATTAGGTTTCACACGGGGCATTTCTTCACTGCTTCCTCACATTGATGAGGAATGGACTCACGCTCCACTGGGCTTTATGTAAGCCAGTCGAGTACAGAGCACCTACTTCTTGAACTGCTTCAGAAAAATTCCCACATTCATTCCCCTCTTGGAGTCCAGGATGCTGATCTGTAAAAAAAACAAAAAACATTGTTATTCTATGCAGTTATACAGGATAGTGTGGTGGTTAAGGTGGTCGACTCCCAGTTCACAAAAAGTACTGGGTTCGATCCAACAGGCAACCTTAAGTAAGATCCCTAAAAAATGGAAACTTCATTCATAAACCCTCTGTTAAAATGTTTTGCCTACCGGCCTTTTGTGTAATACTGCACATTTAAAAACAACAACTCAATTGACGTAACCTTTAGTCTCAAATAGTCACCCCACAGCGCAAAATGAAACTCTACCTGGGTATGGTACACAGCACCCACTCAAACAATGGAAATTGTTGGCTTGCGTTGCCTTTCTTTTAAAAAGGTAAAGGTACTGTAAGTTCTCCAACAGGATTCCAGTCAAAGTTTAATTATAGCATTTAGGCACAGCTGTGGGTTCATTTGAAACGCCAGTGTGAGTTGGGGGGGGGGGGGGGGGGCGGTTGTTAAGTGTGGATGTGCATGCGCCTGTGTGTGTTGGTGTTTGAGGTGTTAAGAAAGGTGATGGTAAATCTGACATTTCCTAGCCTAATATGTCATGTGGTTAGCAATGAAAATCATGCACCAAATCTGCACTAGAAATATGCACCACTGCTAACATCTAACCACAAATATGCACCACTGCCAACAGCTCTCGATGAAACATGGTAACTGACTTGTAATGAAACATATTCATTTAATAACATGATGAGCAACAACATAAAACATTGAATATGGCTCTAGCAACAGAACCTGTGTGCTTGTGTGTGCGTGCGTGTGCCAGTGTGTGCCAACACAGGTCCAAAGTGATTGCATTTGACACCCTCAGAGGATGGCTTTTGTAACCGCTCAAATCTTTCCTTTAGGTTTGTTCAGCGTTTGATGATCTATAAACCTGACTCAGCCCATTATGGGAACATAGGTTGAGGTTAGTCTGAGCCTGATTTATGTCCCTCTGCTCTCTCTCTCTCTCTTGGGTATTGTCTTACACTTCATGCAGGTTGCTGCAGAAATGTTGTACGTGATAAAGAAAACGGGTCATTCAGCACCTTTTATTTTTTGCTACCTGGCTTGCAGTCGCAAATACATTTGGCAGTAGGAGGGAAAACAAAGTTCAGTCGCAAATATGAATGATGTCATCTTGTATTCTCTCCATTTTATCCTCACGTTACTCTCTAATACTCTCACTCTATTGAGTTTGATTCTGTGATTGTTGTTGTAGTTGAAATTAAGTTTAAATGAAGCTGGAAAACCTATATTTACCTCCTACTAAAGAAGAGTCCTGAATGGATGATATTTCAGGTATGGCTCGGTTGTGAAAAGCATTATAAACAAGCCAAACTAATTAATATATACATACATGTGAGCATCCTTGAACAAAACATTTAACACATATTGATCATCTTAAATCCTTACAACCCACTGTATTTAAATATGTACTCCCCTGAAATTCTCTAAATATAATGCAAAACATTCCTTTTGTAACCCTTTACAATATGCCTTGAATGTATTGAGTATAGATTTCTATAAGTGCGTTGTATAACCCTACGCTTTGTGGTGAACATAATGGCTTTCCATAGACTAGTTAACAGCCGCCGCATGACAGCCAACCACGGTGCGCTCTTGTAAAGACCCTCAGAGGGTTCTGCAGAAAGACAACAAAAGATCATCCTCATCTCCAGCTAAAGGACACCACACCGCCGCGCCAACCTCTCCCTCCAACTCCGATCTCCTCACCTCGTCCTTGCTGCTCTCCTTGAACGAGCGGGTCCGGCTGACCCCCGCCGAGTGTCCGGCGGCTCGCATCTTGTCCCGCAAGTAAACCCCTCCGCCACCGCCGCCGGCGTCCTCGTGCTGTCCGAACAGCTCCTCCACGGAGCGCACGTCGATCTGGTACTGCTGCTGCCGCACCGCCATGGTCCAGATGTTGGGCTTGCCCCGCACCTTCTCCTCCGGGATGGGCTTCCAGAAGAAGCTCCGCACGCGCCGCTTCTTCCGCACCGCGCCGTGACCGCCGAGCCCCGGGGTGGCGTCGGGCGGAGGCGGCGGTAGGGGTGGCGGTGGCGGGGGCGGCGGCGGTGGACGAGGTGCTCCCACCAGGGGTGGGGTTGGTAGGGAAAGGGAGGGGGGTTCTTGGGATGTGTTGTCACGGCGAAGCGGTGGGGAGGAGGGATTGGTCTGGTCCATAGAGGACATAGAGGCCAGGCCAGAGGAGGTGGAGGAGGAGGAGGTGGAGGCGGCGGTGGTGCAGCTGTTGCTCTCGCTGCTGCCGCCGCCTCCCTCCTTATCGTCGATCGCAGACGGAAGACTCATAGTGGGCGTCACAGCTCGCCAGAAGGCGGTGCGCGGTCTGGGGGAGAAGCAGCCACCATAGGAAGCCTGCGTGTGCTCTCAAAGCCGGGCAGTGAAGCTATCTCTTTAAAAAAAACAATGAATTAGCGCTCTCTCTCTCTCTCGCTCTCTCGCTCTCTCGCTCTTTATTTTACGTTATTACGTTATTCTCCGAAACACATCCAGACAGAAGTGTCATATCACCAAATACATGTTTTTAGCGGCCGCGGGGGTCAACGGCGCCCCCCCCCCCCCTCCCCCCCTTCTCTTCCCTTGTTAGAAGGCGGCAGGTATCCCTTCATCTAGTTTACACTGAGTGGAGCGTGGCCTTTGATAGTGTCCATCTCTATCACCGAGCTGGTCATCCATGGCGCTGCCGCGCTGTCCCTTTGAAGGAGCCCTCCTGGGGAAGGGGAGAGGCAGAGGGGGGGAGCGCAGCGGTAATGGCCATGGAGCTGTGGGAGAGAACACACAGAGCAACACAGGTCCGGATTACACGGAGGTAGTCATGCATGTTGCCATGCACAGTCTGAAATTAGGGGACATTAAGGAGAGCAGTAGATGAAAAGGGTAAAAAGGGGGCGCCCCCAGTCAAAGGAGCTGACATTAGGGGGAAATGAGCAAATCCTATTGTTTGTTTTGAGCATCTTTGAAGTCACGCTCTGGGGTATAAAATGGTCAGTGACACTTAATAATGCCACTGCATAACAGGTTCGATAAAGAGAAATAGTTGCAAAACAGTTTGGTTAATCAGTGTGCATGATGTATTGAAGACAACAATCCAATCAAACAAGGTTAGCAATTGAATATCTTACTGGATATAAAACACCAATGCACAATGTTATTCTAATGGCAAAATGGCAAAGAGCCATTGGATGTTTTGCTTTTGACAAGATATCAGCGGGTGAGTAAATATAAGAGCATTGAATGAAGTGATTCATAATCCCCATGTTTTTTTTTACAATATGGAAAACAATCGATAAGCGCCCTACATGATAGTCCTGCAGGGTTACTAGGTAACAGCAAAGACAATACTGTGGGAATTGGCTTCTTTGCATAGGTGATCAATGACCAACACACCTATTTGCTGCTTTTGAAATGTACAGTGACGGATGCAGATAAACTATCAGGGATCAGGTCTGAAAGTGTAAACACGGCAAACAAACTTAGTTAGTGACCCATAAAAAAACAAAACGAGTTCCCTAAAAGCCACAAAGTGGGGGTGGTTGAAACCAAGATTTTTACTTTCAGGTAAAGACCCAAATCTATTTAAAAAAGTGGTTATGTGAGCTTACGACTTAGCCCTACAACTTAGCATGGGTCTTAGTGGAGGACATTAGCTGGCACTTTAGTCTACCTGATACCCATGGGGCTGTTTTACTAATTAATACTGCTGACGTCAGGGCCAGCTTCATGTTGCCGCCATCGCCAAAAACACACTCATCTTGTCTCCTCCCCAGCAGCGCACTGCGTCCTCACTCATGTCTAATTCATATGGACGTGTGGAGTGGGACTAACTGACCCCAGTCTGAGTCACCTCCACACACACCGGGGCACCGACAAACAGCGCTGTGTCACCGTGGAGAATGGCCGCGGCCAGAAGGAACAGTGCTGTGTGTGGGGTTGTGTGTGTGCAGGGGGGGTTTGTTTGTTTGGGGGAGCGGGAGGTGTGTGGTCCGTTACCTTGGTAATTATCCTTGCCGTTGCCTGTGTGTGTTTTATTTGAGAGGTAAAGTGATTTTAATGTGTAATCTGTAAAAAAATAAATAAAAAAAGATTTATAAGATTTAAAAGAAGATTTATAAGAAAAAAGACCATGTCTTTGTCATCATACTTACTAACTCACTGACCTAACCGACTAAGTAACTAACTAAGTAACTCATTAACTACTGTACTTTGCTTTTGAAAAATTAGAAGGCCTATCGATATACTTAGTTTTCCATGGTAATGGTAATGGTATTTCAAATCAAAATATCAAGGCAATACAACAGTATAGCTGTAGCATATATACCTGATATAGGCGGGGGAGAGTGCAACCTAAAGCACAGTGTAACCCTATGACCAAGCGCCCTAGGGGAGAGAGAGGGCCGGCCAATTAGTGAAACCAATTCTACGGATTTCAAACGTCCACCTGTCGCCAGTGAATGGACACAGACAGATATCAGGGGGTCTCACTGCAATAGACCACCTGTTTCCGACCCCCGGGCGTTCGCTCATCAGTCCTCATTTGTGACAAGGACTACCACACCCAGAATGATAAGGCCCCGGTGAGTGTCAGAGGGCCATGTATAGAAAAGGTGAAGGGTTACATTGTTGGGGAAATGGCGTTGATGGCGCACCGTGTTCAGTGAGTGGAGTAGGAAGGGGAGTAAACGTTTCGGAAACTTACTTCACACCTTAGGGGCTAAAAGAAACCCAGCTTTGTACTCAACTGAAACTGAAGATTGACAGAGTTTGAGTTATTGCCAAAAACCGTTTAACCCTAAACCTGTGTAGGCCTAGCAGTTGCTAAATAAATTAAGATTATAATTATTATTAAGGCGTTTTAAAGATGATGGCTACGGACGTGAACACAGGCCTCTTTCAAAACACAAAACAAATGTAACCCACATCCAACATGCTTATGTCTCTTCCTGTTTGGGCTATAATCCCCTGTCACTAACTTCCAGTTCAATTTCCTGAGCGCTGGTTAACCCCCATAGAGCTGAGGTCTTTCACTCATGCTGCTAGGGCAAAAAACCTGTGTTCACAAGGGATTTAGCCAATCCTCATCCACCTTAATTTCCACGGAAACGCTTGTTAGTAAAGGGGCTAAACTTGTTAAATAGCACAGTGGTAGGGCTACAGTGGCAATCAGCTGCCATCAACAGTGATGATGGATTTTTTCTTGCCAACATATTTGAAGAAATCTGTTACCTAATTGACTTTACTTTAATATGCAGTGTTGCATAAAAGCTTTATTGGCAACCTTGTGTGAACATTTACATTTTTCACACTTCCCACTGAAGGACAATTTAGACAAAAAAAATCTATGTAATATGACATGTCTGAATGTTTTATTTTACAATTAAAAAATTGATTTCAACTATATCTCAAGTATACAATATGTCTCCTCAGTAAAACGGATCACCTATAGCTTTTCAATAGAATGAAAAGCAAGCTCGCTACATACAGCAAGCTTTGTTGAGATGAGCCCATCCAAAGGCTGTATAGTTTTACCTAAGCCAACATGGGAAGCTGTAAACCTTCAACTGTTTGCCTGCTCCAGCTCCAGCTCTGTGTAGAGGGTGTGCTCAAAAAGAGACTTGCTCTTCTGAAAGGAACACACTGGCAGCCGTTCTATTGACAAACAGAGGATATTGCCTTGGACAACTGCAGTGATAACGTAGTTCAAACACCAATGTTTTTGTTGAATAAATCACCTTTCAGATGAGGTGATTTTCTAACCAAGCATCTTCAATTTTGTCCAAAACAGAAACTGTAGCTATAATCTGTTGAATAATGCAGCTGGCACTTTTACATCGAAAACCGAAAACAAACTAAAGGGAATGCATGAATAAAAATACCGGGAAGCCCTTATTATAATAATCAAAAGCTTCAAACTGCTCAGTACATAAATCGGTTTGCGAGTGAACTTTGGAGCTTTTGAAAGTGTTTCTCTGGCATTGGGAGATGTCGTTCACAAGTTGCTGAGGAAGCAGCCGTGACTGCTGCTGTCCTCAGCAGCAGTGACCTCCAGGAGGTAACTCACTTGGCGTGAACCTCTCAGGAGGTGCAGCATCATGTCAAATATGTATATTTCCTCCAAAAAAAGGAGGGAACTCAGTCAAGCTTGTCAAGGTTTTGATTGTTTATATAATGCGATTATTTTAGTTTGTGATTGAATTGAAGTTTGATAGATAAATAAATAAAGAAACCATCAAGCCTACAGTCTATGGCATTTTAAATGTAACTTTGAATATACAAAGTATATAATACTCGTCTATAGTGAAAAGGTGGTCCTACTTTTTCAAGCCAGTAACCACACGTCTTTGCAATGAATAATTATGCTGAATTAATAAATTAATATGAAAGTTCAAACATACTAATTACCAACAATTACCCAAGCAGAGATCTCACTTTTCCTGAATTGGATGAATGAGTGTGCGTAACTAACAACCGTTCTGCCAATCCGCTTTCGACACGTGAATACCGTGTATAAGATATCTTTTAATGGCCACGTATGTATCTCTGTTGACTGAAGTGTTTAGCGGTGCATGGCTGTAATCATACACCAAATGTATGCTTTAGACAACGTTGGATTTGCAAAAGGCACAACATAAATTATCTCTGGATATCACGAATGCCACGCGCATAAAGCTAGGCTCTGCAGTACAACATTATGATTACAAGATCTACAGTGTCCTGTTTGATCGAAATAACAATACAGAGGGGAAAGTGGGAACTATAACTCCCCTTTGATTTCGTCTCTACGAATGATTCCAGTGATTGATTCTACCTCAGTGGTAAAACTGCCCCTTGTGGGTCGCCGGTAACCCTGCTAAGGACCGCCGGCTGGAGCTGACAGCAATGACTCATCGTGTCTGATACCCATGTTTCATGTGTAATAGGCCCCATTAGAAGCTCTACCTCCATGACTTGTGACATTGTGTAATACCTTTTCACCAAAAGATGCATGTGCCTGACACGCTGCGAAATGATCCACATGGAGTGTCTGTATGCTGCTGTGCTGTGGTTTCTTTGTGTTTGCAATTATTTAATGAAACACTGGAGAATAAAATAAACGAGAGAAGGGAAGATATAATGAGTGGAAATCTCCTCAGTGTTTAGGGGTAATGTGTTTCTTTGTTTTTTGTATTTTCTGTTCAGAAATAGTGATAGAATTGCAGATGTCTGTAATAGCTAATGGCCAGCAGCATATTGGAGCAGTGTGTGTTCATGGGTAGTAGTCTTCTCCACATACAGTTTTAAAGGATCCATGCACTGTGGAGTGTATATGCCCTTCTTGTGCCTTTAACCACAAGATTGACCATTCAGTTGATTCATGTTACATCTAAGGACTGGATGGCTTCGCGTTTTCTCACTTGACAGCTCAGCCGAGAGTTGCTTCAGCCACACAGATGGATGAAATCACATGAATGCCGACGGAATGGATCTAATAATAATTTAGCGTCCGTGTCAATCAACTAAACTATGCATCCATCCACATAATTATGTAATCATGTTACTCATATTCAATTAAAAACGGTAACGTATTTTGCTCCACACTAAATAAGGTTAAGGAGTCTGACAAAATGACAAAAGGCAAAGACTCATTATTTCGGATTCTAAATCTACATTGAAATGCGTCACGAAAGTGTTATTTGGGAGTGTAATGAAGCTCCTGAATGCAAACAAACATCAGCTGGCGGTACAGAGATGGGAGGCTGAGAGGGAGAGAGAGAAAGAGAGAGAGAGAGAGAGAGGGAGAGGGGGGCAACAAAGCCTACAATACTTCCCTGTTTGTTCTATTGTTCAGGGGTTCTCAGTGTCTAGCCTCCAGCAAAACATCAGCTCCACTGAACATCTGGCAAAAGGACTCAACCATGGGTTCGGGTTTGAGGCAATTCGATCCATAGCATGCCCAGAGCATCTTCTATCTTTTGAAAGGGGAACTTCATTTTTTTAAGTTTTGAAGTAGGCATACACTTTGCTACTTTATGTATGTAAGTATGGTCTTGAAATAATTAGGTATACCAAAGTTTACAGATTACAGGTAACACATTAAGCCAACTGGCGGACGGATGATATGCAACAGAATCAAGCACAGATTGAGGCAGGTGTTTGGGGTTGCTATAGAGACAACAGGTGGGAGACAAAGAGCGAATACAAACATGTTTTCATGGCAGTGGGGAGGGGGAAGACTGTGCCCAGGAGCATAGACGAATGCAAATAGCAGTGTAAGAATAGCTGTTGTTACCTATGAACCACCGATCGTGGCGGCGGCAGCAGGCGCCTCATACAGACGGTTTCCAACGCCCGGGTCTCTCATCCACAAAATATAGATCCTAATAAACAACTTCCCCCTTAAAAAAAGATTCAGTGGATTACAAAAAAATGGTCGGCTCATCCCCGTAGTAGTAACAGTAGTAGTAGTAGTAGTAACACAAAACCGAGACTGTCACAAAACAACGTTGACAAGTATACGATGCAGTGTCCCTCCTTGCTCCCACACAAATAAATCAAGTGCCCTAACTGCGCTGACGTCAGAGCAGTGAGTTTTCCATGTTGGTCTCGGCCTCCACAGCAACCGGGGGGCTGGGACCATCCCTCCCCCCTGACCTGACCCTCGGAGAAACTTTTCTCTCCCCCTTTGGGGTATTGTTCCCACAACACTTGAATGGGTCTCCCTCTAATTCATCTCAGCATGTGGAATGGCACACAAAAGGCCCAGGGAGCCAGGGTCCCGCTTTAGGACAAAACTAAGTACCTCGACACTGTTACAAAGCCATACGTGTAAAACCAGGGGGCTGGCGGGGGTCTCTGGACCAGATCACCACTTTGGTGTCATACTGAAACTAAAGTTGCAGTGTACACTACAATTTCTAGTCATATTACTGTACTACTATCATCAGCTGGCAGTGATGATAGTATAATATATAATATAATATAATATAGTAATATTATACCATTGTCATACAGTATCAGTGGAATACTACTAGACTCTTAAAGCACGCTCATCAGATAGTCAACAGTGCATTGATCTACATGTCATAAATTTATATATATATATATAATTTTTTTTAAATTATATTTTTTATATAATATATTTTTTATTTTTTAAACATATTTCTGCAATGTTGCACTATTACTGCATTGCAGGATATTGCTGTACAGGGAAGAAAACACACACACACACACACACAAACAACAACTGATATTATAAGAGATAACCAAAGATGTAAATAAGGGACCAAACCCTCAAACTTGCATTGCTTGATAACTTCCCAGCACGGCGGTGGGTCGCATCCGCAATGGCATGAGCGATGAGGGGGGGGGGGGGGGGGGACACAAACCCTGCGTGACTTACCAGAGGATGAAGCGGGTTCTGGTGGACCTGGTCGTGGTCTAGGTCTAATCCCAGCCTAGGGTGGACGCTTTTCAGTAGTGCTATACTATAACCCGCATAGCGATGCGTCCCTTTTTTGGGGTATGGGGTAGGGAGGCTAAAAAAAAAAACAGCCAACACCTGCTGCTGCTGCTGTCGTCCAGACGTCGTTAGGTGTGCGGGTCCAGAGAAGGGTCTAGAGAGGGGTCTAGAGAGTCCCGTCCTTGGAGCCCGCGGTGAGCGCTGTGAAGGGCGGCAGCGGCGGCGGCGGCGGCGGCCAGGCTCCCACTCTGGTCCGTGATAGGTCCAGGTGTCCTAGACGCGTCCTCCTCCCCTCCTCCTCCTCCTCCTCCCCTCCTCCTCCCTCGCTGCTGCTGCACACCCGTGATACACACTGGACTGGTGCAATATGCCTCCTGCTGCTCGGTCTGGAGACTTTGTGGGGGGGGGGGGGGGGGGGATGTAAATAGATGCACCCCTTTGTTACCTGTATGGCGGGGGGGGGGGGGGGTCATGGGTTTAGGCACAGTCTAGATATGTAGACCACTGACAGTGGCCTAAGTTGGCCCAAAATGGTGATACACTGGGATTTGTGACGAATTGCAGCCTACTGCAATTTAGAAAGCATCCTGGTCCTTTTAAATAGATGGATAGATAGATGGATAGATAGATAGATAGATAGATGGATGGATGGATGGATGGATGGATGGATAGATAGATAGATGGATCAGTCTGACGGTGTAGACCTTGGACAATAAGTTGCATTGAGGTGAGGACTAGTTCCTGTTGTGCCACGCTTCGGGAGTTGTTGAAGTTGGTGTGGTGTAGGCTATCATTTCTCAGTGAGCCCTTTGTTAAATGGGCCTTGACTCAGACAATCGTGTAGCCTGGACGCCAAGCCATTAAACAAAGTAAACACACAAAAGCATACACGGAGGCACTAATTGGGCGGTGATCTCTTGTCATGTTTGATTAAAGTGAGTCCTGGGACAGTGGGCACAGTCAGTACCGGGACACACTGAGCAGCTTATCCTTATTCAGAACAAGATTACATAATGGAATATTTTGTTGTATTTTAGGGACATTTCTTGAGTCTTAAAATGGAAAGGGTTTTATTTAAAAAACATGTAATTTACTTTCATAATGTATGTAATAACATGTTCATTTTTTATCATTCTGTAGGCCTACATAGTGTTTCAGTTGTGTACACAATGGTTGTGTAAAATGCCATCTATCCATGAAATCATTAGTGTTTTCCACTGTTCAATTATACAGAAACACATTCAAGGATGTTTATATTTTATTTTGCAACAGCATCATACCTCTTTCAAATATAACATTTGTTAATTGCTTCTATAAGAACAACACTTTAAATATTAATTTATACAAGTGTTTGGGAAGTTTTAAAAAAAAAAACAGGACGAAATGTCAGCATTCATTTTATTGAGCAAAAGCTACAATAGAGGAAATTACAAATATATATATTCATCTGGAAAATGCTTTTAAGAGAACACCAGTTTGATTCAAGTCCTCAAACTGCTTTTTTACCAAAAGTCATACAACTGGTACAAAACGGATCCAGAAACTACTACTTTCATTTTCACAAAATATTCGTTTCATTTTATCATAATGAAAAAGTTAGCAGCTTAGGAGGCAAAGGTTCAGGGTCGTCTTTTTTCCCCCCCAATAGACAGTTATTTTGGTTTTCATCTTGAACACAATGTACAAGTCAAAAGTGATTCATGATTGGTCTCGAATGCATACATGTGCAGTATGCATGACGTATTAAACATATGAATTATTTTAAAAGGGCATTTTAGGTATCTGGAGGTACACCGATTTCTTATGCAGTGGTCCACTGTGCCGTAGTTGTACTTTGTGCATGTTATGTGTGCGTTTGTGCACGTTTTGGTCCATTTCTCCCCCTTTAACAGTGAGATTGTAAAAGGCAGGCACAGTGACAGCGCTTGGGTTCTGAGTCACACAAATGGGGAGTGTTAACAATTTACACCAATCAAGGCACTGACTGATCATAAGGCTGGTCCTTCAAAAAGTGTTAAATTCATAATTCATAATCCAGTCACATCCCTTCATATAAACTTTAAAGAAAATGTGAAAACCTTGAGAGCATCACATAATTGTCAGTTCTGTACAATCAATTCATGACGAGGCGTTATTTCCTCTGCCGAAGCCTATCGAATAAATCTCAGAATATGAAGATGAAAATGTTGAATATAATAAATGCCATGGCAATAAGATGGTCAAAATCAAAACCAACTTGAATGTTGTAGTGAAAAAACAATGCTGTAATAAACCATACCTGGCTACAGCTTAGACACATCTAGAAACTATAGGTCTCAATAGGCATCGCTCTCAGCATACAAAAGTGAATTTCCCATGATTTGAAAGAATTGCAGAGCTGACAAGTGAAGGAAAAGTCTTCAGAATAATATTTATCCAATAACATTAAGCAGTTACATCTTTTTTTTTTCTTCTAAAAAGCTTTACAGCCTTGAAAGACAGAAAAAGCAAAAACTAGGTGTTCCCTGTAGTTTCTGTGGAGTTCAGGGGAACCATCCATTCCCTGTCAAAGAACTAGGATTGAGTCGTAATGGCTGCTGTGCTGGAGTGACTAATTCTGTTCGAGCCAAGATGGAGTGTCGCCACCTGGCATTTTCAGCTTAATGTGGAACTGCTTGAGCGTCTGTTCCAGCTGCTGCTGGTTCCCCGCGTAGTAAGCAGCGATGGCATTGTGGAACAGAATGAGCTGGTTGTGCAATACCTTCACCTGTTGGCCAGCGAGAAAAACAAAGATCAGAGAATCACCTGAAACCTAATCACTCAAGACATCCAGTAAAAGGGACACAGTCGTAGTAGTAAGTAGCAGCCCAAAGCCTTTACCTTGTTCTCCTCCAGAAACTTAAGCTTGACGGAGACGTCGTTGCGCATTCTCTCGTACTTCTCGCGGTGGGCCTGGAACTGGCGCTGGGAGACCTCTATCTTGGGCATGGTGGTGGCATCGCGAGGGCCCAGGTTCAGCTCCTCCAGGTCCGTACGGTACGCGTCGTACTCGATCCTAAGAGCGGGGAAGCATTTAAGTAAATGAAAGCAGACCCAAAAATACACATGCATAAATACAAATCACAAATGCATAATATTTTACGCACTGAATCCATTTACCATTTAGAGATTTTTTTGTTTTTAGATACATGTCATTCAGGAGCAGGTGGGAGTTAGGCATCTTGCTCAAGGGGTAGACTGATGACATTGGGGTTTGAACCCAGAACCTTTCAGTTGGGAGTCGAACACCCTAGCCAGTAGCCACTTGGACTACTCAGCCCCTAAGGAGTGGGAATAGAGCCTGTCACAACAATTGAGTGTATAAGGTACCTTGCGGCTTCATATTGCTTGATATTGATCATGGTGTCCTCGATGGTTTTATCCACAAGTGTGTTTACACTAGCGATGAAGAAGTTGATGGCGCTCAAAAGTGTCTCAGCGTTTTTGGATAAAAGCCTTTGGGTTTCAGCGTTGTAGCCAAACTCCTCCTAGAGGTGGCAAAGAGTAATTACATTTCACACACTACTGAATCCAAACAATGACTCAATTGCAAAATAGGGAAACTGGGGCTGCAGACAACCATTGCATGTTGTTTGAATATATAAATATCTGTGACAATTCTTTGTGATACACATGCATAATTCATAAGATTCATTCACATCACATTATTCAGAGCAGAACATCCTGGCACCCCAGTACACTTTCTCCAATTGTTGCGTTTAACTTGGAGAGGTTTAGGACTCACATGGAGCTCTGGGGACTTGAGGCTGAGGTCGGCGAAGGCGTCCCCCAGCTGCTTCTGGGTGTGCATCATCTGGGCCAGCTGGCCGGAGAGGGTCTGCGCCAGCTTGACCACGTGCTCGTAGCGCCGCTTGTTGTCGCGGAGCACCTCGATCTGACTCTCCAGCTCCAGGTCCACCGTCTTGGAGCCCCGGCCCAGCTTCTCCGACAGGATCTGCCTGGTGCACTGTGGGTAACGCCGGTGACGTCAGTCAGAACTTTAAAGGGCCCCCATTTTTTGTGTGATGTTGATTAGCCGTTACAAGCCAGTCAAAATCTAAATCTACCCTCCAGCGATTTTGACTTTGATTTTGACTGGCTTGTAATGGCTAACCAACATCACACCTGGTGGTGAATTGGGGGCCGTTAAGCGATAACCGCTTTGGGTAGGGAGAGGGAGGAACCCGACATTGACACCCTAGAATTTAAGTTAATGGTTAAAAATTGACAAATATGAACAGCAGTGGAGAGAGATGTGGGTCATAGATGCAGTCTAGGATTAGAACAATGTTCTCTATGCCATGTTCTCTATGGAAGAATGACGACAGAGAATGAGTTGCTCAAAGAGATGCTAATTTAAATTTAAGAAGACTACGCTTGAATTTAAATCAATCAAAAAATGTCATAAAAACACAAAATGGGCCAAAATGAGATAAAAATAATAATTACTTTATATGTGTTGATGCTCCACTTTCGCACTAGGTCCAATTTCTCCATGGCGGGGTTCTTCAAATCATCCGAGAGAACCATGGCCCCGCTCCTCTGCTGGCCTGCGTGAATGTACATACTTTAACACCAGGGAGTGAGCTTTTGGAGAGGACAACTCAATAGAATGGAAATGTGATTGTAGAAGTCATCAGATTTTATCAAACACTATTGAGTATGACTACAATTGTCAAATCACATTGTGCATTCGTCAAAAATCATATTTGAAAAATCATCAACAATCACAGTGTAACTGTTCCAGTACAGTCACAACTGTAGCAGAACATTACTTTGTAGAGGTTTTTTAGAGGGGAAAAAAGCAAGTGCAGAAAGAGATTCTAGGTAGTAGTAGTAGTAGTTCTCAAATGACACAGGAAGCAAGCAGAAACACCTGAAAGAGGGATTTCTGTTAAAGCAGCTTTCTTCCAGAGAAAGTGTACCCATCCAGCATCACCTCAAGCATAAACAGTTAGGTTTAGCATCAGGAGATTTTATGTCAAAGCAGGGAAGGGAACTACCTCAAGATCACTTGGGTTTAAAGCAAAGGAGACGGGGAAAAGACGGGAGGGTTTTTACTTTGAATGAGACATTACCCTTTAAGACAACAGAGGAGGGGATAAAACAAGCTCAGGGAGGCACAGATTTATGCACATACGGCAAAAGATGTGTGCTGGCACATCCCTTAGCCTCAAGCCTTGCCTGCGGTGTACCTGTCTCAGGCTGACTATCACTGGCAGAGCGGGCCAGACGGCCGCCCACTGCCATACTGGCCGCTACTGGTGTCACTGGGGATGTGGGCAGGCTGGCTGACCCTGGGAGATATTCACAGTGGTCACTCATTAGTAGTAGGTCTGTTTCCAGTGTGAAAGGAGAGGCCATTGAATATCGAGTGATTTATATCGCAGGGTAGAAGTGTAGACGCGTCACGCTTTCCATAAAAATATCTTGAAATCTGAAGTTAATTTATTCATTCCATGGTCTGGTTCATCCAATTGACCAAATTAAACTGCCTACTGAAATTAAAAAATTAAGTGGCCGTGGTAATCTTAGTGAATGATAAAAATGGTACAGCGAGACTCATTGGGAAGAATATATGCATTTGCATTTGTGAGGGCACGATAATGAAAAGGAAATCAAGGGAACAAAATGGAGGTCAGGAGCAACTCATTAAATCACCCTTGGATGGTCCGCTATACAAATTCAAATTTTAGCCTCACCTATTTATCCAAGATTGCGGCCGTATTGTGTTTCCAATTATAGCAAGCGACAAAACAGTTCCTTGTAAACATTGTGGTGAACCATTAACAATATTGTTATGAATGTTACTCTGTTAATGAATGAATGAATGTTCTTAATTACCCTGTAATAACAATTACAGGGTAATAAAGAAATTAAAATAGTATATTAGGAAATTGGGGGAAAATAAGCAAAAACGCATTCAAACACAACGACAGCAATTAAAATACAATGTGAACTGGTTTGTACCTCTGTGTGGTCCTGATTCAATGATGCCCTCTGTTGTTGAAGTGTAGTTACTGGAGGGGACATAGGGCTCTGAGAGGTTTAGTCCACTGGCAGGGCTAAGAGAAGAGTCCTGTAAGAGGAGATCATTATGGTTGTATAATATGATTCATATTTTCAAAACAGGTTCATGAACACGAAAACAATCCAAAGAAAAACTTTAAAAAGGCTGTCTTTGGATTGTTTACACAAAAGATTCAGTGTGATGCGACACAATCACACGGATACAAAACACAAATGTAAACCATGCAATATAATTGTGAGCAATAAAAGACATGGTTACGATTTAAATGACCAAATGATCAGTTTGAATGCACAACTGACCAGTCATCCATCACAGCATGAGTCACCAATGTGGCCTCTTATGTATGCCAACGCAACTCAGTTTAGACATCCTCCTATACCCAAAAATGAATATCTTTCTACACATGGATTCTTTAATGTGAAAACAAAAACATCACATTATTTGGGGTGCGGAAAAATTCTTGGACAACTTCACACAACTTAGTATTGATGCACTTTTACTAGTGGAACATGCAGGAAAAGATTTACTTCGGATAAATTCGAAAAGGAGACCGAAAATGTTAAATTGTTGAGGATATCACAACATGGTTTCACAATGGAGGTGTTAAAGGGCTTCACTACAGTTGTACAACTTTGGTGATATAAATTATACCGGTACATCCGGTATACCGGTGTTAATTTCCTGTATGACATGAATTTTTCATAAACCGCCAAACCGGTGAAACAATTGCTGTAACTCATTAATAGGCAGCGAAGCTTGCTAGGGCTGTGTGTATTGAGAGGGTACCCTATTAACTGTTACACCGCCAAACGGCATGCTGGGTACAGCTTGCTAGCCAGGCAGGTAACGTAATTGAAGAAAAGAAAGGTCATACTGCCAGTTTCAACTGTGGACACCAAATAGGCATTTCATTGCAACTAAATAACAAGAGCTTTCGAGATTGAGTTCATTGTCGTTTGTGTGTGTGTGTGACTTCCTAACACACAAGCGTTTACCCTATTGGGTACCTTTTCAGAGTTCTGGTCCATATCTCCATTGCTGGTGATGGTGATCTCTGCAGCTGAGCTTCTATGGGAATCCTCAGCCATTGTGGTTTCCTAAAACAGTTTCAAATAAAAAGGTTAGCCCTTAGATATTTTACACCTTCACCAACAAATCTAGGTCAAGCTTTGCTTTGGTTCATGGGGTAGCCTTAGCAACAGCATTCTGCATACATTGTCTCTCTCACACACCCACACACCCCCACACACCCACACCCTTAATTTGGTCCCAATGTAATTTCTCTTGCTTTTTTAACGTTCTCACTTTTCACAACTTGTTGAAACAGGATGCAGTAATGCAGTTGGTCTTTTACATAGGCCAATCATATCATATACATCCACCTCCATGGCAAAATAAGGAAAAGTATCTGACTATAACATGCATCTTCCATTACCGTCTAAATGTTGGCAGATAATGCACACATTTATTATACACTAGTATAGTCCAATTTAAAAAGGGGAATCTGCAACACAGCATATTGCAGATAGTATGACTTTCAGTAAGTCATAAAACATGGGCAGGTATCAATAGTAAAATAAAGAGGACTTTGGTTGAAAGTCAAGAAGTTAGATGATTTACTATGCCGTTGACATGAATGTACTTGTGCCTATTGCTGTAGTGTTGGTAGAGAACTGGGATGTCCCAATCTGAGAAGCTCCATCACTGATGGCAGTTTCACAATGCCGGCGTAATTCAATTGACTGTGGCAGGGACAACACTTGGCATAGTGTAGTGCGATTGAGAAAAGTCACTATCCCCAATAATTCCGATCTCATCATTTGAATAATCATGACTCATGATAATCAAATCATGACTAATGCATATGGCAACCAGGTCACATGGTGACAAGATACAAAAGATATACAAAATAATTGTATGCCATTTGTAAAAGCAACACGACACTGCCAAGCCCATGAGCAGATTTAAAGTGGCGATACATGTACAATACCTGTACAATGATTCTTTGATTTGATTTACATGTAGCCGTTTCAAGGAGTCAAGATGGACAAAATACATTAGCACAATCTTCACATCTGCAATTATTATTTATGTATTTTGCATAATCTCATATGCTCCAAATGTACGAAGAGGAAGCCTTCATTTTTAAAATTGAGACCTTGGCCTGTAGCCTTTATTATCATGACCCCACCCAAGTCAAGCTCTAAACGTATTTCACAACTGTAGCCTGTGGTCTGATCCTTTGGCGTCAAATAACACAACATAAATGCTTAAAAGGCTACATGACACCCATTCTCAGGCAGACAAGAGACATCGACGGGAAGACTTTTCGAGCCATCGGCTTAGATAACTGCTGCCGGGGTCGCTCTCCTCAAAGAAAAGCTGGACGATGTATACTCCAATCGATCCAACGGTCAAGAGCTTCATAGAATAAAGCATATCACACGTGACGGGTTACACTAGCCATATCGGTGTGCATAGCCTTGCCAAACAAAACGATCCAATAACTCACATGACTTTAAGCCTCGCTGTCTAATAAATTGGCGCTTGTGATTGGTCATTAGCCAGATTTCAGGTTGCATACTAGCCAATTTGCTGCAGGCATTGTTTTATTTATGCATGTTTTGTTTTGTTTTTTTAAACTATACTTGCCACGTGTTTGTTCTGTGCGAATAAGTATGCAATGGTTTGGATAGGCTACGTGTCAGTACTTTCACTGGCCATATTTGACTACTCGAATAGAGTTGCTTAAGAATGTGAAACAGTATGCAAATCCTGTATTCATTCATAAATAACACTGTCCCACGGATCAATCACATGTACTCCCTCATACACTCAAAACACAGAGCCAATGAACAAGCAGCAGTGGAAACAATCCTACTCAGATTACACCGTCTGCAAGGAATCGGGGCAGTGTTTGTTGTATTTTGCAATTTCCATGTTCTGCCATTTCAGTCATGTCGTAATCACAATATAATGTGCAATGCTCAAATCATGTGGAAACACAAAAGATCAATTCCCCCAACTCCAAAGATTTGCACAAATAGCAAGAAACCAACACCCAATCCCAACACGTTTAACAGTCTCACAAAACCAGTTTGCAGCCTCAAATACTGTCCTGATTTAATGTACCATGGCAAAACCCCAGCAGAGCGCCGAAGAGACAATGACAAGACAAAAGCACCAGCCACCAAAAGCATGTGAGCCACAGAAGCAACAAGCATGTGAGCTAAAGGGCACAACAAGTATGCAAGCAAAGGAAATAACCCTAAAACGAGTTGTCGATCGAAAAGAGACGATTGAAAGAGGCCGATCACAGACCCAGAGGGGGAGACGAATATCACCTGGGTTTGAGGGCAAGTCTCTCCATTTGCCCCTGGTGTTTCTGAAGTGTTAGTATGGAGATTTGTACCGTGTCGCTCCCCGTCATCTGCACTGCCCTTTGTGATTACAGCATCTCCACTGTTCAACTCAACATCTGTGTCACTGCACGCCTTACCGACGCCCTGAACATCTGTCTCTAACCGTTGGTCCACCTCCTCAAACCCGCCGTCCACGTGGCAGTGGTCTTTGTCAAGGTCTACACTTTCGTAATTGTCGTCATTGTCATCGTCTAGGTCAGACCTCAAAGACTCCTCTGTTTTACGATCCTCCTCATAATCCATTTGCAGGTCCGTGGTTATGGCCTCCGACTCGGCGTGGAGACTAACTTCAGACATACCTGAAAACAGACCCAGTACATTTGAGATGAGCCGGTGAACCCCCCCCAAGAGTCAACCCCATCTGCACATATGTGAACAGGGTTAGCAGGGTTCATTTACGACTGCAAATACGGGTATGCAGTTGTATGCGACATCCTTGGGGGGCACCTGAGAATTAGATATTAACATGAGATAGCATTTACTTTATTCATCCCAGATGGGGATATGAGGGTGTCACAGCAGAAAGTACATGGACAATTCAGCCCCCCCCCCCCCTGAACTGGATGCTCTTCAACATGGGTTCAATTGGGAGTGAACCTACTGACTAAATGGTTTTAAATGTGACACTGTAGTAGCTAGGGGGAAGTTAGTAACTATCTGTGCTGTTTTCTTTTTAACTGACAGCTGCAGTGTTGCATTGGCATGAACCCCCCCATCGCAAGACAACCCAACGATGTCGACAGCGCCTGCCTGCAAACACACACACACACACACACACACACACACACAGACATGTTCACACAGACAGACACGGTAAAATAAAAAGGTTAATCCGGGTTTAATTATCCGACACGTAGGAGGACGGCTAAGGCCATAAACGGCTAGTTTAGGCGAGGCACTGTCGCTAGCTAGCTCGTTGCTTTGACAGCGGTGTATATATATATATATATACATATATATATGGTGGACCATGTACGCATACGGTGGATTATGTTGTGTGCATCTACGCATGACCTTTTCTTTTCAGGTCAAAACAACGACCCTTTAAACACATAACGATACTAACTGGCTCTCTGGCCAGCTATGGTGTCCGCGTTAGCAGACAGTTAACCCGTCTCTAGGCTCATTTGCATGCCCGCAATGGACCGACTTTAGGTGGCCCGAAATACCCGCATTGTGGGGAAACTGTCAGCAAACGTGTCGTTTACGAAAAGTGGCGAGGAAACCCAGATGGCACAACGTCAAGCTGTGTGTGGTGTGGAGGGGGGGGGGGGGGGGAGAGAAAAACAAACAAACAAACTTTTATCTTACCTGTCTGCGACCGCGGCTAGCTATGTCGGTTAGCAAACGGTTTTTTGTTTTTTTTTGGGTACAACGTCTTCCCCCGTCCCGAAAAAGTAGCAACAACAACAACAACAACAAAAAACTAAATCCCCCCACCTATCTATGTTACAGTGATCAGGGCTTTCAGGCCGAGGCTGTGTCTGCAGCTGAGATCCCGGAAAACCCGACCTAGTCGTCCACCTCCTATTACTACCGCCGCCATCATCATCATCGTCATCAGCAGCAGCTAACTTTGCTGCATGCGACCCCCCCCTGCTGTCGGCATCTGCTAAAAAACACTGGGTTTACGGATTTATCCAAGCGTATCGGTGGACTTTATTTTAAACACACACACACACAAAATCAACTGTGAGGGTAAGAGGAAGTGGCATTTTTTTTTTATTGTATTTTTATTTTCAGCGGTTACACCGTCTCTTTATCGTTGGTCTATTAATGGACCCCTGATCCACAGGTCGTTGACAAGTTAACTTCCTGCTCTCGTCGTTTTTTTAACGTTAGGTCGGGGTTTTATTATTCACGTTTTGTCACGTCGTTCACTCGCCAAAATGCCCAAATGCCAAAAACATCAAACGGACCCGTCGTTAATGTCGACGAGCTACACCTGTGCTTTATGAAAAAGGGGGCCTGCTGCTGGAGCAGAGCGGAGTGACGTGACACAGACACACAAAAAAAACACCATTTCCCAGAAGTCCTAGCGGCACGTTTTTGTACGTAGTGACGCAAGCTCCGGGCCAGCAAGCAGCAGCGGCAGCGGCGGCGGCAGCAGCAGCGGCAGCGCCCCCCTCCGACGAGGCCGACTAGCGGAGAGAGGAGGCCATATTGGAATCCAGTCGGCTTACAACTCGGACGGCGCTGACGGTGTGTCTGCCGTGTCGGGAGTCTGTCTCTCTCTCTCTCTCTCAAAAAAAAGCAAACATCCGCAGCTCAACCGTTTTATCAGCGGTATCCGCACACACGACACCACACCCGCACGACACGGCGAGAGCAACCGCCCGCCCGCCAGGTCCGTCGCGGCGGACAGAGACATGAGCCCCACCGATGCTAAGCGCGGAGCTAAGCGCAGGAAGAACAAGCGGGGCGGTGGCAGTAGCTGCAGTGCCGTCTGCAACAGCGGCAGCAGCGGCAAGGCCGGGGTCGTCTCGTCGGCCCTGTGCGCCCAGGGCACGGCGGCACCTGTCCCCGCAGTAAGTTTTGTTGGTTTTTTGTTGTTGTTGTTGTTGTGTTTTTGTTGTTGTTGTTGTTGACATCCGATAGTGTCAGTGAACGGGGGGGGGGGGGGGGAAGGACGAGACGTGTTGTCCTGACGGCCCAACCGTTTTTTTTTTTTCTGTTGGTGGTGGTGGTTGGTGGTGGGGAGGGGGGGGGGTTGGTTGGCAGATCCCCCGCGGTCGCTGTCAGCGTAACGGCGACACGTCTGATTTTTCCTTTTTCGTGACCCGAGAGAGAGAGGGGAGAAGGCAAGAGAGAGAGAGCGAGAGAGAGAAATGGAGAGAGAGAGAGAGAGAGAGAGAAAAAAGGAGGCTAACGAGCCTCCCGGCGAGCTAGGCGGTGTGTGTGTGTGTGTGTGTCTCTCTCTTCCCCCCCCCCGTGAGGAGGATGGTGGTCCCGGTAGCTGTGGGGCTAGCCAGACCACGACCATAACACGGGGACACCCAGGTCGGGGGGGGGGGACACAGTGTGTGTGTGTGGTGGACGTCTCCACTGGGCTTTATTGGAGAGTGACTGGGTCGTTCAGTGTGTGGGCGATGTGCGCGGCTGCTTATATATACGTACACACACACACACACACATTGGCACATAATGGTGGCTAACGATAAGTTGGGTCCTGTTTTGGGCCTTGTTTGAACTTGGACGTTGTGTGTGTGTGTGTGTGTGTGTTTAATATGTCCACTATTACGACGCACGTTTGCATACCTCCTGGGTAGGAAATGTACCTCACGTTATTCATCAGGACATCTACACGTTGTTTGGTTATTTCTGGAGATAACGCTAGGTGAGCACGTTCAAGTCAATGGCTTATCCGTGGCTGGTGTTGTGGTGTGTGTGTGTGTGTGTGTGTGTGTGTATGTGTACACACACACACACACACACACACACACACACACACACACACACACACACACACACACACACACACACACACACACACACCTGTGACGACGTTGTCCAAGTTGCTGTCTCACACACGCCCAGCACCACCTGCTGTCATTTCAACTGGTTATACGTGATAGACGTATGGTGGTTGAAATAAATGCTTTCATAGTTAAAAGGAAGTGGAAGAGATTCAATTGTAAATACAGACGTGGAGTCACAGTTGGCCTCAATTTGCTGTCAGGTACGTTATTACCATGACCGCCACCAACCATATCAGTACCTACCTATACGATTTGTGTATCACGATGAAAAGGTCCCAATGTCAAACTTCCAGCCTCCTTTTTCTTTTGAGTTTTTCGTGCTAAATCGGTTTACCGAGGTACTGATGTGCACCCTGCACTCTTTCATGTCAAGGGAGTCAACTGGATGCGTACGTCATTGTGGTGGATATCTACTGAGCATTGTGATCTGTTGCGCGAGATGTTGCGATGCAGAAGGCTGACCGCTCACCTAAGTGTTGCAGTACAGTTCGTAAGTGGCGAGTGAGTGTTCACGTTGGGCCATTTGTTTCCCCCTAGGTCCCAATGAACAATAGCCTCACACCACAGTTTACAGAGGGGCCAGTAAATGCTGACTTCTCAGGAGTCCTTCAGGTAAATTACTTGATTAGAAAATTGGGTTAAACAGCCGAGATAGGGCGGCTGTTTACTCTGCATGGAACCCAACAGATGTTTAGTGTTTGGTTTTGAGAACGTACAAGACAACTGTGAGGATATAGGTTATTTAATTAGAAAATTCAGTTAACAGCAGGCAGTTCATAATAGCCAAGATTATTCATAACTCAAGACCTTTTTCTTTTTTCCTTTTTGTTTTTTTTACTGTGTGAACCTAACAGGTGTTTAGTGTTTGGTTTTAGGGCTTTAGAAGAAGCTGGGCAGGATGTAGAGATGATCAGACTATACAATGTTGATTGTTACTCCTTTTGCATTACAGACCAAGAGTAACACTTGAATTTAAAAAGTGATTCCCTGATTTCTTTCTATCCTCATTTCATCAACTCCACCCCCCCCCCCCCTTCTCCCCGACCCACAACAGACCCCGTTCACCTTCGGTCTAACCCAGCGGGCACCCTACACGTCCGGTGACCGATGCCTCTTGTGCCGCTGCGAACGCAAGGAAAGTGTCTTACAGTCTGAGACGGAGGGCTGCGGCCAGAATGGCACAGACCAGCCCACAAAGAACCCCAGTGCCCTTCAGCTGCCCCTGTGGGTCTGCCCCGACTGCAGGCGCACAGTGGAGAAGGAGGACCGACAAACTGCTCTGGAGCAGTCGCTTGGGGTGAGTGGGTAGTGGCCCAAAAGTCTGATTATAAAGGTGTTGGTTGCCATAATGTAATTTAATTTAGATATGAAATGTAACTGTTTGTAGGGTAGCTATGTTTAGCCATGTTGCAGTTCAACTGTTCCGTGTTTGTATGTCCCTGCTTTCATGTGTCCAGATCTTCCAGATTCCTTTTAATCTTTTTTGTTTATGTGTGTGAATGTGGAAGTCCATATATAATGCCACTGTGTTTTGTAATAAGCTGTGAAAGTCATATTTTTTATGACATGGCAGCATGTCATGTTACAGCTGTAAAACAAACAAAAACATAATCCAAGGCTTATTAAGTAATGCAAATGTCTAATAACACATATGTACAAGCAAAAAAGATGTGTGCCTCATTGTAAAACCAACATTTTTGTAGATGAAGGCATTTCCCTAGCCCAATATGTGACCCAACTCGTATACACTATAATATAGTGTATATCCCAGTAATAAAGTGTACGAGTATGTTATATTATAACATGTTATGAGTATGTTATATTATAACATACTCATATACTATGTTACTGGGTCACAGAACATACCAGCTGAGATAAGGACATGCATGCAGATCATGGCCTTATCTTCAAAGACCCATTGCAAACCCGGAAAGTTAAAGGTCAAACATCAAGTTTGCGTTTGACCTCACTGTTGTCTTTAGGATCACTTAGGACTGGGCAATATATCGATATTATATCAATAATATCGGATAGAAGATTTTGGCCATGTCGCCCAGCCTGTGCCAACACTGTGACCCTGTAATGTAGTATATTAGTGTTGGGTCACATTTGGGGTTTCCGTATTCTTACCTGTGGTCAGAGCATTTTCACACTTCCTGATCCTTTGCATGTGGTTGCTCATGGTGAATGTGCTACACGCCAAGATATAGTGGTTATTGGTTATTGGTACACCTTATACCATACAAAGGCTTGAAGTAATGGGCACGTTGAGTGTTGTGTACATATGCCATAATGTCAAAGCTAAATACCCACCGCAGTTCCAGCTGTTACACATGCATGTAAAAGTGGCACGTTTCCAGTACTGTGTCAACAAGTTTCAATAGAATACGCTTCTTCAATGTATTATGTATGGATTTCATATTGCCTACCAAAAATCCAAATCACCAAAAATGATATACATTTTGCAGTTGATGTTACACATACATTTTTATTGAAACATTAAAATATGGCACGTTTAAATAGTGTGCAAATTTCAAGAGAATGAACTAGGGTTGTGCCCTGACTGACATCACGATGGAGAGCCACCATCGTGATGCCACGCCCCCCTCGTCCGACACACACTAATCCTATAGTCTCTTCTATAGTTATTACCTAACAACTTTGCAGGGATTGCTCTGTAAATAAATTGAAAATATAATTAATGATCCATATAAAGTGCTGTAAGTTAACTTGGGCTGCCCCCTAATAGTCGGCTTAGTCGAATACGTTTTCATTAGTCGAGCAAAAAGTAAAACATAAAAATAAGAAGGCATGAGCATCGCAAACCGAATACATCCGTGGTCGCAACAAGCCCTGATTTAACTCATCGCTGCAGGCATACTGACCAATACACCTGGGCAGGTAAACACCTAGGCAGGTAGACACCGCTAGACACACGGGACTCATACCGGTGACCGCGGCTTTAGTTCCCCGTGTCTGATCGCTGTAATTCGGAGCGTGAATATCGGTTGAATATCTAATATCTTTCTAACTTTAAAAAACACTTTAGTATTTTATAAAACGATAGTCGCACATCCCTAGTAACTACGCCGTGAAGGTGAACCCTCCCGGACTCCGCTATTAACATGAACCGCTCCGCCGAAGGAGCCGCACATCCACACGCACCGGACACCAAAATACAAACAAACATGTTTTCCATTTAATTGCTATTAAATAAAGTTATGTGCAGTTATACGGTAAATACGATTATTAAAAGTGTGCATGTCTCCTTCCTGGTCCAGAACCGCTTGGTCCATGCCGTTAATAGACGGCCCCGCCCCCCGACGATGATATCATCGTCCATCACGATGTTTTACTGTAAACATCGTCAACTGCCAATTTAAGGGACATCGCCCAACCCTAGAATGAACCTGTTACGTGTGTTGTCTAGATTTTATATTGCCTGCCAAAAATGTACTAAATCATTAAAAAAAAAAAAGCACCATTGCAGTTCCATGTTAGGTGTTTTAACGGTGACGTTTCAGACGTACGCCAAAGGCTTTTCTCAAACCTACTCAATTAACACCAGATAAATGATGCTTCATCTCTTCTTCTATTTTCCCCCCTCGCTCAGAGTCAGGACTTCCTTTTGCACATGCCTGTGGGTAATGGGAGCCTGGTGCAGGAGCCCGCCCCACTGGACAGACTGACCACCGCAGCGCCCACGCTACCCATGCTCCCGGCCCCCGACCTCACCACGCCAATGACGGCAGACACTGTGTGCAGCTGTGAAGCCTGCAACGAGAGACGGTCCGTTTCAAGCCATTCGTTGTCTCCCCTTTACTTAGCGTGTGGTTTTATCAGACCATTCTATTTGAATGCAATGGTGTTTTAATGGTTCACTTTTGTCATTTAGCATTTCTAATTTAATCCAATACAACTTTAAGTTCAAGTCTTTTATTGTGAGATGCACAGAATAACGGAGTCAGACTGGGCACTGAAATTCTTATGGCAAGCCACAGGCAACTATCTTTTTTGGGCATAATATACTAGAAAGATAAAATATGCTAGACAAAATAAAGATACGGTAGATACAAATATATATACATATAAATATACTATAATAATGCAATAAGTATATTACAGGGTAATAGTATAACTTCCAAAATAAACTAAATCCAATTATAGAAATAAAATCCAATAACGTGTAAATCCAGTTATGTGCAAAAGGCAAAGTTCTACACTATTATGATGACCGAATCATGTGAATGTAAGAAATCACAGACTGTTGAGAAGCCAGATGGCTCTAGGAACATGGAGATCTTAGACAGATGTCATTCAGGAGCAGGTAAGGGTTAAGCTTGTTAACTTGTTGCTCAGCGATGCCTGCCGGCATCGAACCCTGAACCACCAAACTATCTTGCCTCCATTGATACATTTTGAAAACCTTCTGAACAAAACCCTCTGGTTTGACCCGTTGCAGGGAGATCTCGGCCGAGTCTGAGAGGGAGTCCCAGCAGCTACAGAACCACTGGTCGGAGGTGAGGTACCTGGTGCGCTGCATCTACCGCCAGACGGGAACCCCTCTGGGGAACGACCACGACCAGCCGCTGGACAGAGACAAGGAGGGCATGAAGGAGCTTGTGGATCGGTAGGACACCCCCCCCCACCCCCTCCCAAAAAAGTCGCCCCTCTCAAAGCCTATGAGAACAACAAAGTCACAAGGAAAGAAAATGAATTTGTGCCGTGACAGTGGTACTTTACAAAAAATAAAAGGCATTCTCCATATTGACTCAAAGCACTTTTCCTCTTAACTGGATGTTGTAAATTCATGTGTGTTATGTCTTTTAACGTGAGCCCCCATTAAATTCTCCGTGGCTCTAGATGGACAATACAGTTTTCTAGTCTAACATAATCTTAATGTTCCCGCAGGCTCTGTGAGAAGGACCCCTACCAGCTGTACCAGCGGCTAGAGCAGCAGGCCCGTGAGTACGTCCTGGAGATGAAGGTACGGCTGCTGAAGCACCTGTCTGCTGGCTCCAAGGCTGGGGCTGCGATGGTGGGCTCCGGGGCCCAAGGCCCGCCTCAGGCCCACCAGTTCATCTCCCTGCTGCTGGAGGAGTACAACGCCCTCTGCCAGGCCGCACGCACCATCAGCAGCTTCCTGCTCACCCTGGTCAGTTGGATATTATTCAACAGCCACTGATGCTGTCAAATATATGTAAACAAAAAGGAAATTGTTTGTTGGCTGAAGTTAATTGAAAGTGTTAAAAATTATTATTATTATTATTATTATTTATTTATTTTTCTCTTTTTTTCTTCACCGCTCTCTCATCATTTCTCATGTTGACATGTTGGTTGTTATCTCACTGAGCGGTACTTTGGCTCCCAGCCTCATTAAAGGTCTGGTAAAGCTGAAGCAAAAATAAATGTTGACTAGGTAGAGCAGTAGGAGATGCAGTGTGCTGTCACTCAGTACACTTGAGTGCAGCACTTGGATCCACAGTTTCCCATAAAATGTAATGGGTTTGTTCCCTTTCTGAAGACATGTCTTGCTAAATCTCAGAAACCAATTAAGGGGCTGCCTCACAATTTCTGAAGTCTCGTTAAGCAGGTATTTTTAGAGCGACTTTTGTAGATGCCTTATCTGTCCCTTCAATCCAACACCTTTTTTTGGTTTATTTTCATCCAGGAGAATGAACACCTCCAGAAGTTCCAGGTGACATGGGAGCTGCACAACAAGCACCTTTTTGAGAACCTGGTGTTCTCTGAGCCAATCTTGCACAGCAGTTTACCTGCACTTGTTGCACAGCTAAAGTAAGACATTATTTAACTATGGCTCACATCTTCTTAGCTGTTCACAGTTCCTAAGAGGAACGGCGGTGTCGAGATTTGTTCAGTCTTGTTGACCTCAAGATGTACTTAAGTGTTGCATCACTTGCCAAAGTCTGCTTTGGATCGGGTTAAAAAGGGATCAAAGGTAACAAAAGGGCAACCAGGCCCAAATTATAAGGCTAAAGTCGATTTCTGTAGATGGCAGTGACATCGCTGCAGCGATCACAGTGAAGTGTAATATGAGAGTATGTCTTTAACTTGCAGCAACCCATTATTATCAGATATTAGTTTAATCTCCATCTGGACAACAACTAGTCAAGGTTTTGGTTTTATAATCGCTGCAAATTAACTTTTCACAAATCACACTTGAGTGAGAAATGAAAAGATTCTCATCTCTTTTCTCTGGGAAAAAGAGGTGGGGTGGAATAATGTAATTCTTGGTAATGTAGGAAAATGACACACCTGGAGCGGATCCACAGGATATCAAGTGACACATTTCAAGCAACAATAAAACATTTCTGTAAATAAACCCTTGAATGAATAGTACTTTGACGTTAAACTGTTGTACTGCTATATTATTCCTTTTAATCTGTGATATATATAGTTACGCTGACTTTGTCCTAGACCAGTGGTTCACAACATTTGACCTGAGGTGTACCACTAAGGTCTAGGTCTACCACTTGTCATCAAGACCTTTTTGCAAAACACCTCACATGCGGAATGATAAAAAAAACACTGTCCTAGACCAAAGCCTGTGTATACACCAGCCTACTGATTGTGCCCCCATGTCTCTGTGTCTTTGTTTTCAGGCAGGGCTCGGCCTCTCATGACTCATACAGTGAGGACATGTACGGGGCCTTGCTAGAGAGCTACCAGCAGCTGCAGCAGGAAATGGCTGCAGTGGCGGCCAAATGGCAGGAGTGCGAGAGGAGGATCGACGATTATGTGGACGAACAGGTACGCACCTCTCTGAGATGGCTGGTTCTTCTCGTGATGACGATTGGTCCAATTTCTTCTCATGACAACAGGAAAACAAATATGAACACGATTTTTGCTGACGTTGGCATACTGAGTAAATATACGCTTGTGATAATGTAACTAGTGTAATTGTGATGTTTGTTATTGAGGCGATTGAGGTGTTAGTTCAGGATGTAAACATGTGAGATGTCTTGCAGCTGCTTTTTAAGGTGGAGGGTCAGAATCTAACCAATCAACGAACAGAGCCACACAAGTCTTTGATTAGTAAAAACGTAAGATTATAACTTTTCCATGTTTTTTTGTTGTAACCTAGATTGAAGTAGTTGCTCATGTAGTCAAGGGTGTGAGGAAGTTGTTAATTTGCTTCCAATGTTTCTTCCCATATGATTTTGACCTCACCAGCAATGTTACTTGTTCAGCTTTGTTTAAGTAATATAAAACTGCATGTCATAGTCATTTAAGATAACACACTTTTTCTTCTTCGTCGACAACAACTCCCAAACAGGAAAAATAATGTCGTCCTTATACATTTTTTTTATTTCCAGACACTGAAATCAAAACAGCAGATGCTTAAAGAAGATTGGGAGTTTTTTAAGCAAAGAAGATTCATAGAAGAGCAGGTATAATATGCAAATATAATATTAGGAAGCTGGTGCGACAAAATCATAGGAAACATGCCATTGTGATGTGAACATGCATTTCTCATAATATCACCTCTTTTCTTTGTGTTTCTTTCTTTAGTTAACGAATAGTAAAAAGTCCACCCCGGGGGATAATTTTGAAGACACAATGAGAATGCTCTCCTCTCGGCTCAGTATCCCAGATTGTCCAAACTGCAATTACCGAAGAAGGTAATTACATAGGGTTCACTGCCATTTCAAACTAATTAATTAAATCCAATTAATTCATAGCCCAGTCAGGTTATTTGGGGTGTTGATGTGAACTAAATAAAATGCAATAGCAGAGCGTGTATGTCAAATGTCAGTGTAGAACCTTTCTTCTTACAGATTGGATAACCTTTCGTTTTCTGTAGGCTCCAATCTGTTACATTTTTTTTTTCTTGTCGACGTTCATTCTAGCCAGCCCTCCTTAAGGCTTCCAGCGAGTGTCCCCAACTAACGCTACCCCCAACCCCCCCCCCCCCCCCCCCCCCCCCCCCCCCCCCCCCCCCCCCCCCCCCCCCCCACACACTGATCACAGGTGCACGTGTGACGACTGTAGCCTCTCCCACATCCTCACCTGTGGCATCATGGACTCCCCGATGGCTGAGGACCTCCACATCAAGCTCCCTTTGCACGGGGAACCGCCCCGGGACTACCTGGCAGAGGTGCACCCCCCCAGCCTGTCCTCTGGTAGCTCAGCCTCCGGCTCCAACTCCAGCTCCCCCATCACCATCCAGCAGCATCCCCGCCTCATACTGCCCCCGGGAGACACGCACAACTTGTGAGTCCACCCACCTGCCTACACTACTGGAACACATGTATGTAGAGTTGTTAGGTACAGGTGGTTTTGATGTCCCTCATGCCACAGTTTCACAAGTACATTGTATTGTTGCTCCTCCTTGCATTGTATTGTTAGGTATAATGACAAATGTGTATTTGGATCTATGACTGATTTTAGTATGTATTGTATTTAAAACCTGTATTTGTATTAATTGTATTAGTGTTTGTGTTGACCTGCCCAGGGACTGCAGATGGATATTAGCTAGTAGCTAAATCTGGTACAATGCATCTCTTCTCCCTGTGCGAGATGAATTCTTTTTGATATGGTCCCTGACAAGTAAATGTAATAAACTAAACATTATGAGTCATAAATGCTGCATTATCATGTTTATTCAGAGTGCAGAGTAGCGATGGAAATCAGAAAGGTTTTAGTCGACATTTTTGTTTTTATTTTTTTCCATTTCTATTAGTGCATAATGGTTCAGTATCTCATTTTTGCACGCCGTGAAGACAAATGTATAGTTGTTCAGGGTTTATAGTAAAATGAAGAGTTGTTGTTGTTATACAGCGACACCTAATGGAACACATGGCTCTTTGACTCTATGGCTTCATGTTTATTTTCGTGGTTTGTTTTAACAGCATCAGTGACGACGACGAAGGGCCGCCGATGTCGACCAAGTTCGGCGACGTATACGCCATGAGTGCCTACGAGGGCCACAGCGTGGCCCCGGGCTCCGTGAACGGCCTGCACTCCGAACTGAATGGAGGAGGGGAGAACGCAGAACTGAAGGTGAGGGTGGTCAAGTTGCAAACTTTATGTGTATATAATATGACACATTTCACACTAGTGGTGCAGCACAATTTGGTGTACACATTAAACAATTTTTAAGATTTAAAAATGAATGCATTATACCAATACACAGGCAAAAATAAAGCTCAGTTGGCAACACTGGGCAAGTGGGGGAAAGCGATAAACGGTTAATAACGAGGTTGGATAATGAATAAGACACAATTGATCAGAAAAAGAAAAGCATGAATAAGACTGTAAAATAAATTGGAGTACAAAAATTAATTATAGTAAGTAAATAAAATATGAACAACGCAAAACTCTATTTTCCCCTCCTCTTCCTCCACCTCATCCAGTCTCCTCAGGGTCTGAGCAGCAGCAGTAGCTCCTCGGAGGGCGAGGAGGAGGAAGAGGAGGAGGCTGACGGAGAGAGCAGCGGCGAGCCCCCTGGGCAGCAGGGAGACCAGCCCTCGGGGACGGGCAACAGCCCCCCTCCCTCCTACAACCACCAGCTGGTACTGGCCAATCACATGACAATACATTACTCTAGAACTGGAATGCCTTTTTTTTGGAATGCTGTTTTGTAAGAACTGGAAAGGGAAGAAAATATAAGCATGCGATGTTTAGAGTAACCATGCCTCGATTCACGATTACACTAGTTTTTGTTTTTATTTTTGCATTTTGCCATGACCAAAGGTCGTTCCCCTGTCTATGGTCATGACTATGTGTGTGTGTATACACTGTACGGTTAAGCAGCCGTTATGCTGTCAGGCTGACCACCGTGCTGAAAATGTGTAGAGTATTCATTTTATAATGATCCATGAACCAAACATTGGAGTTTCTGAAGCATCAAGCAGCAAATATTTTGACTTAATAAATGACCTAAACGATTAATTGATTTATAATAATTTGATCCGATTAACTTTTTTTTTTCGACTAATCGATTAATGGACTGATCGTTGCAGCCCTACCGTATTTCATTGGCCAGTGAGTGAGCATGGTGTGGTCTCTGTCGTGGCCGCAGGTAGAGCCGGTCCAGCATGCCTGCCAGTGCCACGTCTGCAGTCAGGAGCCTGGCTCTGCCACGCTGGGCTCCACCACCACCTCCACCTCCCTGCACTCCAGCCGCCTCCAGACCTCCGCCCCCCCACCTGCGTTCGGACAGCAGTTCTTCACTGACAACAAGGCCCACCCCTCCCTCCACCTCTACCCCCACATCCACGGTCACCTGCCCCTGCACAACCTGTCCCACCTGCCCCGGCCCCTGCTTCACCCCACCCTCTACCCTCCCAGCCCACCCCTCACACACAACAAGGTGAGTATGTGGGTGTAAGTGTGTGGGTGGATGGGTGTGAGATGTACTCTTTGGTCATTTTGTCAAAGTAACATTTCAATTTAAAAACAGCTAAATTCTGCTCCAACTCGTCATGTCTTAGGCTTTCTCACAATCTGGTTGGATCTTCACCATCAAACTATTAACGCCATTTGTAATAAATGATTGGTTTTGATGATTGCATTTGTAAGCACGTAATCATGCTCGGCAATTGAACCCCTTTTAGCCTTTTATCTTCCTTGTGTCGTTTCTTCTTTTCACCACAAGGGGTCACCCTCGACCTAAAAGTGACTTGTTTGTTATTCTCAGACCTGTATTTTCTGCACCTTATGGCAGGATTTCCTCCTTAACCATAATCTACCCCTATTATTACACAGCTTTGTTGAATACTCGATTCTGATCTGGTCAATTTCTGAATAGCAGACTGCTGCTATGAATAACAGACCGTTGCTATGGACACTATTTCCAACTGTAGAATCTAACAGACTATTATTTTTTTAGTAGAAGCAATAAACACATTTTTAAATCAATAAAATAATTAGTTGTTACATTTTGTGTCAAATTAGTAAGTAGCCATGTAATAAGCCAGATAATATACAGCCAGACGGCCATTATTATGATGACCGGCTTGCTGTATATTATCCATTACACCTAACCCCTAACGTCTTCCTTCCAGCCACTCCCTCCGGCCCCATCATCAAACCATTCTGCGGCCAAGCAACCGGCCTTCAGCCCCTCCCTCCCAGAACACGCCTACCAGAACTGCTTGGGCGCAGCGGGCGGTGGCGCCGGCGACTGGAACAGCTCGCTGCAGTGCCTCTCGCTGAAGTTCGAGAACCTGTGGGATGCTGCGGTGATGAAGAGCCTCAACACCTCTATGCTGCTACCAGAGTCCCTTCCAAGTGAGTCCAGTCCTGTGTTCCCCATCCAAGGGTGACCAGGGCCGCCTGATCGCCACATATGGGGGTCTGTTGCCGACAAATAAGTTATAGATATTTGAACAAACTGCTTAGTTTTGCCTCACGGTTCATGGCCTTGATCAAAACAGTGACGAGTGACGAGAGGCACTACATTCATTCACTGGGACATTGGTATTACCATTGGTATTACCGGCAAACATTGATAGGGCTAAATCAGTGTGTGGCAGATGCCCAAAAATCTAAAAAGTTGGGGACTCAAGAAGTTTCAGACCTAATTATGGGGTAACGGTAAAAACAAACGCAGGTCTTAACCCCGGAAATGTCATCAAAAGCCAATTTAGGAAGCTGAAGCCATCTCGGTTGAGACTAAATCTGTTAAATAAAAGCTGTACCTGACATCTCTCTGACCTGCCTGTGACCCATGAATCCTGTGTCCCCCCCCCCCCACAAGGTGACATGCTCGGGCCCCCCCTCCCCGACGTGCCCCTCCCCCAGCCCACGTACATCGGCGCCCACCGGGACAGCCTTTCGTTGGCCGCTCCTCCTCTACCTCCTCCCTCGTGCTCCTCGTCCTCCTCATCCTCCTCCTGCTCCACCTCCTCCATGATGGAGGCCAAGGAGCAGAAGAGGAGCGGCGCCAAGAAGAAGTGTCTGTACAACTTCCAGGACGCCTTCCTGGACTCCAACCGCGTGGCCATGGCCGCCCCGGGCTCCACCGCCAACGTCTCCTGCACTGCCGCCACTGTGCAGTCAAGTAATACCCCCACCCTCCACCTAGCATCCAAAAGACCACCAAACTCTTTAGGTAATATAGGAGCCTAATCAGGGTGCCCGCAGAGGTATTACAAAGTATTAGAAAGTCTTCAATTTAAAAATGAAAATCAATTTGCATTATCATTTGCATAGGTCTTAAATATGTTTCGCAACTGTCGGGAGAGGAAAAACCTCAAACCAACAGATGTCAAACGTTTATGTATAGATATTTATTTCCCTCCTGCGGCATGTACCAGCTGTGTTGACCACTGCACTGGTGCGATACCTTCATGCGTGTGCAGCAGGATACTTTTTGTTGTCAGACTAACAGCACTGCTGAGATTAACCGACAAATAAACAAATGATACAATTCCAGGTTGAGGACTGTCATTTGCCTAAACACTGTGATGTCACGAGAGGGTATATTTTGAAAAGGCTTGTAATGGCTAATCAACCCCCTCTGGTAAAATAGGGGACCTGTAATACTTGTGATGGCACCCATTACACTTTGACTCTACTGCCATGCTATCTAGGGCAAAGTGTTCAGTGAAGTCATCATCTCCAATTACCACCACTGTCCACCACCTTCCTTCATCACTGACATCAAGTTCATGACCCTTTGTCTCCTTGTCTCCCCTTCCCATTTATCTTTGCCCCCCCCCCCCCCCCCAGACGATGTGTTCCACAGTCTAGGCAAGGAGGACCACCGGCAACCCACCCCAGCTGCACCTAGGAACAGCCCCACAGGACTGGCCTCCCTCCCTCCGCTCTCAGGTCCCACCCTGCCCCCGGCGCCCACCGCCCACCTGCCCACCATGGGCTCACAGCCCTTTCCAAAGATGGCCACCCCCGCCCCTGGGTTCCTGGAGGCCCACCACCAGGGCCTGTGCCTCTCGCCCGCCGAGCCCCCCGCCTCCTCCATCGACGGCCCCATCAGTGCCCCACCCAGTGTATGCAGGTCAGTGTGCTGCCCTCCGATGTTAATATGTGAAAATGAATGCATTATACCAATATACAGGCAAATATAAAGCGGAGCGATGGCAATGCTGGGGGAGCGGGGGAAAGCGATACAGTTAATGATGTTAATAAGGAGGTTAATAACGAAGTTGGATGATGAGTAAGTTGGAATTCTTCTATTGACATTGCTTTTGAGTATTTAATTGTTTCTGTTGTGCATGTTAAAGCATTTTTAAAGATGCTGCTATACAAATGATTATTGTTATTGACTCCCTACCGAAAGGTTGTGGGTTCGAACCCCAATGTCTGCAGTGTACCTGTATTGACGATGTATCTACAAATGAACTGGAAGTCTCTTTAGATGAAGGCGAAATGGGAAGAGGAAAGGAAAGGTTTTCGTAGTGCCATGTGTTTTGAAGCTTCCTCGCTACAAGTCGATCTCTTCTATAAGTTTTCCGTTGTTTTCCCCTCCAGTGATCCTGACTGTGAGGGCCATCGGTGTGAGGGCAATGGGGCCTACGAGCACCAGCCCTACGATGGGGAGGAGAGCCAGGACGAGGACAGCTGCTCCGAGCACAGCTCCTCCACCTCCACCTCCACCAATCAGAAGGAAGGAAAGTACTGTGACTGCTGCTACTGCGAGTTCTTTGGTCACGGAGGGGTAAGGAACGCTTAAACGCAACTCCCAATGCTAATTTACACTGTGTGAGGAGAAAAACACTGCTATAATTATATTATTTTTAACTATTAGATGGATAGATATTTGACTTTATTAATCCCTTTATTTATTTGTTACTATTATTGTAAATACATACATATAATCAACAAAGTCTAATAATAATCATTTTTTTATACCTATTAATTTTGTAACTAAGTAACATGAGGAAACCCTTTTAACTGACTAACTAGCAATTTAGCGATCTCTGTTTGAACTCTAACCTGTGTACGCCGTTGCCCCTCCCCCAGCCCCCGGCGGCGCCCACCAGCCGTAACTACGCAGAGATGCGGGAGAAGCTGCGCCTGCGCCTCACCAAGCGGAAGGAGGAGCAGCCGAAGCGGGAGGAGCAGCAGCCGGTGCTGGAGCGGGACGGCGGCGTGGAGGACCACCGGCGGGTTGAGGACCTGCTGCAGTTCATCAACAGCGCCGACAACAAGCCCACTTCCAGCTCCAAGGCTGCCAAGCGGGCCAGGCACAAACAGAAGAAGGTGGGGGAGGGATTTTTTTAGAGCACATTACATGAGGATCTTAGGCTCATCAAGTTTTAAGGCTCTTAAAAAGCCATCTGTATAGGCTCGCTGTTAATTGATTCTGCCTGTACTGTTCAATTAATTGAGATATGCTTTTACTGTGTGGGGTTTTATACATATTTAGCTTTTATTTTGGGCATTGGTATTTTGCCAATTTGGTGGTCTGCACATTTTGGAAAGTACTTTACTTTTCTAAACTGCTGACTATCTACATTTTGTTTCTGAAAGGTGCTATATAAAAAGTCTATTACTAGTAGTAGTAGTATTATTATTAGTGCTAATATTGTTATTATTATTATTATTAGCGTCATCCTGTAGGTGTTTGATTGTGAACCGTGTGCTGTTGTATATTAGCTGGAGGAGAAGGCCAGGCAGGAGGCGGAGGCCCGGCAGGAGGCGGAGGCCCGTGAGCGTGAGGAGCATCTCCTGGAAGAGGAGCGGCGGAGGCGGCAGCAGCAGGAGGAGGAGGAGGCGGAGCTCCAGCGGGAACTCCTCCGGCTGCAGGAGCTGCAGCACCTCCGTGCCGCCAAGAAGAAGAGGAGAGAGCGCGCCAAGGAGAACACGGCGCCTCCCCAGAACAGCCCCCAGCCACTGAAACAGACGGCCCAGAACGTCCTGGAGAACCTCCACAACGGCAAGTCGCAGCTTCTCCACAACCTCATCCGCCTCCCCGACTGCATGGAGCCCCGCTTCGACAGCACGCCCCCGACCCCGCCGCCGCCACCGCCACCGCTGCTCCACAAACGGCACATCCCAAAGAGCCACCGGGAGAAGGCTCCTCCCGCCGACGTCTCCCCCGCCCCGGGCTCTCTGCCCTCCCTCCTCAACGGCACTTCCTCAACGTCTCGACCGGAGCTCCACGGCAAAGCCCGGGTCCGGCCCGCCTCCCGGACGGCGTGCTGCGAGGCCGTGGTCAGGAAGACCCCGGAGAAGCCCCGTGGCTGTGATCCGGCCAGGCTGCTGACGGCTCCCGCTGCCACAGCCCACACCAAAGCACCACAAGCCAAGGCCGCCACGGAGGCTCTGGCGCCCCTCCCCACCATGGCCGAGCCCGGAAGAGAGGACCACCACCACCACCACCTCCTCCACCACCGGGTCGGCAGCGGGAAGAGGCAGCACCAGACCCATGCCCCCCCCCCTCCTCCTCCTCCTCCCCCTCCCCAGGTGAGGGAGGAGAGAAGGAGCCCACCCTTGTTGAACCACCACCACCACTCATCATCGTCATCATCATCGTCACCCCCCCTGCCGCCTGCGCCGACCAGCCATTCAGAGCAGGCCCAGCAGAATGGCAAGCCCCCCACTGCAGAGTCGCCCCAGCCCAAGGGCAAGGCCAAGAAGAACAAGAAGAAGAAGGGGGACAAGATGAACAGCTCCATAGGTGGGTTGACTCACTGATTGGTTTGGTTTCTCTTTGCTTCATATTTAGGTCTAGGTCTCTTGTTGGCTTGAGTGCAAGAAGTTAGTTTCCTCTTTAAACTTTCTTCCAGTTACACCATAGCCCCAGGTGGGAATCGCTAATTACGACCTCAAAACTAATCCAAAGTAAAGCCTTTTTCTTTTATTGTTGTCTGGTTTTCCTGATTAAGAATTGACGGTAATTATATATAATAAAGAATAATGAAGGAAATTATTGATTTAAAGAGATTAACTCTATTTTACCAGGTAATTGTAAATGCATTGAGGCAGAGTTTAGATCCTTCCCTGGTAGATTGTTTTCTCTGTCTACTGACCTAGTTGTGTGTAATAATAGTACAGTAGTTTAGTCCTCATTTCGTGACGCATTCTCTCATTTCAGACGACGTGTTCCTGCCAAAAGACATCGATCTGGATAGCACTGAAATGGATGAGACTGAGAGGGAGGTCGAGTATTTCAAAAGGTATGTTTGGTCCAATGCTTCAACACTTAACAAGGTTATGGATTGGATATCCAGAACGTAACGGTAATCTGAAACTCATAGGAAAACATCAGACAGGGAAATGTGATCACTGCCACGAGATGGAGACAGTTCAGCATATTGTATTTGAGTATGAGGAAGGACAACAAACTAGGTGCAAGGAAAATCAAATACATAATGTAAGGGATTAGCAACAGTGGAAGGATGTGAGATTGTCTTGAACTATTTTGAGGGAGACGGGTCTAATCAATGGAACATGAGTTACATTGGGAAACCTTAGAGAAGTCTGGTTCATATTCCATCATAGTAGGTACTGGAAGCGCCTAGAAAAAAGAAGAAGAATGCGTCAACCTCCCACTTGTATCGTTTCCATTTGTATTATTAGTCATGTATGGGGCAGTTATGACATCTCTGTGTCCCCCATCAGGTTCTGCTTGGATTCTGCCCGTCAGACCCGCCAACGGCTTTCAATCAACTGGTCCAACTTTAGTCTAAAGAAAGCGACGTTCGCCGCACACTAAGGACGTCTGTGAGTGACTTATGGCTGAGTGACGTAATCAGTGCCCCCCAATGGCCGGACTCGCAACCCCACCCGACCTAAAGGCCCCCCTCCTCTTGTACCCCCGACACCACTCCCAACACCATCCTTGCCCAACTATCGTGCCCCCCCACCCCCCGCTGTGCCCAAATCACACACACGCTGCCTTGCTTTGTTCTCGTCGCTTTGTGGATCCACCACAACCACATCGGATTGATCTTGAAAAAATACACAAAAATGATGCGATAAAAAAATAAAAAAATTATCGGCACACAAAAAACACGAAAAATCTGCTACCTTCTGATGAATTTTCCTTGCGTGCTTGTGTGCTTTTCAGTCCAAGTGGGGGGGCGGTGTCTCCCCATCTCTCTCTCTCTCTTTCTCTTGACCGAAAAGCCATGTACTGAAAGTGATCTTTTCCTACATTGGCTTATCTGTAGTCAAAAGATGCTGACTATGTTTGGATGGAATCCTTCCAAAATGAAAAAGAGACACACGTTGTAATAATAAAGAATAAAAAAATTATATATATATATATGTATGTATGTGTGTATATATATATATATATATATATATATAATTAAAAATAAAATATAAAGATGTTACTTGATTTGTTGTGGCTCACTACCCCATTGTTTCCAAATGTTTCTAGCATGGCATCTCCTTTGACAAGGGAATGGGCCTGGTCCGCTGGCCTCCTCTCCCTGCCTCCCAGCCAGCTTAACTTAAGAGAGAGGCGGAAGACTCAATACTTGACTATGTTGTTTTTTTGTTTTTGTTTTATTTTCGGTTCACTTGACAAACTGTTCAGTAAATGTACCAGTTACGACATTTTTTTCAGTTTTTATTTGTTTTGTTTTGTTTTTGGATTATTATTATTATTATTATTATTATAGCCAGCTTGTATCCGAATACGTTCAGAATGGAATTCACGCTATCAATCTGTTATAGAGTGTATATTGTATTAACACTGAGGCCAGACTGGCTACCTTTTAACATATTGTTAAGTAATATTAAATCTTGTCTTTCTTTTTTGAAAGATGGAATACAAGTAGTATAGCAGGATACGTGTCTTGTGTCAAACCTTATTTCCAGCACACATTGACAATAAAAGGCATGTGCCCTTTAAAGAGCGCTCATATTGAGATGGTGACTAGCGTTTGACACGCTGTGCGTTGGCCAATTTCTCGCTTCTCTTTCTTGAAGGTATAGGGTTGTAAAGTTTGATGTTAAGTAAAACACGTATTTTGATGCAATGGGGGCGCTGTTCACACTTAGTTTGGTCATGTAAATGTGTGTATGGGTGGCATCTATGATACATTACAGTAACATTTCATAGATCAGTGATTCTCAACTGGTGGGTCAGAGAGTGTATGCCAAACCGTAATCTTTAGTAAGAAGCCCATGAATTAACTAATGTTACAATGTTAATTCATGTTCCAATGGCTTACTATTTCAGTGAGTTTAGCCCCAATTCTGGCAGCTTTTTGTTCACTCATGTTTTCTGTTCACTAAAATCGTAGCTTCATGACTAATGACGCACGTGGGTCCTGAGGCTAAACCAGTTGAGAACCACCGTCATAGATGCCACCCTTACACAAATGTACATCAGATACGGTCCTCATCAGTCGAGCTTCAGTTTTTTGGGATAAATTAATCCCATTTAAGGTTTTCTATTTAAATGATTAGAGAACGACTACTCACAATGACACAGCATTCTTCTGCGGGACATTCTTGAAGGCTTCCCCTTACGTTTCCAGCAGCCCTTTTAGAGTGGAATTTCACTCAGACTTTGGTATGATAGGGGGAAATGATTGCAGACACAATGCACTCAGAACAAAAGTCTTGTGAAAACCACAATGGCTGCTATGAGTCATTTCAGGTGTGTGTGTGTGTGTGTGTGTGTGTGTGTGTGTGTGTGTGTGTGTGTGTGTGTGTGTGTGTGTGTGTGTGTGTGTGTGTGTGTGTGTGTGTGTGTGTGTGTGTGTGTGTGTGTGTGTGTGTGAGAGAGAGAGAGAGAGAGAGACTTCAGTCACAAGTTATGTAATAATGGAGCTGCCAAATTTATTTTAGAGCTTTGGGGTTAAACAGTTCAGTTTATTTTAAGTGGGGTTGTATGAGGTACTTATCTAGAGTCAATGCATTACCTACAGTAGGAGGTACTTATCTAGAGTCAGTGTATTACCTACAGTAGAAGGTACTTATCTAGAGTCAGTGTATTACTACAGTAGAAGGTACTCCGTCTTTCGGATGAGACGTTAAACCGAGGTCCTGACTCCCTGTGGTCACTAAAGATCCCGTGGCACTCATCGCAAGAGTAGGGGTGCTAACCCCGGTGTCCCGGCCAAATTCCCAACCCGGCTCTTGTACCAACATGGCCACCTAATCATCCCCTGGTCTCAAATTGGTTAGTTTCATTCCTCACCTCTCCGCTGTGCCAGTGTGTGGTGAGCGTTCTGGCGCATACTGGCTGCCGTGCATCACCCAAGTGGGTGCTACACTCTGGTAGCGGATGAGGTGTCATATCCCCCCCCCACACACACACACTATGTAAGCGCTTTGAGTGACCTCCAATAAAGCGCTATATAAATCCAATCAATTATTATTATTATTATTATTATTATTACCTACAGTAGAAGGTACTTATCTAGAGTCAGTGTATTACTACAGTATGAGGTACTTATCTAGAGTCAGTGTATTACCTACAGTGTAAGGTACTTATCTAGAGTCAGTATATTACCTACAGTAGAAGGTACTTATCTGGAGTCAGTGTATTACCTACAGTAGAAGGTACTTATCTAGAGTCAGTGTATTACCTACAGTAGGAGGTACTTATCTAGAGTCAATGCATTACCTACAGTATGAGGTACTTATCTAGAGTCAGTGTATTACCTACAGTATAAGGTACTTATCTAGAGTCAGTATATTACCTACAGTAGAAGGTACTTATCTAGAGTCAGTGTATTACCTACAGTAGGAGGTACTTATCTAGAGTCAGTGTATTACCTACAGTAGAAGGTACTTATCTAGAGTCAGTGTATTACTTCTTTAGTTCTTTATTTCGATCATTCAATGAGACAGTTTCCATTACAAGTACATGCATATACATATCTACATACATACACATATACATACACATACACATATACACATATATATATATATATATATATATACATCCATACATATACATATTGTTATTATTATTATTATTATTATTATTATTATTATTAATATATATATATTTTTTAAACTTGATCGAAAAGGTATAGGCAGAAGCTAATAGCTTATTAAATGCCTATCCTTAGTACATATTGTTCCTATTGAACGAGAAAGAAGAATACGAAGATCTTAACAAACATAACTAACCAAACAAACAAACAAAAAAAACAAAACAAAAACGAAAAAACAAAACAAGGAACTTACACTAAAAACAGAACAAAACAAAAAAAACAGAAAAAAACACAGCATAAGTTTATAATGAACATATTCAGTCACTCGATTGCAATAACAAATTTGATCAAAAATAAAAATAATCCGTCAATCATTCCATTTGATATTTGTCCAGTATAAACAGTTTGAATTTTTTTAAATTTTTTTTAAAATTGTATTTACTACATTATACTACAGTAGAAGGTACTTATCTAGAGTCAGTGCATTACCTACAGTAGGAGGTGCTTATCTAGAGTCAGTGTATTACTACAGTAGAAGGTACTTATCTAGAGTCAGTGTATTACCTACAGTAGAAGGTACTTATCTAGAGTCAGTGTATTACTACAGTATGAGGTACTTATCTAGAGTCACTGTATTACCTACAGTATAAGGTACTTATCTAGAGTCAGTATATTACCTACAGTAGAAGGTACTTATCTAGAGTCAGTGTATTACTACAGTAGAAGGTACTTATCTAGAGTCAGTGTATTACCTACAGTATGAGGTACTTATCTAGAGTCAGTGTATTTCCTACAGTAGGAGGTACTTATCTAGAGTCAGTGTATTACCTACAGTAGAAGGTACTTATCTAGAGTCAGTGTATTTCCTACAGTAGGAGGTACTTATCTAGAGTCAGTGTATTACCTACAGTAGAAGGTACTTATCTAGAGTCAGTGTATTTCCTACAGTAGGAGGTACTTATCTAGAGTCAGTGTATTACTACAGTAGAAGGTACTTATCTAGAGTCAGTGTATTCCTACAGTAGAAGGTACTTATCTAGAGTCAGTGTATTACCTACAGTAGGAGGTACTTATCTAGAGTCAGTGTATTACCTACAGTAGGAGGTACTTATCTAGAGTCAGTGTATTTCCTACAGTAGGAGGTACTTATCTAGAGTCAGTGTATTACCTACAGTAGGAGGCGTTCGGCGCCCCCCAGTTTGGAGAAGCTGACAGCTGTACCAGCACAGACGCAAAGCAATGTACTGCTGTGAACGGGGGAAGCAGCGAAGCACATTTTAGCCGCCTAAAAAAAGTCCATCACATTAAGTGTATGCTATACAAGTCATATTCTCACTGTGTAACTTCCATGTTCCTACACATAAGCGCAAATGTGCCCTTTTCTACAGTTAACAAAATGTAGTGCCAAAGGAAAGGGCCATCTGACAGCAAGGTAAAGCTGTGAGAATATTACTTATATAGCATACACTTAAACTGATATTGATTTTTTTTTTTTTTGTAATTTCTTTAGATGGCTAAAATGCGTTTCGCTGCTGGCCCCATTCAAAGCAGAACATTGCTTGGCGTCTGTGCTGGTACAGCTGTCTGCTTCTCCAAACTGGGGGTGGGCAGACCGCCTCCTACTGTAGGAAATACACTGACTCTAAATAAGTACCTCCTACTGTAGGAAATACACTGACTCTAGATAAGTACCTCCTACTGTAGAAATACACTGACTCTAGATAAGTACCTTCTACTGTAGTAATACACTGACTCAAAATAAGTACCTCATACTGTAGTAATACACTGACTCAAAATAAGTACCTCATACTGTAGGTAATACAATGACTCTAGATAAGTACCTCCTACTGTAGGTAATACACTGACTCTAGATAAGTACCTTCTACTGTAGGTAATACACTGACTCTAGATAAGTACCTCCTACTGTAGGTAATACACTGACTCTAGATAAGTACCTTCTACTGTAGGTAATACACTGACTCTAGATAAGTACCTTCTACTGTAGTAATACACTGACTCTAGATAAGTACCTCCTACTGTAGGTAATACACTGACTCTAGATAAGTACCTCCTACTGTAGTAATACACTGACTCTAGATAAGTACCTTCTACTGTAGGTAATACACTGACTCTAGATAAGTACCTTCTACTGTAGGAATACACTGACTCTAGATAAGTACCTTCTACTGTAGGTAATACACTGACTCCAGATAAGTACCTTCTACTGTAGGTAATACACTGACTCTAGATAAGTACCTCCTACTGTAGTAATACACTGACTCTAGATAAGTACCTCCTACTGTAGTAATACACTGACTCTAGATAAGTACCTCATACTGTAGGTAATACACTGACTCTAGATAAGTACCTTCTACTGTAGGTAATACACTGACTCTAGATAAGTACCTTCTACTGTAGGTAATACACTGACTCTAGATAAGTACCTTCTACTGTAGGTAATACACTGACTCCAGATAAGTACCTTCTACTGTAGGTAATACACTGACTCTAGATAAGTACCTCCTACTGTAGTAATACACTGACTCTAGATAAGTACCTCCTACTGTAGTAATACACTGACTCTAGATAAGTACCTCATACTGTAGGTAATACACTGACTCTAGATAAGTACCTTCTACTGTAGGTAATACACTGACTCTAGATAAGTACCTTCTACTGTAGTAATACACTGACTCTAGATAAGTACCTCCTATTGTAGGTAATACACTGACTCTAGATAAGTACCTCCTACTGTAGGTAATACACTGACTCTAGATAAGTACCTTCTACTGTAGGTAATGCACTGACTCTAGATAAGTACCTCCTACTGTAGGTAATACACTGACTCTAGATAAGTACCTTCTACTGTAGGTAATACACTGACACTAGATAAGTACCTCCTACTGTAGTAATACATTGACTCTAGATAAGTACCTAATACTGTAGGTAATACTGACCCCAGATTAGTACCTCATACAACCCCCAAAATCAGAACTATCCCTTTAATAACTGGGTCACAAGGTCAGCTCAGTTGAATTGATTAAATGCTTTTAAAATAAATAAATTGTACTTCAAGATTGAATTATATCTCATATATTACATCACGTATCATTTTGCTGTGTTATTTCGAAACGTTTTTGTCTTGGTAGAAAAGCACTATGGTACAATAGACCGCCGTCGGCCTTGGCAGACTAACAATGATGCTCAGGGTACAAAGTACTCTATAGCATCTCTACTCAAGTTTTACAGTACAATTTGGAGGGGCGGGGGGGGTTTGTGGACTCCACCATTGTAAGTACTTCTTGACTACCCTGAGCTGCCGGGAGCTTGTAATTAGCAAGGGGATCTTTCTGATTGTTGGTAGCCGTAAGCAATTCAGGATCACATGCCCTTCCATTGAGGAATCTCGCTCTCGCTCTCTCTCTCCTTCCTGGGATATGCCAAGGATTTTATACAACCACGCATTGGCGACATCCATAGCCCACACATCAATTTACAACCAGCCGCTGCCTTTGAAGCAGCCATACTCTTAAGTGTACTTGGAAGGTGGACGGCTGCTTTAGGGAATTCCCTAGTGAAGGTGGGAAATTTCTATTCCATTTGATTGCGCGTCGTATCGCATCATGCCACCTTGTTCAAGTACAACAGTCCCCTTTTTGTGATGCTTGGAAGTCTCCAGTCAGCAACAGGAACTGATTTTACCGCCAGTCATCTGACTTGTATTAATAACTTTTGTAAAGGTCCCACAGCCCCAGAGTGGAAATGTGTGACCCACTTTTATTTCCACTGCTGATGGCGGGGGGTGTGTGTGTGTAGGATCCCAACCAGCCTCATGATATTTTAAATCATTTGGTTGTCAATTTAAAGTTGTGTGGGGTGCGGTAACACTTGTGGTAAGCACACATAGTAGGCTGTTCAATGATAGGGATCGTCCCACCATGAACAAATCATGGGTCTTGATGCCATTATTAAGATGGATCCAAAATCAGTTGAGTCTCTTTCCCCCCCTGTGATACTGATGTGTAGCTGTGGGCCCTGACTGTCTGGCCTCCTACAGCGGTGTGGGCGATAAGTCTGAGACTTGAATACCCAACTGTCATGGTGGGCTGTTTATTATGCACATGTTTTGTACATGACTGGATTTACTTTACATTTGCTTTCTTAAATATGTTACTTTTTTTGCTTTGTATTTTTTTAGGATGGTTGTACGTTTTTTGGAAATTAGGTATAGCCAAATCAAAATGAAACAAGATAGCAAATCAAACATGATTGTTTGATTTGCTATCATGTTTGACATTATATCCAATACAAAGAACAAAATAAATGGGGCACTTTGTCTTTAAGAAAGTTTGAAGTGCACTCTTTGTAGCTACTTCCTTTTTAACGTTAGGGGATGTCCGAGGTTCCTGTGTGCACAGCCAAACTAACATAACCTATTCACCACTAGCTAATCCACGAGTAGTTGTTCAACTTTGAACGTAACATGATATTTTATTTATTTTTCTATGTGTGTGTGTTCAGTGTACTCCCTGTGCCATTCCCTATATCCACACAACAGCTGGGAATCTGTCTGCTGCTGCTGCTGCTGCTACACAGCGTGTCTGTTCAGGCTGTGTGATGTGAAGGGGGTTTCCATGCAGGCGGGGAACTCTCACACACACACACACACACACACACCCACACACATACGCACACACACAATAGTGTGTGTGGTGAGCTATTGTGTGTTCAAGATCTTTAAACAAAATCTCCAAATGAAAGCCCCTTACCCAATGCTAATATACACAATGCAAAATGCAAAATTGTTTACGCAATTGTTTTATTATTAAAAAAATATATCTGTAGCTCAGGAAAAACGGTATAATAAATTCTTATATTATACTATTAATATATGTTTACATCTTAAGGTTCTTGGTTAACTTAGTTATCAATCAAAAAAATAATTATATGTGAAGAATAAATATTTTCCAGATACAAATATAACAATTTTTTTTTTAAACTAATAGTTTTTCTGTCAGAAAAGACTGAAGCTCAATAAAACAAATGAATAAAAATAGCACCATAACTATAGGCATCTATAAACATCTCAACAGCTTATACATTACATGTTCCTATATTGTTAAACAATTTTAAGATAAGTCAGGAAAGTGCAAAATGTTTACAATTACAAATTTGAGGTATATTGCATTGCATTAATATCTGTTTATCTCACCAAGTCTGCCCCAAAATCAACAACCCCAACCCAAATGTAATCTAAATATATCTCAATATTTTATATATAAAATGGGCTGGTGTACTCCATACAAATGTCCTCAGGTTCTTAGTGTTCAGTGGTCTTCAGTGCCAGTGTGGTGTCTTCATATATAGTCATAGTTTGGGGCACTCTATATATGGTCATAGGTTGGCACACTCCTGGCAGTGGTTCAGGTACTCCACGGCGTCCGCGTCACTGTATCTGCTTTGACAGCGAGGGCACAACAGTTCTGATTGGCCCGGGCTTTCCATCCACGCCGGGCTGGGCATCGCCATGGCGACCGCAGGCAGTGGCTGCTGCTGCTGCTGCTGCTGCTGCTGCTGCTGCTGCTGCTGCTGCTGCTGCTGCTGCTGCTGCTGCTGTTGTGACGGTTCATCACCGGTCCTTAGCAACTGTTGCCCGTGATGCCTCTGGGTGATTCGGTGCCCGATGTGCACGCGACACACAGGCGCTACTTCTTGGCCCTCTTCTTCTGTGTCCTGAAGAAAAACAATGATGTGAGTACACAAAGGTGTGTGTGTGTGTGTGTGTATTATGTTTGTGTCTGATTGGAGACCTGTGTGATGCCAAGCGAAGGCTTCTGATTGGCTACCTGTATGTTTAGCTCCTGCTGCAGGTGGGTGAGCTGCTCCTGCAGGGCCTGGATCCTCTCCTGAGCTCTCTCCCGGTCGGCCCTTTCCCACCTGAAGTCCTCCCTGTAGATCAGCACCTGAGGACGGGGAGGAGAGTCGTGTCAACATGCCATTCGTGCGCTTTAAATTGCTTTTTTTTAATCAAATATCATATACCTAAGGCAGACAAGCGTCAAACAAAAAAAGCGCTGAGCACTGATTCAAAGTTAAACGGTGTTTAGGCATACTGACGACCATACTAATAAGATACGCAACAAGAAGAGGTGTAACCCTGACCTGCTGCTCCAGGGTCTGGATCCGCTCCTGGTCTCGTCTCCTGGTGTCCTCCATCTCCCTGCCCAGGCTCATACACTCGTCCATCTTGTCCGCCAGCAGGCCGTTGAGTCTGATGATCTCCCGCTGAAGCAACAACTGGCCGGCGCCGGCCACTCTGCTGGTGGTGCTGGTGGTGCTGGTGGTGCTGGCGGTGCTGGTGTTGGACGCCTGGGTGCCGTACTCCCTCAGCCTGTGACACAGCATTCTGACGTAGTCCTCCCTGCTCGAATCGTACCGCTGCCACTTGGCGTTCAGATTCTCCACCTGGAAGGAAAAAAATGTCGTCCCTTAGATTTGTTTCCACGTTAAGGTTATAACATGTACAGTACGAGGTTATAACAAAAGCATTTGATTACAAGCTAGAGCATCATTTAGAGGCAGGATGGGGTTTTAAAACGCCACCCCCGGGATAGTTTAGCAATGATGATGATTTCATTTCTGATAAAGTCTGTGATCTTTGCGGTAGGGGACGTACCCTACTAGGGCCTTGCAGTTCTCACAGTCCATATGCACCTTCCAATCCCCACAATATTCAAAAATACAGTTTCGGCCCCGGATACAAATGAGTACAATTAACCGCCGTCGCCGTTTATTAAAAGTAATTACAGGAAAAAAAAGAGCTTTTTAGTGAACAGTTTGTTTTCTTACATGTGCCACCCGCTGTTTAAGCTGTCGATTATCCTCCTTAAGTTGACATACCGTAGCAATATCAGTCATCCCGTTGGAAGCCTCTGTCGTCTGCCATAAGAGTAGAGAGAGAGAAAGAGAAAGGGAGAGAGAAAGATCACGTCCAGTTACTTTTATTCCTGGTATGACGCCCACTGGAGAAACGGTCGGGTTTCGATTACAACACTCGGGCCACAACATTATTGCTCCACAACAGAAACCCCCACCTCTTCTGGTTTCTGTTGCAGGGGCATCTCCTCTTCATCTCCTCTTTCCCCTCCCGCCTTCCCTCTCTCCAGCCGGGCCATCAGCTCTTGGCAGGTCCGGACCGTGACCCCCAGCTGTATCCGCAGCTCCTCGGCCTCCTCGGCCAGGGAGCTGCACAGCACGGCCCGCGTGGCCTCGTCCCGCTCCTTCTCCTCCAGACGGGACAGCAGCTTGTGGATCTGCTGGTCCTTGTGGTGCTCTGGCTGGCTCCTGACCTGCTCTAGCTGCCGCTCGCTGTCCCCCAGGCGCATCTGCAGCCGCAGGATCTCCTGGGAGATTCGAGTGATGATGTTGAATGTTAAAAAAACAACAAAAAGAAAGTAGGATATGTTGGTGTTGTGCTGATATGGTTTGTGTGTGTGTGTGTGTTGCAATGATTTACACACTACTTTAAACATAACACACAGAGTTAGTGCAGACACAGCACTTAGGTTAAAGCATATACAGACTCAGGATCGATGGGCACAACTCAGGACACTTGAGGACACTTTTCAGGGGGGAGGGGGGGTCATCATCATGACACAAGGCACAGCCTTAGTAGTGCAACACCGCTGCTGCTGTTTTTTGATCATATAGTTGTTCAGCTGTCGCACAAGACCGTAAAAGGAGCAGAAAGCCCAGAGTCTTGCCAGTACCAGGACCACCACCCCCACCACCACCCCCCCAGGAGGAGAGAGAGAGAGGGAGATAAAATACTCACTTGTTGCGATGCGTCCGCCTGCCTGGCCGCCCTGGCCTCCAGCTCGCCGCTCCTCTTCTTCAGCTTGCAGATCTCCTTGCACAGGCTCTCCACCAGCGACTTGGACGGGCCGACGAGGACGTGCCGCTCCTCGTCCCCGTCCTCGTCCTCATCCACCACGCGGACGGCGACCCGCTCGTACCGGGCCAGCCTGGCCCGCAACTCGCCGATCACGCCGTCCCGCCGGCGGAGCTGCGCGCCCAGCGCCGCCGTCTCCCGCTGCGTCTCGTGGTACAGCGTGGTCAGCGCGCCGTAGCTGCGCGCCCGCGCGTCGCCGCCCGCGTCCACGCTGGCGGCGTTTTCCATCGTCATCATAATAATAATAATAATGAAAAAAAGAAAACGTAGACGTAAAAGCTCCTGGCTTTGCTTGTTTGTTTGTCGGTCTTGAACAGCAAAGCCCCCCCCCCTCCTGGGTCGTCGCTCCCTCGTCCCCGACTTGGTGCGCCTGGTGCTGGGGCAGAGATGGGCGCTGCTCAACGTGGACCAGGGGTTGAAGTTGTGTAAGAGAGAGATGGGTGTGTGTGTGTGTGTGTATGTGTATGTGTGTGTGTATGTGTGTGTGTGTGTGTGTGGCGCGTCGGTGCCGACAGTATAATATCCCGTCGGGGGTTTCCTCGCTGGGGGGGACTTTCCCCACGTAACGAAAATTTTTTTTTGGTGTTGGGTTGAAACGCCTTGCCTTACCGTTTTAACTTTAAGGCTACAGCAGCACACTTTTATATGTAGTAGTAGTAGTAGTAGTAATGCGGATGATGAATGTGATCCCTCCTCAAAAGTGTGTGTTTTATTTACCGTCACGGAAAAAGACGAGGACGCGCGCACGCGTCTCCGGACTGAGCCGAACAAATACGACCGATGGGTTTTGTTTTTTTAATGTTTTTTATCCCAACTCCTAAATTTTGGGAGTTGAGAGTTGAGTCACCTCTCTATTAACTATTAAGTTAATGTCGCCTATGTCTAATACAACTGGTATGTTTAGGGGGGTGTACGTTGGAGTTGGGAGAGTCGCCACATTTAATCAAACACAACAGATTAGTTTAGGTTGTTTTTATTTTTATTGTGTGCATGTTGGAGTCGGGAGATTCGCCAAATTTAAGTTCATATCACTTTTAGTGGGTGAGTTTCCCGTTGCGGTAAGTATAGGAACACACAGACCAGGTACCGCTTCCTCAAAAGCAGCCAGCAAGAAGTGAAAACTGCGCACTGAAGACCACGCCCCCCCCAGTGTAGACGGAGACCACGCCCCCGTGTAGACAGAGACCACGCCCCGTGTATACATAGACCACGCCCCCTGTGTAGACCACGCCCCCGTGCAGAAGAAGAGGGAAGGGTGCTGCTCGGGTTTCTGTGTAAAAAGCAGCCTCGTCTTATAATAACCAGTCACTACAACTACAACAGTGCGTTAAACTGAATGGTGTCACATGCTCAATTAGAGTTTAATGGAAGATGGTCATGTGATTTTGTTGTCGTTCACGTGATGTGAAACGTCATTCACATTGTCATGTTTGACGTGAAACAACAACATAACAGTGTTGGGTTAGTCCCACAGAGAGAGGTGCGGTAAGCTTACGCCTAGTCGGGATTTTTCCTGAAGATAACTTCTTTCTTTTGCTTTTGTTTCTTTCCTGAGCCTCCTCGACATGGGCCCAAATCTGCTGTCCCTGCGCCAAGTCTGCTTAATGCTCAACAGATGGCGCTGTTTACTCAATATTTCTCTTTGCTCATTTCTCATGGTGGTGTGTTTTTTCTTTTCCAGCATTGCATCTTTCAACAGACGGAATTCAATGGGATTTTATAGAAATTGTCATCTTTATTTTGCACCAGTTGAACAGTATTTGCTATTTACAGAGTAGGATATAGGCTACTTTTACACACAAAAAAAACAATACACATATAGGTAGAATATTGTGGCTATGCGCTTATTAAGTAGGCTATGCCTGTAGTTGCAAATGTACTGAGTCCTAACTGAACCACGACAACAATATCCAACCTACCTTGGCGTTAATACGAGGAGTTGAAAGTGTGTTTCGTCGGAAAACATGAAGATCTAACGGTCAAGCTGCAGTCCAAAATCAAGAGTAAAAAGGCAAAGTCTGAAGTAGAAAAATAACCCATTCAATCACATTTGTTATAATCGAAAAGCATAGGCCTACATACACGCAGAGAATATAGCCCGCTATCTCTCATTTTGCTTGAGAAATGGATAGGTACAAAAACATAAAACATCCTCATCCTTACACCACCACCCCCCCCCCCCCCCCAAACCAAGAGTCATTATTACAGACACCTGCTGCTGATGTGTATTAAATTAATGAACACGGGGCGTGTTGAACGGACAACAACAACAACAACAAAAAGCATTTCTTTGTGTGTCTGCTTTCAACACTTTTCAACAACCTTTTAACACTGCAGCTTGCGGATGCTGCGGGAGATCCTCTTGAACTCCCGCTGGCCTCGCTGCCAGCGCTTCAGGGAGGTGATGACCAGGTGTCCGTCCATCTTCTGGCCCATCACCAGGTAGGCGGCGTTGATGTCGTTCATCTCCTCGCACACGCACTGCAGGCCGTCCCTCAGCCACAGCACGGTCTTGCGCAGGTCGCGCTCCGTCACGCCGTTGAGCTTGTAGATGGTCTTGCTCTTGGTCTCCGGGACGATCTTGGTGTCGCCGTTGATGTACGAGATCTCCTTCACTTTGATCTTCAGGGCTTCAGGGGACGGATACGAATAAAATAACGGAAAAAACACGTCGTTGCTATATGGCCCGTGGCTGGGTGGCATTTATGTACGCATGTATTATTTGAATAAATAAACTATAAAGCGTTTTATTCATGTATGGATGTATTTATTATAGCACTTACCAAAATCATTCTTGCATAAGTTGTCGACAATTTCGTTGTCGTTCTCCTCCCTTTCCTTGCAGGCATCACATACTCTGGGCACTGAAACACCAACAAAATGCCAATAGCAACAGGTTAGGCCTATATATATGTCAATGGCTAGTTGTTGTTTTTGCACACATTGTGAACATCTTGACTATGTGTTATGAATGTCTGTGTCTGTGGCCTAGGCATATAGGCTATACACACACACACATACACATATACATACATACATACATACATACATACATACATACATACATACATACATACATACATACATACATACATACATACATACATACATATACATATATAAATATAAACATATATTTCCAACATGACCTAATATTTAGATCAAGTATTCAACGTGGGCCTACAAAGACATATTTGGAGCCAAAGCTGTTCTTCAGTCGCATGTCAAATCTCTTTCTTTTTTGGAAGCGATCATCCGATCGTTTAATTGATCAATTAAACGGTCTCTCTTTAATTGGTCAATTAAACGATCATTTAATTGATCAATTATCAATAAAAAAAATTAAAAATGTAAAAACATTTTTTTTAAAAGCCTATCCGTTCAACGTCCAGAGAGCAGACTCACCCTCTTTGGTGACCGGCACGAAGTTGTCCATCCCGGCGGGCGGGATGCACAGGTCGTTGTCCGCGGGAAACCGGCCGCAGTCCAGCATGTCGGGCCACGGGAACCCGAAGGCGGACATCACCGGCGCGCAGCCGCTGCGGACGCTCTCGCACAGCGACCTGCACGGCTGGATGGGCTCGTCCAGGTCGTCCAGGCACACCGGGGCGAACAGGGAGCACAGGAACTTCCTGGTGTCCGGGTGGCACTGCTTCTGGACCAGCGGGATCCAGGAGGACGCCTGCTGCAGCACCTCGCTCATGGTCTCGTGGCCCAGCAGGTTGGGCAGGCGCATCTCCGTGTACTCGATGTCGCGGCACAGATGCAGGCTCTCCGGGATGGGCTTGCAGTGGTTCTTCCTCTGGTGGAAGAACTCGGCCTGGCCGAAGTTGTACAATCCGTGGAGGGACTCCGCGCACGGCGGCAGCGACGCCACCCAGACCAGCGCGAGGATGAGGCGCCTCATGATGGTCGACGTCGGCTGATGGACGTGTTGCGTGTGTGTGAGCATCCACCAGTTCAGAGAGAGAGAGAGAGAGGGAGAGAGAGAGAGGGGGGAGAGAGAGAGAGGGAGGGAGAGAAAGAGAGAGAGAGAGCGAGGGGGGGTGGAGAGAGACTTGTCTGGGACAGATGCTGCTGCGACTCCAGGTTTTCTTCTCTGAGTATTTGGGAGGAGTCTCCATTATAGCCCCCCCACATACATAGCCTACATACCCTTGGATTCCTCCTATCCGGGGAAACTGAAGTAAAGTTTAGTCCACATTTAAGTATAAATGTCAACATTTAGATTTGGCTTTGACATGTCATCTTCTTTATGACTGATCCGTCACTCAAACGAGGCAGACTTGTCATGGCACAGGCCTTAGTAGACCTGTCTCCATGTGACATCCTTCACCTCCAGTGTTAGTCATGTGTAGCGAGGCGGATTGGAAGAGAACATTATAAATATCGAAAAGGGGGGGGGGGGGGGGGGGGGGGGGGGGACGAAGATATAGCTATTTCTCTATAGCATAGTCTCTTTTAAAATATAGACATGTGATTTATTTCGATTCAAAATAGGTATTATTGACGCTAAGGGCCCTATTTTGCCGGTCTGAAACGCAAGTATGAACCGCAAAGCGCAAGTGGCTTTGTGGGCGGATCTTGGGCGCTGTTGCTATTATGCCGGCGGGATAAATGACGCTCGCGCCCAGCGCAAATCTAAAATGGGTTGGTCTGAAGTAGCTTCATTAGTCATAGGTGTGGTTTGGGCGTAACGTGCAATAAACCAATCAGAGCGTCGGCTCACATTCCCTTTAAATGCAGGCGCGCTTGTTCCATGGCGAGCACATCGCGCATCGCCAATACTGACCAGACGTGTCCAATCCCGCCGTAGCGCGCGCATGGCCATCAGAGGGAAAAATAATTAGTTATTCTGTTTAAATCTTTTCAGCTTTTCATTTTCCGTTGACAAAATGTAAATAAAGAAATGTCACAAAGACATACTTTCCGATGTTTTGGCCTCACTCTCACTGAATCACGAGGTTATGAATGCATGGTGATTTAGTTGCAATGTAGTCTAACATTAGACCGAGATTACTTTGCTTATAGACAGCGCTTGAAGTGGAAAAATATAAGTGCCGGTACCTGCGTACGACGGGGGGGGGGGCGCGATCATAACCCACCCCGGACCTGACCGACGAGGGGGGGGGGGGGGGGGGGGGGGGGGGGGGGGGGGCAGCCTGTGACAAGTGCCGGTACTGTGTGCCGGTGCGTACCGGTCCACTTCAAGCACTGCTTACAGATGATGCAGCTCTTCTGTCAAATAAGCTGAAGCGCATTTTCAGTATGCCGAATATTCTTTCAGTTACACCGCGTCGTGTTTCTGTGTTTCCGATTATAAAACATTTCACGCGCTGTTGCTGGCATAATAAAAGGTGTCATCCTGGTGTCCTTATGTGTCTTGCGACTATTGGTCAAACAGGTTAATTTGATCCGTCATTACTAGAATTATTTTTTTTATTTTATTTTGTATTTTTTTATTTGGTGTACTATTATTTTTGAGCCCCCCCCCCCCCCCCCCCCCCCCCCCCCCCCGTCAACAATCGCGCATCCCCCCCCCTGATTATGGCCAAGCGCCCTTAAAATAGCGTCTGAATAAGCGCCACTGACTTTTAACTAGGTTTTTTCTGGTCTGTGGCGCTATTGTTTTGTGAAAGTGCAGAATAGCACCAGGGAACGTTTGCGCCGGGACACGCCTCCTGTTTTCGCTGAACCGCCCCCGCAGCGCAACTTCATTCCCCAAGTGAAGGACTTGCGCCTTGCGAGGGAAAATTCCAATGTGCGTCGGGTGCACAATAGGAATTGCGCAAGCGCCAGTGAACAAAGTCAATTGCGCTGAGTGCAAGATAGGGCCCTAAATGTCTTTGGATGCGTTGCAGTATTTTCTTTTACTTTCAAATAAGTTGTTGTGTTTGTCAGCAAGTTCCCCCCGTTTGATGCGTACTTGGACCTGATCTGTAACAGATCAGAGAGCAGGTTGGT
>JAOPHQ010001732.1:47500-208829 GCA_030340625.1 Merluccius polli | reverse complement strand
CAACACTTGTCCCAATGTTTTTCAACCTGTGAGCTCATTTTTTAGTTCTGAACATTGTTGCAATCCCTCAGGAAAGTGTAGTGGCTAGGGTGTTCAACTCCCAACTGAAAAGTACTGGGTTCGATCCCCAATGTCCACAGTCTACCTAGACATCCTTGAGCTAAGATGCCCCTAACCCTACCTGCTCCTTAATGACATGGATCTGAATTCACTGTCTAAACCCTACCTGCTCCTTAATGACCTGTCTCTGTACTGTCTAACCCCTACCTGCTCCTGAATGAACCATCTCTGTACTGTCTAACCCCTACTTGCTCCTTAATGACCCGTCTCTGTACTGTCTAACCCCTACCTGCTCCTTAATGACCTGTCTCTGTACTAACCCCTACCTGCTCCTAAATTACCTATCTCTGTACTGTCTAACCCCTACCTGCTGCTTAATGACCCGCCTCTGTACTGTCTAACCCCTACTTGCTTCTTAATGACCTGTCTATGTACTGTCTAACCCCTACTTGGTCGTTCATGACCTGTCTATGTACTGTCTAACCCCTACCTGCTGCTTAATGACCCGCCTCTGTACTGTCTAACCCCTACTTGCTTCTTAATGACCTGTCTATGTACTGTCTAACCCCTACTTGGTCGTTCATGACCTGTCTCTGTACTGTCTAACCCCTACCTGCTCCTAAATGACCTGTCTCTGTACTGTCTAACCTCTACCTGTTCCTTAATGACACGTATCTGTACTGTCTAATCCCTACTTGCTCCTTAATGACCTGTCGCTGTATTGTCTAACCCCTACTTGCTTGTTCATGACCTGTCTCTGTATTGTCCAACCCCTACCTGCTCCTTAATGACCTGTATCTGTACTGTCTAACCCCTACCTGCTCCTTAATGACCTGTCTCTGTACTGTCCAACCCCTACCTGCTCCTTAATGTCCTGTCTCTGTACTGCCTAACCCATACCTGCTCCTTAATGACCTGTCTCTGTACTGTCAAACACCTACCTGCTCCATAATGACCTGTCTCTGTACTGTCTAACTCCTACCTGCTCCTTAATGACCCGTCTCTGTACTATCTAAGCCCTACTTCATGCTTAATGACCTGTCTCTGTACTGTCTAACCCCTACTTGGTCGTTCATGACCTGTCTCTGTATTGTCTAACCCCTACAAGCTCCTTAATTACCTGTCTCTGTATTGTCTAACCCCCACTTGCTCCTTAATGACCTGTCTCTGTACTAACCCCTACCTGCTTCTTAATGACCTGTCTCTGTACTGTCTAACCCCTACCTGCTCCTTAATGACCTGTCTCTATACTGTCTAACCCCTACCTGCTCCTTAATGACCTGTCTCTGTACTGTCTAACCCCTACCTGCTCCCTAATGACATGTATCTGTACTGTCTAATCCCTACTTGCACCTTAATGACCTGTCACTGTACTGTCTAACCCCTACTTGCTTGTTCATAACCTGTGTCTGTATTGTCTAACCCCTAACTGCTTCTTAATGACCTGTCTCTGTACTGTCTAACCCCCACCTGCTCCTTAATGACCTGTCACTATACTGTCTAACCCCTACCTGCTCCTTAATGACCTGTCTCTGTACTGTCTAACCCCTACCTGCTCCTTAATGACCTGTCTCTGTACTGTCTAACCCCTGCCTGCTCCTTAATGACCTGTCTATATACTGTCTAACCCCTACCTGCTTGTTAATGACCTGTCTCTGTATTGTCTAACCCCTACCTGCTCCTTAATGACCCGTCTCTGTACTAAGCCCTACTTGCTCCTTAATGACCCGTCTCTGTACTGTCTAACCCCAACCTGCTCCTTAATGACCTGTCTCTATACTGTCTAACCCCTACCTGCTCCTTAATGACCTGTCTATGTACTGTCTAACCCCTACCTGCTCCCTAATGACATGTATCTGTACTGTCTAATCCCTACTTGCACCTTAATGACCTGTCTATGTACTGTCTAACCCCTACCTGCTCCCTAATGACATGTATCTGTACTGTCTAATCCCTACTTGCACCTTAATGACCTGTCACTGTACTGTCTAACCCCTACTTGCTTGTTCATAACCTGTGTCTGTATTGTCTAACCCCTACAAGCTCCTTAATTACCTGTCTGTATTGTCTAACCCCTACTTGCTCCTTAATGACCTGTCTCTGTACTAACCCCTACCTGCTTCTTAATGACCTGTCTCTGTACTGTCTAACCCCTACCTGCTCCTTAATGACATGTCTCTATACTGTCTAACCCCTACCTGCTCCTTAATGACCTGTCTCTGTACTGTCTAACCCCTACCTGCTCCCTAATGACATGTATCTGTACTGTCTAATCCCTACTTGCACCTTAATGACCTGTCACTGTACTGTCTAACCCCTACTTGCTTGTTCATAACCTGTGTCTGTATTGTCTAACCCCTAACTGCTTCTTAATGACCTGTCTCTGTACTGTCTAACCCCCACCTGCTCCTTAATGACATGCCACTGTACTGTCTAACCCCTACCTGCTCCTTAATGACCTGTCTCTGTACTGTCTAACCCCTACCTGCTCCTTAGTGACCTGTCTCTGTACTGTCTAACCCCTACCTGCTCCTTAATGACCTGTCTCTGTACTGTCTAACCCCTGCCTGCTCCTTAATTACCTGTCTCTATACTGTCTAACCCCTACCTGCTTGTTAATGACCTGTCTCTGTACTGTCTAACCCCTACCTGCTCCTTAATGACCCGTCTCTGTACCAAGCCCTACTTGCTCCTTAATGACCCGTCTCTGTACTGTCTAACCCCAACCTGCTCCTTAATGACCTGTCTCTATACTGTCTAACCCCTACCTGCTCCTTAATGACCTGTATATGTACTGTCTAACCCCTACCTGCTCCCTAATGACATGTATCTGTACTGTCTAATCCCTACTTGCACCTTAATGACCTGTCACTGTACTGTCTAACCCCTACTTGCTTGTTCATAACCTGTGTCTGTATTGTCTAACCCCTAACTGCTTCTTAATGACCTGTCTCTGTACTGTCTAACCCCAACCTGCTCCTTAATGACCTGTCACTGTACTGTCTAACCCCTACCTGCTCCTTAATGACCTGTCTCTGTACTGTCTAACCCCTACCTGCTCCTTAATGACCTGTCTCTGTACTGTCTAACCCCTGCCTGCTCCTTAATGACCTGTCTCTGTACTGTCTAACCCCTGCCTGCTCCTTAATGACCTGTCTCTATACTGTCTAACCCCTACTTGCTCCTTAATGACCCGTCTCTGTACTGTCTAACCCCAACTTGGTCATTCATGACCTGTCTCTGTACTGTCCAATCCCTACCTGCTCCTTAATGACATGTCTCTGTACTGTCTAACCCCTACCTGCTCCTTAATGACCCTTCTCTGTACTATTTAAGCCCTACTTGCTCCTTAATGATCCGTCTCTGTACTAAGCCCTACTTGCTCCTTAATGACCCGTCTCTGTACTGTCTAACCCCAACTTGGTCATTCATGACCTGTCTCTGTACTGTCCAATCCCTACCTGCTCCTTAATGACCCGAAATCTGAAATCTGGTCACCCCAGGGGCCTCATTACAGAAACTTCCTAACTCTGAAATCCTATCCTAACTTAAGATAGGAAGGCATTTAGGGGTTTTGGTATTACAGAAGCAGGTTTCCTAACTTAACTTAGGATGAGATCCTATCTTATCTTAAGATAGGAATTTAGCCATTACAGAACCTTCCTAAGTTAGGAAATTCCTAACTTAGGATGCCTAAGTTAGGTTGCCATTCATCCTGTCCTAAATTCAAAATAACTGTCACTAACTGAAAAAAATATGGCAGCAGCACTGCTTGTAGGTATGTTTGACAATGTAGATGAACATATTAACAGAAATGTAATGGCAGAAAGACGACTTAGACCGCATAATGATGCGTTACATTTTCCTGACCATATTTTAATTTCATTTTATCGCCTGCCGAGACATTTAATTTTGAATTTGGTGGAAGAATTACGTCCAGCTCTGGAGAGGCCTACAGTCGTGGAACATTTCCCAAACAATTCATTTTTCCTGTCCTCCACCGCCTGAACTAATCCAACTCGTCTTGGCTAAAATTAAAAGCCCTCCTCTTCTTACTCTCAGCTGTAACTGCCATGACAGTAGCTTGCTGTTTCGTTTATAGCTTTAAAGTTTAGGCTCATTTGTCATTAAAGTAACGCGTTCTATCAGTCTCATGCACATTCTAAGTGCAGAAACAGACATAAACTGTCGATAGCCGTCGAAAAATCAGATTGACAGAACAGTTAGGATTTCCTAAATAAAGATACGATAGGAAGCCACAGATAAGATAGGAAACGGACATTAGGTTAGGCACTGCTTCTGTAATAGGAAGTTAGGATTTTTCCTATCTTTGGTTTCCTAACTTAAGTTAGGATGAGCAGTTAGGATTTTTTCTGTAATGAGGCCCCTGATCCTATTCTCTACATGGAGAGGAGATCATGAAAGATCCTAGATGGGAGCGATGGGAAGGGACGACTCAACAAGAGGTCAACCCAGATCACAGCATTCCTTCGAGAGCAGGCTACATGTTGTTTTCATTTGAGCTAACCTTTAACTGCAGCCAGAACTCTTTCACAAGAAAACGTCTACTGTTCGACGGGTGTCCAGTGAGCAAAAAAATACCACAAAAGAACCCTTGATTTGATCTTGATTGAATAGGTGAAGACCTTGGTTTTTATGACTTGTGAGGAAGTTAAAACACGTGGAATGGGTTTGAGAGAGGCTGTGCCTGTTAGATATTTACAGAGGCAGCATATTCAACCATTGTTTGAATTCCCTGACAGTGCTACCAGAGAGCTGTCAGCTGCAGAGACAAACACATTATTATTTTAATTTTCCAAAGCCACATCCGTGCCTTGCTAAATCCATCCGCACCTCACGCTCAGGGTTTTAATTCTTAATGGTTTCTTCAAATGCAAACCTTTGTCTGTCTCCCTCTCCCTCCGAGTGTCGCTCAGAAGGTGTGGCGTTCCAGGGCGGCATTTTTAACAAGACTACGGCCTAGCTAGCATCTCCTCGCTAGTAGCGGCTACGAGCGTGGTTAGCGTGTTAAGCGTACCAGAATGTTCCATGTAGCATGCAACCGTGAAACCACATGCTACATCTGCTAGCAGCAGTGATCATGTAGCGTTGAATCATTTACCAGTAAGATGCAATGCGTACAACACGGACACGAGATGAGAAGGGAGGAGAGGCGTATGCCCCAAAAACCAAAACCAGAGACATCTTATTAATGTTTGAGACGGCGCAGGGAACGCGGATATATATATCCTAAAAATTATATTAAGAAGTTCAATAAAAGTCTGGATTGAACGGCGTAGCAGATGCTCCTGCTATACGCCACCTTAGTGGCTTTTGCTGGGGCCCTCCGACACAGGACACAGGTAGATGTTGTTTGCAGAATGTATTTATTGGATGGCAAGATGTAATACGCCAAGCAGATGTAACAAGATGCTGCCATGACAGTGGCTCTCCCTGAGTGTGTGTGGTGATAGCTGGTTTATCCTGGGTGCCATGATTGCTCTGCACCACAGGTGTGCAGCTCCACCCAACCAGAGTCTAATCAGTGTGACTCAGGCCAGGTGAGGCTGTAGACCAGCTAGCAACAACACACACTCCACATACGGTAAACGGTTATCTGGACAGAACATTGTGAAGTGTAGGAAATGATAGTTTGTAGCTGAGACATTGTCAATTATTGATCATTACACTACTCAAATGCATACATTTATGTTTTATATAGAATATGAACATGAAAGCACATTCTAGCATATTGTTTCATAAAAATAATAGGTGTGAATTCTGTACTAATTATATTCTATTAAAAATATAAAAGTTTTCTATTTGCAGCTAATTTGATTTTAATTAGATATTGTCAGGTGTAAATCTACGGTGAATGTGAGCTAGTGAGCGGGAACTGTAGTAGCGTATATATGTTGCACTAATATTAAGCAAAGCTAAGTTAAACATTTTTATGTTTAAGGATGTTGGTACATGATTTCATAGTGATAGTTTTACAATCAATGGGCCAAATGTTTCCAGCTACTTATTTGATGCAAAATTGACAGTGGTAAGCTACACGTTGTGTGTGTGTCTCTCTGTCTGTCCGTCTGTCTGTCTTTCTGTTTTAATAATGTAGCTACAGTGATCTGAGCACAAAGGTAAATAGCATTTTTAATGCCACGCACTAAAACACATTCAATGATTTCATGTGGCAGAAGATGCTTTTGAAGCTGTAGTTGTAAGAAGAAGCCCAAAGAAGTCCAAAGAAGCCTGCATGTTAATTTGCTGTGGCGCAGCAAGGTTAATATTGGTACCGCAAGTCTAAAATTGTCCACATTACATTCATCCATTACTCCAGATTCCTATCGTTTCAATTTGTGCCATTACAAAGAAAAGCTACAGGTAGTGGTGTAGTACATAGCAACCTGCCGCTATATCGAGTGCTCTGTAATTACTGTGAGTGAGGGCAGTGGGAGACATCAGGGTTACTTGGAAACTGAGGATAAAAAGTAAATGGGTAGGCATCAAGAATGACCTTTAAGCAAACAAGATATTTTAAAATCAAGATTTTGCACAACTGTCAGTCTATGTGTCAGGTACAGTCGCTCGCAAAAACACACTTTCTGGAATTTGAAAAGCTGTACAGATTAAGATTGAAAGCCAAAATTTTGGTTTTGGTCGTTTATTTGTTATGGTAAAACAAACATTTATAATTTATCTCGAGCAGTATAAAGATGTGAGATGCAGCAAAGTGAGACGCTACTGATTGACCAAGGATACAAAAACTTGTGCACAGTACAAAGTTTAGTTTAAGCCACTGAAGACTTTGAAGTTCAGATCAATCATATCTTATAACAGGATTCTGACATGAGCTAACGGCTAACTACTTTCAACTACCATCTTTGGCAACACACCAGAAAAAAAACAGTCTCTCAAACAACCAGCACCTCAAACAGCAGAACCATGTCTAAACCAACTATCGCATTTCTCAGACATGACAAACATAGACGGAATATGATTTGATGTTGTGATTGGCGATAATTGTAAAATACTTTCCTCTTCCTCTGAGCCATTATTACTTTGTAATATTCTCCTCCAATAATAGACCTCGGAAGTGATGATGTCACAGCTGAGACTTCTGGAAAATTCTCAAATTCTCGACGGGAAGAAATTACCGTCTCTTTCCACAGTCTGTACCCGTCAGTATTGATCAAAGGCCACATTCAATCAATATCTTTTGTTTTGTTTTGTTTGTATTATGTACCCAAATAGGTTCAATAAAGATGAGATGATTGATGATACAGTATTTATCATCCAAATGTAGCAGTTGTCTGCGTTTCTAACCGTAACTATTTTCTTTAATTTAACCTTTATTCATCCAGGTTGAACACATTGCGATTAAAAATCTCTTTTGCAAGGGTGCCCTGGCCAAGAGGGCAGCACATCACGGGGCAAAGTACAACACAAAACAAGCAACAGGACATATAACATTTGGCGATAAAAAAAAGAAAATCAGTGCATAGACAGCTGCCAATCAGCCGTGTTGTGTTCCAAGTATTTTAGGAGTCTTTTGAAATCAGCAAGTGAGAGTAAATCAGTCAGTTTTAAGTAACCGTTATTAACTCGAGTTTACGATGAGCTCCACGACCACGAAAAGAGGTTTGCATTTGTCAAGAGAGATGGGGTCAAAGGTCATCGGGGAATATGATTCCACCACACTCAACTGTATTTCATGTTGGGGAACAAGACGGCGTAAATGAACTGCAGCGTTGTCTGAGAGGCGTCTGTCGGGTTCAAAGGTTCTCTGTTTCTTCGCTTGCGTTTTCAAATGCTGGCAAAAACTTTTCTCGGTTCCTTCGACGGTCATCCCAAACAATGACATTGTGGTCGACGTTCGTCGATAGAAGGAGTTTCTGTTACTGTGAATATATGCTCAAGGTCCCTGTTCTTCAGAAACCACACACATAAACATACATATATAAAAGTAGAAACAAGCTGTGTTCCAACACTGAAAGATGTTTCATTTATTCATCTCTGTATTCACTGTCTAACCCCTACATACTTATTAATGTATCTGAATTCACCCTTAGTCACTTTGGGTAAAATTGTCTGCTAAACAGTAAATAGTAATAGCATTGTAGCATAAACAGGCAATTATTTAATCTTCATCTCACTTTCCACACAGTGGAAGTTCAATTCCTTTTGGTTCCTTACTGATGGTCCAAACGAACCTGAGCAGAACTCAACATGTTGCTAAGCGAATACACAAACTGAAGCGGAATTCTAAAGGACTGAAGCTAAAGCTAAAATGCTAATAGCTAGCTTTGGAGGGAAAAAAGTTTGGATTTAAATATTTGTCAATATTGACAGCTAATGTCACTATTATGAAAATAATAAGCCCCACTGAACTGCTTTTGGATTTTATTTGGCTTTTAGACTCGAACCCCTGCGGGGAGATTCCACAGCTTTGCATAGAAACCTAATCCTCACAGGGTTTAGCTTGGGGTTGGATTAGCAAAGGATCTCCTCTCTTCTGGCCATACCTGTCATCCCTCCCGTTTTTCCCGGGATTCTCCCGTATTTTACCCTTATCTCCCCCTGTCCTCGCTTTTAAATATTTTCCCGTAAGTCTCCCATTTTTTTTAACCTTTCTTATAAAGGTTTATAAGAACATAAACCATTTAATAACCACCTAATTGTAATCACTTAGGTAATGTAGGAACTAGTTCATCCAATCCTTGTTGCACTGATATTTTAAAGCAAGTGGTTGCCAAGTGGTGACTTTAGGATTTACTGTGTGTCCCCTTGTCTAAATGTAAGGGGTATGTGGACAGTGGTAGGGGCAGTGGGACGGTCCTGTACCCTTGTCTAGATGTAAGGGGTATGTGGACAGTGGCAGGGGTGGCGGGATGGCCCAGGGCGTGGCGCCGGAAAATGTCCCTTATTGTCAAATCCCAGCTGTTGACAGCTATGCTTCTGGATTGTAAAGAGGGTTTGAGAGAGAAGAGTAGGGTGCCCTGACCTGAGCCAGGTAAGGCCTTCTTATTCCTTAATGTGACAGGTTTGTCAATTCAAACGTAAAGTGGGACAAAACATAGGAGGACTGTGGATCATCCAGCATTTGATTGGCGTTCGTAGACAAATCTCCTGCTTACTTTGAAAGTAGCCCAAGCCCCAGCGGCGGCGGTGGCGGCGTTACTATTGGTCAGAAGACCCGGTGAAGGTGATTGGATCCAAATGGCGTTGGATCTATGGTCCCCAGCCGGGAGGGGAGGAGGTGGAGTTGGACGGGACTAAAGCATCTTTGAGCAAAATAGTGATGGGGGGAGGGGGGGGAGGGGGAGGGATGACAAGTCTGATGTGAATAATTTATCACCCATGTTTCCACTTCCTTTGTTCCCCCGCCAACGGATCTGTGGTTTTAGCTTTAATAGCGTTTGTGGCGAGACTTATTATGTGTGATCAAATAATTCCCAGTCTGGGGATTTAGAAGAGAACTATTCTTTCCTTCTTTTAATGTAAGTGATCCAGGCCACGTGGGCACGCCCTACTTTCCTACCGTCTTCACCCTCACATTTTAATATTACAAATATATAGACGTGTCCTGGGTATTTCAACGACTAGGCCCTGCGAAAGGCTTTTAAATTATTTACAGTTTTACTTTATTTAACGTTTACTTTGGCGGTGGGAATCCTGGCAGAGCAGTTGAATCTGATGTTTGATGAGTTTCATTCCTCCTGCGTCTGAGAGATGCTCCTGAATGTCTTCAGGAGGTTCCTTGAAAGAGTTTCCTCTGGAAGGGACAGGGGGCCTGCCAATCACTCCACTGATGTCATCATTGGACTGGGACCACAAACTGTTTCGTGGTTTGAGCTGTACCGTGGTACAGAGTGTACCGCAGTACTAAATACACCCTGGTAGTACATGTAAGCTTGGCACCGGCCCGCTTAGTCCAGCTTTGTAATTGACGAGTGAATATGGCAACTTGTATAAACATCAAGTCATTAATCAGTTTGTAAAAATCACCTTCAAAAGGGTAACCATCCAGCTTTCTACCTATCTCTATATCTCCTTATTATCAATCCGTCTACCATCTATTTAACTACCCACCTATCCATTTATTACCTTACCAAAGGCATATTGCACAGAATAGCCTTTCAGTAAGATGAAGCTATATATAAGCTTTAATATACAGTATATATATATATATATATATATATATATATATATATATATATATATATATAAAGATAGATAGATAGTTGCTACATCTAAAGCACAATAAGTAAGTCATCTTGTCTTCAGTGTGAGAATGAAAGTTCACACAGAAGGACGAGGGTTTCTCCCTAAACCCGCCGACGGATCTCCGCCTCTTCGACGGAGGTCAGGGGGTGAGTGCTCCACCAGCGTTTTAAACCATGAGAACTGTGTTACCTCGCCGTGCATCCGGGAGATGCTCACCTACACTAAGTCGCTCCAGTCAGAGGGGTTTATGGGGGATCGGGAAGTCTGCGCCATGCTGCATATCAATCAGCGATCAGCTGGTGAAATGTGGCGGCGAGGAGGTGAGCTGACAGACGGGGACGTGGGGACTGGCAGGGAGGGGTCAGGGAGGAGGAGGAAGAGGAGGGGGGGGGGGGTGCATTTGAAGAGGAATAACCTGATCTTACATTAGTTCAAGTTCAAGTTCTTTGTCAAATGCACAACTAAGCAGGCAGTATCAGTCACTGCTGGCAATGATAGAGCTTGTATTCCAAGCTCTCCTCAACAATGCAGATAAGTAAGATAAACGAGTTAGTTTAAAAATTGAAAGTAGTATCAAGAAAGAGTAATAATAAAAGTATTAAAAAAATGAAATAAAATGCATATGTTAATAAAAGCTAAATATACAACAGATGATATATCGTGCAGTAGAACGTATGTGTCGACATCCTATTTAACGAGTGCAAAGGGTGTGTGTCAGAATATATCAGAATAGAATGTGTGTGTCAGTATGTATGTGTGTTTGTGTGTGTGACCATATATCTATTATATACATATAATATCCTACAGTACATGCTACATGATCATCACCTACATAACTAACCTAATAACACATGCATTAATTACTTACTTTCAACACAGACACAGACACACAGCCTTGATGGTTCCAAGGCCCCTTACTCCTTCCTCAAATGCTCTCTTTGCCCCTCCATAACAATGTTGATGTTATCAGCTCATGACCTCCATGTTGATGTGTTGCAGCTACTTCTCCTCTCTGGGTTCCTCAGGGAACTACACAACGCTAGCTGAGTGCGTGTATCAAACCTAACAGTTCCTGATCTGAAAGGTCATCTTTATTCACTTCTGCCTTATTAGGCTACTCCTCGACACCGTTCAATAGTCTGCTCATAAAATACCACTTCAGTACTAGGTATTTCTTTGCCTTCAGGTAAACTGTGTAGTGTGTTTGACTCCCAGTTCGAACCCAAACCCTTTCTTTTTACGGCAAATTCATGTTTCTCAGATGTGAGAGCCAACCCCAGATTGACTCGTTTAGGGACAAGCTTTGTCCACTCTGTGTTTCGCCCCTCGCTATATTTGCATGTCCGCCATTGTCGTAGCTTCCTCTTGGATGTGTGCTTACGATCCGGCTCGCTACGTTTTTATAGGGTCCCGCTTCGCACCCTGTGTGTAATTGGCTCGGGGCCACCAACTGGACAAAAGTTGACGGCCAGAAACGTCCCGAACAAAGTAAAATAAGAAAATCCAGGCAGAGGGCCGAGTCCGTGAAGATACAGACGCCACCATACATTCTAGTGGGTACTAAGTGATGATTGTGAGGGGTTATATTTGTATGAGTCTATACATTGATTTTTTTTAGAAAATCCTACTAATTGTGCCTTTAAGCTCATAAAACACACCAGTGTAGCCAAATGATTGAAAAAACTCAAAGTCTTCGCCATTAACCTTTACGCAGACTTTTTATGTTTGTTCTTTAAGCTAAAATCAACCTGAAAAAAGAAAAAAACACAAGTGGAATATTGCATAAGCCTTGGCTAATCCCATTGTGATTATTTGAAGCGCCGGGTGTCTGGTTAAAGAACAGAGTAATGGAGGAGCTGTCAGAGCTACAGAGGACCAGGGCTGCTCAAGATATTAATGAGGGCTGGAGATCCTAATGAATTAAACCTCACTCTGCCTCTCTGCGTCTCCCTTCACTCAGTCAAACCAGCGCCGGCTAATCGTTTGGCTACTTCCGAGTGTGCACACCGACTTTGTCAACTGTAATTGGGACGGTTGAATTGTTTAATTTTACAGCAGGTCACTTGAACACGTTCATGTTCGTTTTCTGTCACATTTTAAATGAGAAATGGAGTGAGCCTGACATTTGATGTCGTTATTTTGGTTTAATTAAGCCTACTCGTTTTTTTCCCCCATCAGTACGATGGTGAAGAACAAACTTATCAGGTGACATAAAGGTACAATGACTGTTGGTGAAAAAGTGTGTTTTTATGTTAATAAATGCATCATGAATTAAAAAATGCATCATGTTCACCATCATGCATCATGTTCTCATAGTGCCTCCCTACTAAGGGGCTTGTTTTCTGTTGTGTGTGTGTAGGCTACTGTATGTAGGTCCACTCTGTACCTTGTATTTGTTTGCTAAAACGCTGAAGGAAAAATAAGCAAACATTTTATTGACACAGCATTCAGAGTGCATTTGGATGCATACGGTACTTCCAGGTAACAGGAAGGATACTAGTTTGGGTTAAAGTGGATTTTGATTGCAGATAAGAGAAGGACCTTGTGCTTCCTCCTGTCAAAAGGGTTTACATTTTGATATACACCCTACTGGAACTTGGTGAAAACATTTTAAGTAAGATTTTTCTTGGCTTACTTTGTTGACATTATGAAGAGGGAAATGAGCTAAAGAGGTAATGTAGTGGTTAGGGTGTCCGACTCCCAGCTTAAAGGTTCTGGGTTCGATCCCCACATGTGGTTCTTTGTCCAAAGCCTAACCTGGCATCCTAGAGCAAGATGCCCCCTAACCCCTACCTGCTCCTTAATGACCTGTCTCTGTACTGTCTAACCCCTACCTGCTCCTTAATGACCCGTCTCTGACCTGTCTAACCCCTACCTGCTCCTTAATGACCCGTCTCTGACCTGTCTAACCCCTACCTGCTCCTTAGGGAGGGGGGGGACGTTAAGCGGGGGACTGGGTTCTCTCCCAGGACATTTTGAGTGTCAAACACTTCATTTCCTGCATTCTTGTGAATTGTTATGCACCAATTTGTGCCTTTTATGTGGAAATGTCTTTGTGTAAAGGAAAACACAAAAGGCACCAAGTGACTTTCCTAAATATAACAGAATATAATGCAGTAAGGCTCTCAGGCATTCTGTAATGCTTTCAAATATGTATTCTCCTGTAGATCAACTTTTGTCATGTAATTGTATCCCTATTGAGTCAATGTAGGCATGCTTTACTCTTCTATCCTCTTTTGCGTCTTTTGTTTGGGGAAGTAACCTCTTTAAAGATCAATTAATTAATTTGAATTAATTTATAACCCCCTTTTATTTGGGGGGGGGGGGGGGGGGATCGGGGGGATCGGGGGGGGGCACATGCACACGTGTTCCCGAAATCTACGCCCGTGTATGTATCCAACCGCCAGGGGTAATAATCGGACCCGCGGCGCAGCGTGAAACGACGGCACGCGGGAAGGTTGACTGCCGCGTGAACTCCGAGAGCCTCTTCGGCTCTTTGTTGCTCTCCTCCTCTCTCCTCCTCCTCCTCCTCCTCCTCTCTCCTTTCTCCTCTCTCCTCCTCTCTCCTCAACCCTGACACACGGTTACATCACCGCCTCACAGCCCACTCAAGGACGCACAGAGCGAGAAAATAAAGAAAAGAATAAAAAAATCAATGTTCCTGATGCCGGGACACGCGGGGAATTGACTTTAAAGCTAAAAAGCTTACAGCACTGCCGGCCCAGTGCCTTTTATTGTAATGTTATGTAAATCTGACCCTGCGACAGATTCATTTAAAATGGAGCGCACAAGATTATGCACGATAGCGGCCTGTTCGCCCCCCTCGCACTCCCGTGCTTCCCGCTAAATAATTCAGGCCATAATTCTGCGTATTAAAACAAGACGTTCAGAAATGCCAAGCGGCCCCTGGAGCGGGGAGGCGGGAGTTTTGCGCAGAAGAAGAAATTGGAAGGTACATCATGTTGGCTGCAGGCGCCATCACTCAGCCGTTTGTTGGTAAACAACAGATTTTTTTTTTCTCTCTCTCTCTGTCTCTCCCTCTCCGTCTCTCCCCCACTCACACACACACACACACACACACTCAGTAGATTTACAGTAGGAAGACTCAGTCTAAGCAGGGTTGGTGTAGCCCTCTGTTCCTCAACTCCTCCAGTAAATAAGTTCTGTTCCTTTACAGTAAATGAGGTTCAATTAGCTTCTTCTGATCAGACCCAACGAGATGCTGATATGCAAGTGTGCTTCTAGTAGTCTGCTACTGAAGCTGTTGCTTAAACATACGATTTTCTTTATATATATATATATATATATATATATATATATATATATATATATATATATATGGGTGCGTTTTAATTGTGGCGGGATAGCGAGTAGCGGTTAGGGTGTTCCACAGCTAGCTGAAAGGTACTGGGTTCGATCCCATGTCCTTGAGCAAGATGTGTAACTCCTACCTGCCTGTATCTGAACTCACTGTTCTTCACCTTGGATAAAAGCGTCTCCTAAATGACTGAATAGTAAAAACTGAATTCTAGCGTAGATCAACTGTCACGTGGCTGACCGGCCGCTTCATGACGTTTGAATCGAGGCGTTTGTTTGTTTCATGGGCACGTCGCTCCTCCCGGTTTTCCATTTTGGATTGCCGCTCCAATTTAGCCATCCGTCCGCAGGGAATTAAAAACTATGGTGAGTTACTGCCGAGCGCCGACGCATGAGTAAAAATGACGAATGGAAAAGATTAAATCAAGCTGGTGTAGCACGGCGACTTCCAGGGACACTCTAAATTATTCTAACTGCTGCACCGCGCCAAGCATAGAGGCCAACGCTAGGCGAATGTTAGCCCAGCGCTAGTCCAGAGCTAGGTTAATGTTAGCCCAGCGCTAGTCCAGAGCTAGGTTAATGTTAGCCCAGCGCTAGTCCAGAGCTAGGTTAATGTTAGCCCAGCGCTAGTCCAGAGCTAGGTTAATGTTAGCCCAGCGCTAGTCCAGAGCTAGGTTAATGTTAGCCCAGCGCTAGTCCAGAGCTAGGTTAATGTTAGCCCAGCGCTAGTCCAGAGCTAGGTTAATGTTAGCCCAGCGCAAGTCCAGAGCTAGGTTAATGTTAGCCCAGCGCTAGCCCAACGCTAGGCGAATGTTAGCCCAGCGCAAGTCCAGAGCTAGGTTAATGTTAGCCCAGCGCTAGTCCAGAGCTAGGTTAATGTTAGCCCAGCGCTAGTCCAGAGCTAGGTTAATGTTAGCCCAGCGCTAGTCCAGAGCTAGGTTAATGTTAGCCCAGCGCTAGTCCAGAGCTAGGTTAATGTTAGCCCAGTGCTAGTCCAGAGCTAGGTTAATGTTAGCCCAGCGCTAGTCCAGAGCTAGGTTAATGTTAGCCCAGCGCTAGTCCAGAGCTAGGTTAATGTTAGCTCAGCGCTAGTCCAGAGCTAGGTTAATGTTAGCCCAGCGCTAGTCCAGAGCTAGGTTAATGTTAGCCCAGTGCTAGTCCAGAGCTAGGTTAATGTTAGCCCAGCGCTAGTCCAGAGCTAGGTTAATGTTAGCCCAGCGCTAGTCCAGAGCTAGGTTAATGTTAGCCCAGTGCTAGTCCAGAGCTAGGTTAATGTTAGCCCAGCGCAAGTCCAGAGCTAGGTTAATGTTAGCCCAGCGCTAGTCCAGAGCTAGCCCAACGCTAGGCGAATGTTAGCCCAGCGCAAGTCCAGAGCTAGGTTAATGTTAGCCCAGCGCTAGTCCAGAGCTAGGTTAATGTTAGCCCAGCGCTAGTCCAGAGCTAGGTTAATGTTAGCCCAGCGCTAGTCCAGAGCTAGGTTAATGTTAGCCCAGCGCAAGTCCAGAGCTAGGTTAATGTTAGCCCAGTGCTAGTCCAGAGCTAGGTTAATGTTAGCCCAGCGCAAGTCCAGAGCTAGGTTAATGTTAGCCCAGTGCTAGTCCAGAGCTAGGTTAATGTTAGCCCAGCGCTAGTCCAGAGCTAGCCCAACGCTAGGCGAATGTTAGCCCAGAGCTAGGTTAATGTTAGCCCAGCGCTAGTCCAGAGCTAGGTTAATGTTAGCCCAGCGCTAGTCCAGAGCTAGGTTAATGTTAGCCCAGCGCTAGTCCAGAGCTAGGTTAATGTTAGCCCAGCGCTAGTCCAGAGCTAGGTTAATGTTAGCCCAGCGCAAGTCCAGAGCTAGGCTAATGTTAGCCCAGTGCTAGTCCAGAGCTAGGTTAATGTTAGCCCAGCGCAAGTCCAGAGCTAGGTTAATGTTAGCCCAGTGCTAGTCCAGAGCTAGGTTAATGTTAGCCCAGCGCTAGTCCAGAGCTAGGTTAATGCTAGCCCAGCGCTAGTCCAGAGCTAGGTTAATGTTAGCCCAGCGCTAGTCCAGAGCTAGGTTAATGTTAGCCCAGCGCTAGTCCAGAGCTAGGTTAATGTTAGCCCAGCGCTAGTCCAGAGCTAGGTTAATGTTAGCCCAGCGCAAGTCCAGAGCTAGGTTAATGTTAGCCCAGCGCTAGTCCAGAGCTAGGTTAATGTTAGCCCAGCGCAAGTCCAGAGCTAGGTTAATGTTAGCCCAGCGCAAGTCCAGAGCTAGGTTAATGTTAGCCCAGCGCTAGTCCAGAGCTAGGTTAATGTTAGCCCAGCGCAAGTCCAGAGCTAGGTTAATGTTAGCCCAGCGCTAGTCCAGAGCTAGGTTAATGTTAGCCCAGCGCTAGTCCAGAGCTAGGTTAATGTTAGCCCAGCGCTAGTCCAGAGCTAGTCCAGAGCTAGGTTAATGTTAGCCCAGCGCTAGTCCAGAGCTAGGTTAATGTTAGCCCAGTGCTAGTCCAGAGCTAGGTTAATGTTAGCCCAGCGCAAGTCCAGAGCTAGGTTAATGTTAGCCCAGCGCTAGCCCAACGCTAGGCGAATGTTAGCCCAGCGCAAGTCCAGAGCTAGGTTAATGTTAGCCCAGCGCTAGTCCAGAGCTAGGTTAATGTTAGCCCAGCGCTAGTCCAGAGCTAGGTTAATGTTAGCCCAGCGCTAGTCCAGAGCTAGGTTAATGTTAGCCCAGCGCTAGTCCAGAGCTAGGTTAATGTTAGCCCAGTGCTAGTCCAGAGCTAGGTTAATGTTAGCCCAGCGCTAGTCCAGAGCTAGGTTAATGTTAGCCCAGCGCTAGTCCAGAGCTAGGTTAATGTTAGCTCAGCGCTAGTCCAGAGCTAGGTTAATGTTAGCCCAGCGCTAGTCCAGAGCTAGGTTAATGTTAGCCCAGTGCTAGTCCAGAGCTAGGTTAATGTTAGCCCAGCGCTAGTCCAGAGCTAGGTTAATGTTAGCCCAGTGCTAGTCCAGAGCTAGGTTAATGTTAGCCCAGCGCAAGTCCAGAGCTAGGTTAATGTTAGCCCAGCGCTAGTCCAGAGCTAGCCCAACGCTAGGCGAATGTTAGCCCAGCGCAAGTCCAGAGCTAGGTTAATGTTAGCCCAGCGCTAGTCCAGAGCTAGGTTAATGTTAGCCCAGCGCTAGTCCAGAGCTAGGTTAATGTTAGCCCAGCGCTAGTCCAGAGCTAGGTTAATGTTAGCCCAGCGCTAGTCCAGAGCTAGGTTAATGTTAGCCCAGCGCAAGTCCAGAGCTAGGTTAATGTTAGCCCAGTGCTAGTCCAGAGCTAGGTTAATGTTAGCCCAGCGCAAGTCCAGAGCTAGGTTAATGTTAGCCCAGTGCTAGTCCAGAGCTAGGTTAATGTTAGCCCAGCGCTAGTCCAGAGCTAGCCCAACGCTAGGCGAATGTTAGCCCAGAGCTAGGTTAATGTTAGCCCAGCGCTAGTCCAGAGCTAGGTTAATGTTAGCCCAGCGCTAGTCCAGAGCTAGGTTAATGTTAGCCCAGCGCTAGTCCAGAGCTAGGTTAATGTTAGCCCAGCGCTAGTCCAGAGCTAGGTTAATGTTAGCCCAGCGCAAGTCCAGAGCTAGGTTAATGTTAGCCCAGCGCTAGTCCAGAGCTAGGTTAATGTTAGCCCAGCGCAAGTCCAGAGCTAGGTTAATGTTAGCCCAGCGCAAGTCCAGAGCTAGGTTAATGTTAGCCCAGCGCTAGTCCAGAGCTAGGTTAATGTTAGCCCAGCGCAAGTCCAGAGCTAGGTTAATGTTAGCCCAGCGCTAGTCCAGAGCTAGGTTAATGTTAGCCCAGCGCTAGTCCAGAGCTAGGTTAATGTTAGCCCAGCGCTAGTCCAGAGCTAGTCCAGAGCTAGGTTAATGTTAGCCCAGCGCTAGTCCAGAGCTAGGTTAATGTTAGCCCAGTGCTAGTCCAGAGCTAGGTTAATGTTAGCCCAGCGCAAGTCCAGAGCTAGGTTAATGTTAGCCCAGCGCTAGCCCAACGCTAGGCGAATGTTAGCCCAGCGCAAGTCCAGAGCTAGGTTAATGTTAGCCCAGCGCTAGTCCAGAGCTAGGTTAATGTTAGCCCAGCGCTAGTCCAGAGCTAGGTTAATGTTAGCCCAGCGCTAGTCCAGAGCTAGGTTAATGTTAGCCCAGCGCTAGTCCAGAGCTAGGTTAATGTTAGCCCAGTGCTAGTCCAGAGCTAGGTTAATGTTAGCCCAGCGCTAGTCCAGAGCTAGGTTAATGTTAGCCCAGCGCTAGTCCAGAGCTAGGTTAATGTTAGCCCAGCGCAAGTCCAGAGCTAGGTTAATGTTAGCCCAGCGCTAGTCCAGAGCTAGGTTAATGTTAGCCCAGCGCTAGTCCAGAGCTAGGTTAATGTTAGCCCAGCGCTAGTCCAGAGCTAGTCCAGAGCTAGGTTAATGTTAGCCCAGCGCTAGTCCAGAGCTAGGTTAATGTTAGCCCAGTGCTAGTCCAGAGCTAGGTTAATGTTAGCCCAGCGCTAGTCCAGAGCTAGGTTAATGTTAGCCCAGCGCTAGTCCAGAGCTAGGTTAATGTTAGCCCAGTGCTAGTCCAGAGCTAGGTTAATGTTAGCCCAGCGCAAGTCCAGAGCTAGGTTAATGTTAGCCCAGCGCTAGTCCAGAGCTAGGTTAATGTTAGCCCAGCGCTAGTCCAGAGCTAGTCCAGAGCTAGGTTAATGTTAGCCCAGCGCTAGTCCAGAGCTAGGTTAATGTTAGCCCAGTGCTAGTCCAGAGCTAGGTTAATGTTAGCCCAGTGCTAGTCCAGAGCTAGGTTAATGTTAGCCCAGCGCTAGTCCAGAGCTAGTCCAGAGCTAGGTTAATGTTAGCCCAGCGCTAGTCCAGAGCTAGGTTAATGTTAGCCCAGTGCTAGTCCAGAGCTAGGTTAATGTTAGCCCAGCGCTAGTCCAGAGCTAGGTTAATGTTAGCCCAGCGCTAGTCCAGAGCTAGGTTAATGTTAGCCCAGCGCTAGTCCAGAGCTAGGTTAATGTTAGCCCAGCGCAAGTCCAGAGCTAGGTTAATGTTAGCCCAGCGCTAGTCCAGAGCTAGGTTAATGTTAGCCCAGCGCAAGTCCAGAGCTAGGTTAATGTTAGCCCAGCGCAAGTCCAGAGCTAGGTTAATGTTAGCCCAGCGCTAGTCCAGAGCTAGGTTAATGTTAGCCCAGCGCAAGTCCAGAGCTAGGTTAATGTTAGCCCAGCGCTAGTCCAGAGCTAGGTTAATGTTAGCCCAGCGCTAGTCCAGAGCTAGGTTAATGTTAGCCCAGCGCTAGTCCAGAGCTAGGTTAATGTTAGCCCAGCGCTAGTCCAGAGCTAGGTTAATGTTAGCCCAGCGCAAGTCCAGAGCTAGGTTAATGTTAGCCCAGCGCTAGTCCAGAGCTAGGTTAATGTTAGCCCAGTGCTAGTCCAGAGCTAGGTTAATGTTAGCCCAGCGCTAGTCCAGAGCTAGGTTAATGTTAGCCCAGCGCTAGTCCAGAGCTAGGTTAATGTTAGCCCAGCGCTAGTCCAGAGCTAGGTTAATGTTAGCCCAGCGCTAGTCCAGAGCTAGGTTAATGTTAGCCCAGTGCTAGTCCAGAGCTAGGTTAATGTTAGCCCAGTGCTAGTCCAGAGCTAGGTTAATGTTAGCCCAGCGCTAGTCCAGAGCTAGGTTAATGTTAGCCCAGCGCTAGTCCAGAGCTAGGTTAATGTTAGCCCAGCGCTAGTCCAGAGCTAGGTTAATGTTAGCCCAGCGCTAGTCCAGAGCTAGGTTAATGTTAGCCCAGCGCTAGTCCAGAGCTAGGTTAATGTTAGCCCAGCGCTAGTCCAGAGCTAGGTTAATGTTAGCCCAGCGCTAGTCCAGAGCTAGGTTAATGTTAGCCCAGCGCTAGTCCAGAGCTAGGTTAATGTTAGCCCAGCGCTAGTCCAGAGCTAGGTTAATGTTAGCCCAGCGCTAGTCCAGAGCTAGGTTAATGTTAGCCCAGCGCTAGTCCAGAGCTAGGTTAATGTTAGCCCAGCGCTAGTCCAGAGCTAGGTTAATGTTAGCCCAGTGCTAGTCCAGAGCTAGGTTAATGTTAGCCCAGCGCTAGTCCAGAGCTAGGTTAATGTTAGCCCAGCGCTAGTCCAGAGCTAGGTTAATGTTAGCCCAGCGCTAGTCCAGAGCTAGGTTAATGTTAGCCCAGTGCTAGTCCAGAGCTAGGTTAATGTTAGCCCAGTGCTAGTCCAGAGCTAGGTTAATGTTAGCCCAGTGCTAGTCCAGAGCTAGGTTAATGTTAGCCCAGCGCTAGTCCAGAGCTAGGTTAATGTTAGCCCAGCGCTAGTCCAGAGCTAGGTTAATGTTAGCCCAGCGCTAGTCCAGAGCTAGGTTAATGTTAGCCCAGCGCTAGTCCAGAGCTAGGTTAATGTTAGCCCAGCGCTAGTCCAGAGCTAGGTTAATGTTAGCCCAGCGCTAGTCCAGAGCTAGGTTAATGTTAGCCCAGCGCTAGTCCAGAGCTAGGTTAATGTTAGCCCAGTGCTAGTCCAGAGCTAGGTTAATGTTAGCCCAGCGCTAGTCCAGAGCTAGGTTAATGTTAGCCCAGCGCTAGTCCAGAGCTAGGTTAATGTTAGCCCAGCGCTAGTCCAGAGCTAGGTTAATGTTAGCCCAGTGCTAGTCCAGAGCTAGGTTAATGTTAGCCCAGCGCTAGTCCAGAGCTAGGTTAATGTTAGCCCAGCGCTAGTCCAGAGCTAGGTTAATGTTAGCCCAGTGCTAGTCCAGAGCTAGGTTAATGTTAGCCCAGCGCTAGTCCAGAGCTAGGTTAATGTTAGCCCAGTGCTAGTCCAGAGCTAGGTTAATGTTAGCCCAGCGCTAGTCCAGAGCTAGGTTAATGTTAGCCCAGCGCTAGTCCAGAGCTAGGTTAATGTTAGCCCAGCGCTAGTCCAGAGCGGGGATCAGGGGGGAGATGTGCTAGAGAGGGAACAGGGATGTGCTGGACAGGAGGAGGGAGGTGAGGTGGGGAGCTGCCCTATGGGGAACATGGCTGTGGTTGACATAAAACACAACAGCAGTTTTTCCCTTCCACTTCACAGATGACCAGAGAGCCATTGTGACACCGTTTCAAAGCTTTTATTGTTTAACAGGAAACCAGACGAGCTCAGGAGCAGCAGAGACAGGGTGGCGGTCGGGGTGGAGGACAATGGCAGCAGCAGAAGACCATCTAATCTGGCTACTGAAAGACACCACTACTGCTGGGTGACTCAAACATCTGATATTACCTCACATGCTCTCTTTATGGGCAGAGTCTCTCTCTCTGTGTGGTAACTTGACAAATACACAGGAGACAGACAGCGACCACACACAAGTCATGACATGTTTTTTTATATAGGTGAAGCTTGGAGGTTTTTGGAACAGATTCACGTTTAAAAATAATAAAAGGAAAACGTAGACGAAGCGGTCTACGGGAACACTGTAATGTATGCAGGACTAACATTAGGTGACTTACAAACACAATTCTCAATTCAACACGGCCCTTTAAAAGATTTAACATGCTTTAAGCCAACCTCTATGCGTTAGGTGTTGATAAGCCATTTGCTCCACAGTTTGACATTTTAAAGTCCTTTACGTGACATGTTACATGCATATATCAAACGTCGTGAGAATATCCAGAGACATTAAAAGTTGATGTAGATGTTTTGTTTAAAATGCATAGAGACCACAGATACTGTACATATTAAATTAAGGGGGGGTGCGTTTTTTCTTCTAAAACAAAACTTTGTAGATTTCCAATTTGTAAGCAGTTACACCCTTAAGCTCTGAGAAAGCTTGCCTAAAATGTGATTTTAACTCATACTTAAGATATTAGTTAAATATACATTACCTCGATATTAGTGAAATAATAGTTAGTGTTGAGGCAAATGTACACCATATAGCAATTTTGAGATTTAAAATTCCTTTTTGCAACACAAACAGGAGTTAAACTAAAATGGCTGCCCTAATCCTCGATATTAGCTAAAGTCGGCATCAGCAACGTTAGCATTACGCAACGCAGCTTTAGCCATGTGTTAGCATGCAGACAGATCTTCCAGTCGACTGAGAATCAGGACTAGACGTGTTAGGCAGGTATGGTTATGAATAATAGATGAACATGGTGGCCTTTTTAAAAAATACCGGCATTTACATTTTAAATGTGCATTACTGTACATAACTATTGTCCACACACACATTACGCGCTCCTATGAATTTGAGGACCCTGCCAGCTGTCCCTGGAAGGAGGGACCTCTCTCGATGGTTCCCTTGCTGTGTTTTTCCCCACTGGGTCTTAGGAATGTTTTCTTGTGTTTTAGGGATTTAACGTGGTGTAATGTGGACCAGGGAAGCTCTTGGATACGGTAACCAGGATAACGAGCTAAACACATAAACATTGTTTTATCTGTCTTCATAGGGACTATGAGGTGCTTTGAGGACTTCAAATGGGATTTATGTCTACGGAGACACTTGACTTGGCAGCACCTTAAAGAGTTGGGTTGAAGTCAGATTGTAGCACTAGCACCACCTCTGGTGATACACAGTCACTCTTTTTGATAGAGCATTTTGTGGTACATTTTTTGCCTGTGTATGGTGCTGTCCCGTATTTCTTAGATTATATTAGTTTATAGATTATACAAACAAGGGACAGTGTTTAGCTTTGAGTGTGTTCATATTTGGCTGGATAGGACTTATTGTTTCATTGTTTGGGAAATTAGCTGTATCTCTAAAATAATAAAGCACAAGAACAATGTTGACACTTGTTGAATAAATAAAAAAACTTAACCACACTTGAGGGTTGGCCTACTTTTAAAAGTCAAAGAGCTGTTTTAAATGGCTTATTAACAACTGTGCTTAAGTCTTGGGCTTTTAACATAGTAAACAGTCCCCAATATAAACCAACATATATTCTTTGCCAGAGTTCAATCGTAAGTCTTCATTTTAAAAGGAACTTATATCAATACAAATTTTCAAGAATGATTGTACGTTATGCACACAAACTGTACCCGACCACTGTAATATGTGGTTATGTTTATATAATATATCAATTAAACAATATCTGTAAAAGCTGCAGAATACTGTACCTTGAATTAACCCAAATTTGAATTCCATCAAATCTCATTGGTCCATCCAATATAATGAGGTCACCAACGGTATTATATTTTAATATCATTTAACAACTTTACAGGCTAAGATTATGGATGTCAAACAAACACAAAGTTATGTTGGTCTTTAAAAAATTATCTGGGATTTGTAAACCCCCCCCCCCCCCCCCCCCCGTAAAACTAAAATTTAATTTAAAAATTAAATTGGCCTGAAAAATAAAATTGGTCCTCGATTATAAAATCTCCAAATATACAAAAAACGGTAATACTAGGGAAACCTATTCCCTTATTGTTCAATCATACTTTCAACGGAATGGACACTAAATATATAAAACATAAAGTGTCAACAGTTGCTCAAATTGATACTGACTGTGTGTTACATGGTACATGATCCCACACACGCAGTGCATTACATGGTACATGACCCCACACACGCAGCGTGTTACATGGTACATGACCCCACACACTGTACATGGCCCGTATCAACTGACAGGATAATTGGTTGGACTCGGAGGTCGTAAGGACACTTATGAATTTTGTTCTGTACAGTTTAAATATTTCCTTATGCATGAACATTCTGCATATTTCAATAAAGTGTCAACACATTTAATATTACAAAAATTGCATAGCCATCTCTTATCGGTTATCTCTGAGAGACAGAGAGATTGCTTGTAGTCAAGACAACAGATTATCTAATCGACACAATGCTCGCAGAAATATTAAAACAATTTAAAATACAGAGGAAAATAAAAAATAAAAAGACCAAACACATTTTATCAAAGCAAAATTACCTGAACAAAAGAAAATCCAATATTTTCACCCTTTCTCTGTATCAATGTAGCTTCTCTCACCAAATATCTTTCTGATATTTAGTTACATCTAAACGTTAAAGAGACTCTGTTTTGTCTCTCGACACTGAAAATTACTTTTTAGTTCTTGAAAACTTTAATGGAAGGATTAGGGCTAGGTACTGTATATATCATGAATCGGGTATTAAATCACTTGCTTACGTCTTCACAGAGCGAATGATTATCTATTCTACGGGATACCCTCAGTACCTGCTCGGATCTGACATTTTAACACTCTAAAGCCGTCCCTGCAAGCGATTGGCTGAAACCAAATCCAATGGGGTGACTGGGGCCAATCACAAGCCTAAATATCCTATAGATAGTGACAACGTCGATTTGAGACGTCACAAAGGTTGACACTCACAGTTTGAATGGAAGGACTTGATAGACACACAAAGCACCCCTAGCGCATCCCCGGGGGGGACAGGGGTGTATGTACAACAGGACATGGAGGTTTCTTACTGCGCTAAGCGTACCTCGAAGCATATACACGTGTGTGTAGGAGAGCACACTGTTGCCATTATGACAACAGCATGTGTGTGTATATGGCCAAGGGAGAAATATCAAGAGAGGGGTTGGGGAGGGGGGGGGAAGAGAGAGAGAGAGAGAGAGAGAGAGAGAGAGAGAGAGAGAGAGAGAGAGAGAGAGAGAGAGAGAGAGAGAGAGAGAGAGAGAGAGAGAGAGAGAGAGAGAGAGAGAGAGAGAGAGAGAGAGAGAGAGAACCAGACGAATGCACGCACTATCTACCTAAAGGAGGAGGACCTAAAGGAGGACAGGTGGCAGGTGAACACAGTGGAGGTGCCGAGGGGGCCGGGTCAGAGGTGGTGCTGACCCAGGAGGTCAGGGTTCAGAGGTCAGTGGTGGCCCGAGCGGTCAGCGCCTGGATGCGGTTGGTGTTGCAGGTCTTGCAAAGCACGTGACCGTCCAGAGGGTAACAACCCTGGTTCTCCCCCTCCGAAAGGAGACCCCCGCAGTCCTGGAACACACACACACACACATATACACACATACACACACACACACACACAGGAGACACTCACACACACACACGGTCTCACACACACACACACACACACACACACACACACAACCACACAACACACACAAACTTATTAAACACAATTACATTTCCTGACAAAAGGTTAATGGTCTTCAGCCTAACCTGCAAGCATCCTAGTGCAAGATGCTCTTCATCACATGCTTTGGACAGAAGGGTCTGCTAAATAAGTCATTAGTTAATAGTTACTTAACACAACTCTGCATAGCCTCCCTCCCCCTCTACCTACCACCCCTCCTCCTCTACCTACCCCCTGGAGTGTGTGCAGCCCGTACCTCACAGCGGTAACACTGGACGTGGAAGTCCCGATCCAGAGCCACGATCCGGACCGTCTCTTCCTGACCCGGAGCCGGCATGATGGCCTCAGAACACACACAGCAGCGTGGAGCGAACTTCCTGCAGAGACACACACACACACACACACAGTAAGATAAGTACACAACACACACAAGATAAATATACACACACATGATACGAAAACACAAGATAAAACACAACACCATATTAACACACACCATATTAGACCAAACACACTCGCACAACACATTATATTAAACCACACACACACACACACACACACACACATGCCTCGCTTGTAGCGTATAATGTATGTAATTGCATTATTACCAGTTAAGACATACGTACATACGTACGTTTTCATACAAATAGAATTTGATTGTATTTCAATAAATCAACACATTTCTAAACACTTCAAAACAGCAAGTAGTGCCAGAACAGCTTGAAGTCACACAACGACTCTGTGTTCCTCAACAACATATAAAGGCTGGTTCATAAACTTTCAGTTCAGTCATCTGGAAATCCCATGTGTGTGAGGTTGTGTAGCTAACAACTGGCACAAACAGGAAGTCTCTCTAGATGTCCCTCTAACAACAGGTACAAACAGGAAGTAACCAGGTATCATGTCCGCTTGGGTAGCACGCTATCCAGGAAGTAAGAGGGGACTGTGGTTTGGAGCGCTAGCCGCTACACTAACAATAACAATACAACAGCAGCTGGGCCGTTCCTAGAGACAAAGAGCTGCCTTGTTGATCTCAGCTGGTCAGGTGGAGTCACCTGCTTCCCCTCCGATATCCCATAATGCTATGCTGTTTGGTTTCACTTCTCGTCTCCCACTCACACAATCACTGGAGTGTGTGACAATGGTGGGACAATACCAGACTGTTGAACATTAGTCCAGTGGTCCTCAAACACCAGTAGTAGAATAACAATAAAAGTAGGGTAAATTTAGTAAAATAGGTCAACTAAAATAGACATGTAATATATATATACATATATAGTGTACATTTACTTATGGAAGTCCTCGATGCAGTGTATGTGGTTGTAATGTATGATTTTTTGTTTTACGATTTTTAAATTGATTTTTTTTTTTTTGAGTTAAAAAAACGATTTTAGTTCCTCTAAGCTTAGGTGGGAAAAAGTGTCCAAAACACACCGCCGCCGAACGGTGCGCGTCAAAACAGCCGCCCCTATTATTTTCTATCTACACCCCCACACCGGCGGCGGCAGGTGCGCGCCGGCGCACATCAACGCACCGCCCCGCTACACTTCACGCCACTGTCCTATTTCACAGCGTCGCCGCGCGTCAAGTGCCGCCAAAAAGGTGCTTTTTTCTTTTCTTTTTTTTTTCTTCTGCTCCGGAGACGACTTTATTCCTGTTGACGCGCCGCAGCACGACGCTTCCTATGTGTGCTAGGGGCGGCACTTGACGCGCGTCATAGAAGTGCCGCGGCGGCAGTGTGTTTTGCACTTTATACAGTGTGTTTGAAATCGACGTCTGTACTGATGTCGTCAGGGTTGTGGTCTTGTCTTTTTGTTTCTTTACTAATTCGTCGTAAGCAACTTTGTGATTACGTCTGAGGTGATTGAACAAGTTTGTTGTGTTGCCAAGGGGTGCAGATATCACGTTGTAGCACATTTTGCACATTATGTGGGCAAGTGTTGCCATACAAGAGAACTTGTTTTACCCTTTTTAATCGAGCAAACGGGGCTGTCCTCCCTCTGCCATCTCGCTCATGCTGTTTTCTGAATAAAATGCTGGTGCTGCAGGTCACCACACACACACACACAGCTCGCAGGGCCATGTTGAATTCTCTGGGGGAGGGACTGAATTGCGCATGCGCGTCTCTTTCAGAAAACCTCATAGACAACGGAAAATGCCAAAAGAATCGTTCCAACTCGATTTTATTAATTTGGAGATCGTTTGACCCAAGAATCGAAATCGTGATCAAAATTCGATTAATTGCGCAGTATGCAGCTGAGGCTTGCCAGCTTCAGTCTTGAAAAGAGAGTGTAGTAGCAGTTAAAATAGTTAGATATTGCTACTAAATAAATCTTATAAACTGACTCACATGTGATGTGCATTTTTTTGGTTTGGTGTTTAAAAAAGCAAACAAAAAAAATCGCAAAAATCGTCAATATCGAAGAATCGCAATTTAAATCGAATCGGCACCCAAAAAATCGTAAAAGAATCGAATCGGGAGAAGAGCATATCGTCCCAGCCCTAGTATATAGTGTACATATTCTCAGTATAAGGTACATTTATATATATATATATATATATATAGTGTATATTTACTTGTGGAAGTCCTCGATGCAGTGTATGTGGTTGGCCGCGTCCACGGTGAAAGGCACGCCGTCCAGGCTGCGGTGACAGACCACGCAGGTGAAGCACAGCGGGTGGTATGCCTTCCCCGTTGCACGCAGGATGCGCTCCATAATGGGCTTACTGCAGATGGTGCAGGTCTCCAGCGTGTTCTACACACACGCGCACACACGCACACACGCACACACGCGCGCGCACACACACAAAAAACAGGTACAGGTAAATAAAATGTACATAACACACATGTCTCATTATTGGTCCAAACATGAACAGACTAAAAACTAGGGCTGGGCAATACATCGATATTATATCGATATCGTGATATGAGGCTAGATATCTTAGATTTCGGATACCGTAATATCGTGATATAGGATAACTGTCTTTTCCTGGTTTTAAAGGCTGCATTACAGTAAAGTGATGAAAAAAATTAGAAAATCAGTACTTTTCATTTGTCAAGTATTTAATCCACACAGGAGTATAGAAAAAATAGGCTTTACCATGTGGTTATTTTATATAGACTATTTATGTATTGAGTTACCAGAAAACATGCTATATCGTGACGTATATCGTTTTCTAGATATTAAATGACATAAATGGATAGAAGATTTAGCCCTAACTAAAACACTTGAACATGATCATTTAATATTTAACACATGGAGGTTCAGTTTTACCCAGCAGACACCAACTGATCACAAACTAAAGGTGTTTTCACACAGGGTCCCTTTCAGCCCTCCAAGCCAGCTTGCGATTAGTCAGCATTTTTTGCGCATATGTGAACACTCCAAAAAAACTCAGACCCTCTGAAGTGAACCGGACCTCCTCAGGGGGGGGTCTGAGTATAGGTCGCTTCAAGTCTGCATTACAGTTGGCTTAACCTGTGCATTGTGAACACAAAGCGCTCCAGATTCGCCTCGCCTTTTGCCATTGTATTTAACTCTCTGGGCCGTAGACATATCACATGCTATTGCACTGGGACGCTCAAAAAAACAAGTAGAACGATGGCCGCTGGTAACGCTAGCGAGGCTAGTGGATGAGGAGTAGTTTGGTCTCTGGCAACGCTCGTTAGACTAGTGGACCAGGAGTAGTTTGGCCGCTGGTAACGCTAGCTAGACTAGTGGACCAGGAGTAGTTTGGCCGCTGGTAACGCTAGCTAGACTAGTGGACCAGGAGTAGTTTGGCCGCTGGTAACGCTAGCTAGACTAGTGGACCAGGAGTAGTTTGGCCGCTGGTAACGCTGGCTAGACTAGTGGACCAGGAGTAGTTTGGCCGCTGGTAACGCTAACTAGACTAGTGGACCAGGAGTAGTTTGGCCGCTGGTAACGCTAGCTAGACTAGTGGACCAGGAGTAGTTTGGCCGCTGGTAACGCTAGCTAGACTAGTGGACCAGGAGTAGTTTGGCCGCTGGTAACGCTAGCTAGACTAGTGGACCAGGAGTAGTTTGGCCGCTGGTAATGCTAACTAGACTAGTGGACCAGGAGTAGTTTGGCCGCTGGTAACGCTAGCTAGACTAGTGGACCAGGAGTAGTTTGGCCGCTGGTAACGCTAACTAGACTAGTGGACCAGGAGTAGTTTGGCCGCTGGTAATGCTAGCTAGACTATTGTACGAGGAGTAGTTTGGTCCGAGGATGAAACTACTGCACATCCCGAGGATGGAACAAAGATTCTACTTTGTCTGGCTGTCCCTATCTCTGTGCGCTAATTTAACCAAATACCACAGGAAGACAAGTATAGCAGAAGCCATCTTGTTCCAAGTGAAAACTACCCATAATCCAAAGCAGTAAATGTCTGAGCTCCAGAGGAACTGAGGCCCCATCACAGCTGAATTGAACCAGACGGAGAACAGTCCTCTTTCAAATGAACTGACAATGTGAACGCAAAAATAACTGAGTTTGGTTTGTTTAAAAAGGACTACATGTGAAAAAAACACGCTGTGTGTATATATGTGTGAATTTGAATCTTTGTGTGTGTGTATATATATATGTGTCTATGAATACGAGACATTATAGTCTCTTTGCTCTGGACTGGAGGAATCTGATTAACTCTCAAACACAAACACCATCATTATTCACCCACCCTCTCACTCACACACACACACACACACACACCCAGTGCGCGCACGTACACGCGGGCAGTAAATACGTCCACTTTGTGATGACCGCAGCCATTCTGCGGCCAGACGGGCAGCGGGCCCAGCGGGGGTCTGGGGGGTAGGTGGGAGAACATCCTTCTTCTTAATATCTCTCGGAGACACCGCTCCATCATCTCCATATTTCACAAATAATGATTGACCCTCCAGAAAAAGGAAAAAAAAAAAAAAACTGGCAATTTCCAGGCACAGGTGTAGATCACAAGTGGGTTGATTGACCGGGTGGTCCACAGCTCAGTGAGAGACCACTAGAGGACCAGACCCTGAGACTAGACCAGGTGCACTCGGGGTGATTCTAGATTAGGGCTGCAACGTTTTATCGATTAATCGATTAGTTGACCAACAAAAAATGTATCGAATCAAATTCGATTAATCGTTGAGGTCATTTATCAGATACAAATACCAAACATTTGCTGCTTGATGCTTCAGCAATTCAAATGTTTGGTTCATGAATAAAGCAAGCACATTTAAGACATCACTTTGGACTCTGGTCATTTTGATGGCATTTGCTATTATTTATGACATTCTCTAGACTAAATGATTAGAATGATTAGAGAAAAAGATTAATGGACTATGAAAATAATGATTAGTTGCAGCTCTATCCTAGAACCAGATCCCAGTGTCCCATACCAGATTTGGATCCGAGATCTGATTCTAATCTCCGTTTCTAGATCTGGATTTTAGATCTTGACTCTAGATCCTGATAGCAGATACCAGAGCAGAGATCTCTGACCACACTGTTAGATCCTGGCTTTACTAGGTCTCTTCAGGCATTTCCTGGATATCCCTCTCTCTCCTCCTCCTCCTCCTCCTCCTGCTCCTCCTCCTCCTCCTCCTCTCTCTCGATGCATCAGCTTAGGGTCTCTCTCTGCTCCTGTCTGTCTGTCTGTCTGTCTGTCTCTCTCTCTCTCTCGATGCATCAGCCTAGGGTCTCTCTCTCTCACTCTATCCATGCTCTTTCTGCTCTCTCTCGCCAAATTCTCTCTCTCTCTCTCTCTCTCTCTCTCTCTCTCTCTCCCCCTTTCTCCCTCTTTCTTGCTCTGCTGGGCTCAGAGTGCACGCCGTGTGTCAGTGTGCATGTGGCGTGAGCCACACGTGCATGTGTGAGCGTGCATGCGTGTGAGAAATCCCTCCAGGCAGCATCAAGTAGTGATCCGTGTATGTGTTTCCAAACATGCTCGGGGTGTGTGGCAACACGCAGCAACCGCATCATCGCACCCCCCCCCCCCCCCCACGCACATCACCACCGCCTGCCAGCTGAGCCATGGGGGGAGGGGGGGTGTTTAACCACACTGCACGCGTGACCCCCCCCCCGCGGAGCATCAGCAGTGACATTTGTCGTGGGATCACTAATGAGATGAACAACGTCGCTAACGAGATGAATGCCATCGCATGCCGCACGCCATGCACCACGCGCCAAGACAGACGCCAGCGCCGCAGCGCTCACACAAACCCGCGTAACAGTTCTACACACACATGTGCTCGTGTGCTGCCCTGTAACGTGACGGCGAGGTCGTGGAGTGCAAGCGGGCGCATGTGGAAAAAGCGTGAGAATCCCAGAGTGCTTCTAAAAGCGTCCGGTTCTTCAAAGCACTCCTGGAGAGAACGATGTGACGCGTGCAGACGAGACCCCCCCCCCCCCCCCCCCCCCCACCCCCGAGGACAGCGGTACAGGAATACACACAAATACACACATACACACACAGGCTCCCAGGGCTATGCTGGTGTACAAACAAACGGCCAAATAGTAAGGCTTTAATGAGCTTCTACCCCCCCCCCCCCCACACACACACACACAGAGAGAGAGAGGGGGGGGGGGGGGGGGGGGAAGAGAGAGAGAGAGACAGCGAGAGAGAAAGAGAGACAGAGAGAGACGATGTATGTTTACACTGTTGTGTTACCTAACTTACATTATTTGACAATATCTTAACTCCCATCCTAACTCCTCTTCTATCTCCCATCCTACCTCCCATCCTAGCTCCTATCCTAGCTCCCACCCTAACTCCTCCATGTGTGTAACTATTACCCTAACTCTTGGCATGTGTGTTGTACTAGTCTCATAAATCAGACTTTAGAATAATATTTCAGACAAACTCAAATCTGGGTGAACGGGTGGTTTCTTATATACATATTTATTTCGACCAATCATGTTGCTGGAGGCGGTGATCTGCAGGCACGTAATTGGTGAACACAAACTCGGCCAGCAGTAGTAAACTGTATAAAGTGTCTGTAAAGGTTTTAAATCAACACTGTGTAGACTGGATACTGTAGAGATACACTTATTAAAATCCCCTTCTGAAAGCTTCATCCACTCGCGCAAATGAGTTTCCTTTGGTAGAATATCTCTAATTAAGGCTGGTTTCCGGCCCAGGCTCTGTGCCTTCTCCCCCCAGACATTTTGCTGTATTAGGACTGCTGGATTGGTAGTTCTGCTATAACATAGTAGGACCGCTGGGTCAGTAGTTCTGCTATAACATAGTAGGACTGCTAAATCAGTAGTTTTGCTATAACATAGACTGCTGGATCAGTAGTTTTGCTATAACATAGTAGGACTGCTGGATCAGTAGTTCTGCTATAACATAGTAGGACCGCTGGGTCAGTAGTTCTGCTATAACATAGTAGGACTGCTAAATCAGTAGTTTTGCTATAACATAGACTGCTGGATCAGTAGTTTTGCTATAACATAGTAGGACTGCTGGATCAGTAGTTCAGCTATAACATAGTAGGACTGCTGGATCAGTAGTTCTGCTATAACATAGTAGGACTGCTGGATCAGTAGTTCTGCTATAACATAGTAGGACTGCTGGATCAGAAGTTCTGCTATAACATAGTAGGACCGCTGGATCAGTAGTTCTGCTATAACATAGTAGGACCGCTGGATCAGTAGTTCTGCTATAACATAGTAGGACCGCTGTATCAGTAGTTCTGCTATAACAGTAGGACTGCTGGATCAGAAGTTCAGCTCTAAAGTAGTAGGACTGCTGGAATCCCAGGTTGGTGTTGTACTAACTCATTGTGTATTGTATTAACTCTCCATGTGTGTTATTGTATTAACTCCATCCATCCATCCATCTTCTGCCGCTTATCCGGGGTCGGGTCGCGGGGGCAGCAGCCTAAGCAGGGAAGCCCAGACTTCCCTTTCCCCAGCTACTTTGTCCAGCTCTTCCTGGGGGGATCCCGAGGCGTTCCCAGGCCAGCCGAGAGACATAGTCTCTCCAGCGTGTCCTGGGTCTTCCCCAGGGTCTCCTACCAGTGGGACATGCCCTGAACACCTCACCAGGGAGGCGTCCGGGAGGCATCCTAACTAGATGCCCGAGCCACCTCATCTGGCTCCTCTCAACGCGGAGGAGTAGCGGGTCTACTCCGAGCTCCTCCCGGATGACCGAGCTTCTCACCCTATCTCTAAGGGAGAGCCCAGCTACCCTGCGGAGGAAGCTCATTTCAGCTGCTTGTACCCGCGATCTTGTTCTTTCGGTCATTACCCAAAGCTCATGACCATAGGTGAGGGCAGGAACGTAGATCGACTGGTAAATCGAGAGCTTTGCCTTTCGGCTCAGCTCCCTCTTCACCACGACGGATCCGTGCAGAGTCCGCATTACTGCAGACGCCGCACCGATCCGCCTGTCGATCTCCCGCTCCATCCTCCCCTCACTCGTGAACAAGACCCCGAGGTACTTGAACACCTCCACTTGGGGCAGGATCTCATCCCCGACCCGGAGAGTGCACTCCACCCTTTTCCGGTTGAGGACCATGGACTCGGATTTGATCGGTGACAAAGGGCAGCCCTGGCGGAGTCCAACCCTCACTGGAAACAAGTCCGACTTATTACGGGCAATGCAGACCAAGCTCTGACACCGGTCATACAGGGAACAGACAGCCCGTATCAGGGGGTCCGATACCCCGTACTCCCGGAGAACCCCCCACAGGACTCCCCGAGGGACACGGTCGAATGCCTTCTCCAAGTCCACAAAGCACATGTGGACTGGTTGGGCAAACTCCCATGCACCCTCAAGGATCCTGCAGAGGGTGTAGAGCTGGTCCACTGTTCCACGGCCTGGACGAAAACTACATTCCTCCTCCTGAATCCGAGGTTCGACTATCCGATGGACCCTCCTCTCCAGCACCCCTGAATAGACCTTACCAGGAAGGCTGAGGAGTGTGATCCCCCTATAGTTGGAACACACCCTCCGGTCCCCCTTCTTAAAAAGAGGGACCACCACCCCAGTCTGCCAATCCAGGGGCACTGCCCCCGATGTCCACGCGACGCTGCAGAGTCGTGTCAACCAAGACAGCCCCACAACATCCAGGGCCTTAAGGAACTCCGGGCGGACCTCATCCACCCCCAGGGCCCTGCCACCGAGGAATTGTATTAACTCGTCCTTGTTAAGATCAGCTGGAGTGCGTGACTCCAGTGCTTCTCGTGGTAATGAGAACATAAATCAGTAAATTAAACTGTCTTTCCTGCTTTGCCGTAGTTAAAACACACGCTGTTGTTTATTTAGCAAAGGCCAATTTCACTTAGGGGCAAATTGGATAATTTAAGTGTGTGCATCTTGGCACCGTGTGATGAATGTTATTTAATAATGGTATCATTACCTTCGCAAAAACACCAAGGAGTCGACATATAAATATGATGGGTTTTTTTGTTGAAAACTTGGGTCATTTAGCAGAGCTTAATGGTGGATGCGAACATCCAGCTGAAGATGTTCAGGGACCCAGAGTCCCTCGGGGCCCCAGCATGTTGCCAATAGAGGAGAGGAGCAGGGCTGGGCAAAAATTCAATATTGTCATTTGTCGTCTGATATTGTCATGAAATGAAGATATCAACAGTTTTATAGCTTAAATGAATTACGATGAGAAGATATGCCCTTAAAATGATCAAATATGAGGTTTGACTACTAGTTTTCCCTTCTAGTTTTACATTTCCATATGCTTCCATGAAATTACCCTCAGTTAGAGTGTTTAGATGGTATTTTTAATTAATTAGCATATCATGATAATTATCGATATTGTGTAAAATTACCCATAACTATTGTGATAATACAGGTTTCCATATCGGCCAGCCCTAGAGAAGGAGCTCGGGCTGTCCACATACATACATACACATATACACATCCATGCTCCTCTCCTCTCCCCCCCCCAAATGCCATACATTCCAGCACATGGATGCCTTCCTGCATGTCTCCCAGTGTCTCCCCAGCAGGCTAAACAAACACCAGAGAGAAGGGAGAGGGAATGTAGGTCAGCCTCTTGCTGGCTCCCTGAACAGGGGTGACTGCACACCATTACCAAGTCAACCATAGGTGTGTCTGTGTGTCTGAGTGCGTGTTAAGATAGTGTGTGTGTGTGTATTTGGATGAGTGTGTGTGTATGTGGATGAGTGTGTGTGTGTGTGTGTGGAGTTTGCGTGTGTGTATGTGGATGAGTGTGTGTATATGTGGATGTTTGTGTGTGGATGTTTGTGTGTGTGTGTATGTGTGGAGTTTGTGTGTGTGTGTGTGTGTATGTGGATGAGTGTGTGTGTATGTGGATGTTTGTGTGTGATGTTGGGTGTGTGTATGTATGTGGATGAGTGTGTGTGCTAAGTGTGTGTGTATGTTAAGGGTGTGTGTGTATGTGGATGTTTGTGTGTGTTTGTGTGTGTGGATGTGTGTGTGTTACGTGTGTGTATTCAGTTGATAGGCTCACCGTAGAGATGGTGGCCTCTAAATGTGCACCAGCAGCGCAGATCCTCTCCCCTCCTCCCTCCCCACCTCTCTCCTTCTCCTCTCTCCTCTCACATCCTATTCTTTGACACTCATCTCTTCTTCTCTCCTCCATCTCATTGTTGTATCCTTTCCTCTCCCATCCCTCCCACTCCTTTCCTCCATCCTCCCTTCTCCCCTATAGTCTCCTCTCCTCTCGTCTTCTTCTCTCCTCCCTTTCATTCTTGCATCTTCGCCATCCTCCCTCCTCCCACTCCTCCCCTCCCACTTAACTAAGTTTGACACAGCTGTCTGTGAGGATGAGCAGCAGCACACCACACAAAGGAGAGAGAGAAGGAGGGGGTGAGGACCCACCCACCTCCTCCCCAGAGACCCTGGGCTAATAGACCTGCTGACACACACACACACACACACACACACACACACACACACACACACACACACACACACACACACACACACACACACACACACACACACACACACACGTCTCTCACAGGTTGTTTAGTCTTGTCAAGCGTACGGTGAAATATTCATCATTTGTCAAAATGAAACGACTGAGTGACATCACTTCAGCTGTTTAGAACATGAAGGACTGCTTAAATGTTTCCAAACCACCAGGGATGTTCGCTAGAGACTAGTGACACTAGGGACTAGCATCCTTGAGAATAGCTTTCAACTCATGGTGCAGGAGGCTAGCATCTTGGAGACTTGCTAGAGACTAGCGGTGCCTTGAACTTACATCCTTGGATTAGCATCCTTTAGACTAGCATCTTTCAGACTAGCTTGAGACTAGCGGAATTTGGGACTAGCATTCCCAAGACTAGATTAAAACTAGCTTGCAACTAGCAGTGCTGAAGACTAGCCTCTTTGAGACTAGCTTGAGACTAGCTTAAGTCTAGCATCCTTGAGACTAGCATAAGACTAGCATCCTTGAGACTAGCAGTGCCTGGGACTAACATCGTTGAAGCTAGCTTGCAATTAGCCGTGCTGAAGATTAGTTCCACTAGGGACTAACGTCCTTGAGACTTGTGGCGCTGGAGACTAGCGTCGCAAAAGACCAGCGGCGTTAGTAAAGCTAAAGAGCCGTTTCTGTGGACGGCTATTGTTTACAGTGTTGTTTCCGTGACCACAGGTGCAAGTAAAACATTGTCTTGCGCCAGCGGAGGGTGGGGTTAAGTGGTGGTGTGAAACCGGGGTGGCACATCACCAAACCTCTCGCCGTTTACCAGCCTCTTCTTTTTTTTTTTTATCAACTCAACGTTCACACCTGTCTCCCTCGGGTGCTTGGGCGATTGACAGCAGGGTGCACGGCGTTCTGGGAACACGCACATTATTTATGTCTCGGTGCACCACGGGCGGCCCGGGCTGAGTCGGCTGATGATTTGAGGCACCGTGCGTCCGGACACCTGACAGGATATGGCAGGTCGTGATCCAGGCTGCGATACGGGGGATAAATCAGAGAGGATTGTCTCGACCGCCTCCAGACCCTTGTTTTACTTCTCATATCAGCAGAGTATCAGTTAAACCACTGGCACGGTCCAGAACCATACATCCAAAAGCTAACTCCTAGATTTACTATCGAGTCATTTAGCTTTGGGTTTTGCCCAAAGTGACATAGTGAATTCAGTTACAGGTCATTAAGGAGCTGGTATGGGTTGGACAGTAAATTCAGTTACAGGTCATTAAGGAGCTGGTATGGGTTGGACAGTAAATTCAGTTACAGGTCATTAAGGAGCTGGTAGTGGTTGGACAGTGAATTCAGTTACAGGTTATTAAGGAGCCGGTAGGGCTTTGACAGTGAATTAATTTACAGGTCATTAAGGAGCCGGTAGGGGTTGGACAGTAAATTTAGTTACAGATCATTAAGGAGCTGGTAGGGGTTGGACAGTGAATTCAGTTACAGGTCATTAAGGAGCTGGAAGGGGTTAGGGGGCATCTTGTGCTAGGATGCCTACAGGTTGTGGACATTGGGTATTGACCCCAGAACCTTTCAAGTCGAACACGCTAGTCAATACAATATCCTATCTTATCCCATTGAGGTTATATTTATTCTCAGCAGACTACCTTTGCCATGAAAAATGGTGAGATTACAATTAGAAAGGTAATCTAAGTATTCATCAATCAATTGTTTGAGCTTTTTTTATGCATTGTATTGAATTTCCTTGTTTAATGTGCGTTTTGTATTATGGTAAAAAGTATCAATACAAGTCTTAGGGCTTTACAAAATAAAGACATTAACTTTGAAAGGTCAAAAGGTAGGAGTGCGTGTCTGATTATTAAAACATGTGCACAGAGGCACAACTGCCAATGGCTGCCACAGTTTACAAAAACAGAAAACAAAAACAAGTAGCGCAACTCTTGCAAAAATGACTGCAACTTATCCTGAACTAAACTTCCGGATATCGGAGTCACAAAGGCTGTCACATTTATCTCAAGCTCAGGTTGCTTTGTTTTCAACAATAAATAAAAGTTAAATACAATTGAATATTGATAAAATATAAATATATGAACCTCTATGTTCAATTTAATTGGAGATTAAGAAGATTTTTCTTTCTTATACAGAATGGATATTCAGAACTGAAAATACATGAATTTATATAAAATATATGAACATATATTAACTAATTCATAGCACAATCTGCTATTTCAATAATGAAACTAATGAACAAAACCATAAAGCAGACATCAGATGCCACCACCTCCAGATCTAGTTTGGGAAGAAAACATTCAGCACCCACAGGAACAGACTTGTGTTTGTGTTTGTGTGTGTGTTTATAAGTTTGCATACGTGTGTGTGCTTATGTGTGTTTGTAATATGTTTGCATATGTGTGCATAGGTCTGTGTGTGTTAATGCTGGGAGTTAGCATAGTGTAGCATAGTGAGCACAGCATTAGCTTCTGCATGGCGTTGAGCTGGAGCTCCATACTTCCCGAACTGAAGCAGCTTATCTTAGCTTGGAGCTACGTTTGCCCGGCGCTACGTTCGCTTCAGTGCTATGTTAGCCCGGCGCTACGTTAGCCTCAGAGCTACGTTAGCCTCAGAGCTACGGTAGCGTCAGTGAAATGTTAGCCTCAGCCCTACGTTAGCCTTTGCGCTACGTTAGCCTCAGCGCTACGTTAGCCTCAGCACTAAATTAGCCCGTCTAATAAATTTCCTGTTGGCATTGTTATGTTTGACCCCAGAGAGCGGGAGTAGGATGGCACCCCGCCAGACCCTCCCATTGCGACTCCTTCCGCAAGTTTTTTTTTTTTTTTTTTCTCCTTTAGTTTATATCTTCGCCTCCAACGTTTTTACTACCCAGCATGCCCCTGACTCAGCTCTGGGCCCCGGCCAACGCCGGGACTTCTCTCTCGAGTTCCAGCAAACTGTGGTTTTGAGTAACAGAATGGCACAACGTGGCGGCTGAGATTTAAACGTCCATAAATAAAACCGCGCAGGGCGGTGGATTCACACACGCGCCGTCTGATATTTACAGCACCGAGCGCGACGTGCATGGAGAGAAAGGGAGGGAGGGAGGGACGCAACAAACAGATCATGTCCTGCTCCAACCAATAGGAGGTGGAGCTGGGGCTCTGATCTCTCTCTCTGACTCATCCCTCTCTTCCTTCTCGCTCTCCTACTTCTCTCTTCCTTCCTTCTGCCTTTACCTCTCTCTCTATCTCTCTCCTTCTATCCAAGGCTCGAACTCTCTCTTGTTCTCCAACTCTCGTCCCTCTCTAACTCCCTCCCAATCGCTCTCATCCCTCCCTCGCCATCTCCCCTCCCGCCCCATCTCCCCCTCCCTCACCCCTGACCTAAACTCATCTCCACAGCAGAAAGCGGCGCCTGCGGACTCTCGGGAGGTGACGTGTCCAAAGAGGAAGTGACATAGACAGAAGGTGACACGGACAGGAAGTGACACAGAGCTGGCCAGCAGCGCTCTTCTCCCAACCGTGAGGGAGGGTGAAATTATGCTGGGTCAGCTCCTCGCCCAGAGGGGCTGGGGGTGATCTGCTGCTCTGCTCCTTGGGGAGGTGCTTCTTAAGAAGGAGGTGGAGACAAAGTGCAGGTGGAGCGGAGGAGGTGGAAATGAGGTGGTCCCTACTAGTTGGTACAGTCCACTCGGTAGGCTGATCTATCCATCATATATCTGGGTGGACACTCCCATTTGTGATGTCACTAGAGAGTAGATTTTGACTGGCTTGTAATGGCTAATTAACATCACACCTGGTGTTCCTCAGTGGAGGAGGTGTTCCTTAGTGGAGGACGGTAGCTGGGACAAAATCCCTGCTAGGGGCTCTACTATGAGGCTCCTTGTTCCTCGTCCTCCTCTACATATGAGTAGGTGTATTCTAACAGTGTGTATGAGTAGGTGTATTCTAACAGTGTGTATGAGTAGGTGTATTCTAACAGTGTGTATGAGTAGGTGTATTCTAACAGTGTGTATGAGTAGGTGTATTCTAACAGTGTGTATGAGTAGGTGTATTCTAACAGTGTGTATGAGTAGGTGTATTCTAACAGTGTGTATGAGGAGGTGTATTCTAACAGTGTGTATGAGGTGTATTCTAACAGTGTGTATGAGGAGGTGTATTCTAACAGTGTGTATGAGGAGGTGTATTCTAACAGTGTGTATGAGGAGGTGTATTCTAACAGTGTGTATGAGGAGGTGTATTCTAACAGTGTGTATGAGGAGGTGTATTCTAACAGTGTGTATGAGGAGGTGTATTCCAACAGTGTGTATGAGGAGGTGTATTCCAACAGTGTGTATCAGGAGGTGTGTAAGAGGAGGTGTATTCTAACAGTGTGTATCAGGAGGTGTGTAAGAGGAGGTGTATTCTAACAGTGTGTATAAGGAGGTGTATTCTAACAGTGTGTATCAGGAGGTGTGTATTAGGAGGCGTGTACGAGGAGCGTCGGTTTGTGTGTGTAAGCCACACGTCGTACAGGATAATTACACACACACACATAATTGTGTTGGCAGGTCTGGGAGCGAAGACATGAAGACGCGAGATCCTCTTCATGCTGGGGAGATATCTAATGGGCTCCTTTGAGGAATTAGTCCACGTTAATTACGTCTGAATATACAGAACTCAATTAGCGGCCCGCCAGCCAGCAGACAGACACTGATATTATGATGGCGGAGTCAGCAGAAACCAACACGGAAACCCTCCACACATGTGACTGACTGACGTGTGTGTTTGTGTGTGTGTGTGTAGATATAGTATGTGTTTGACTGTTTGTGTGTGTGTGTCCATGTGTGTTTGTGTGTATGTGTATCTCCGTGTGTTGTGTGTGTGTGTGTGTGTATCTGTCCCTGTGTGTAAATATGTGTGTGTGTGTGTGTGTTTAAGTGCATCTTGTGTGTATCTGAGTATACGTGTGTCTGTGTGTTTCTAAACAATCTTCAGACAACCAGTTAAAAGGGTGGGGTACACCTACCATCACCACTGATCACTGCTTCCTGCACACCATGCCACACCACACAGCACACCACGCCACACCACATGCCACACCACACTCCACATGCTACACCACACGCCACACCAGCAGATGTGCAGTGACAATTCTTCTCAGACATCCACGGTGCTGCAGCGGTGAACATCTGGGAGTCAGGGGGGGTGAGGGTGAGGGTGGTGGTGGTGGGGTGGTGATGGGGAGGGTGGGAGCACCCACTCTGAATCCGTCTACCTGCATATCAGTCACTCGGCGTGTGACAGGTGTGTGTGGGCGGGGCCTGGTTGTCGTCTCTAATGAGAACCCCTGGCGGTCGTCGGGGGCAATGGAGGCGTGATGATGATGTTTACCTTCCAGGGCGAGGCTTCGCTGCGCACGGCTGCACAGCGGGGGGTCTGTGAGGAGGGGGGCTTACAGATCCAACACTAGCCAAATTACGAGCCCAACTAGGCTGTTGTACTGCATCTCACCCCCCTCTCTCCTCTCCGTTCTCAATGACAGCCAGATCCACAGGGTGGTCTCAGGGGGGAGGGGGTCTGCTCGTTGGGGGAGCAGCAGAGCTCTAAGCCTGGGGTGGGGAGGGGGGGTGTTATGGAGGACTTCAATGACTGGGGGCAGCGGCCCCCTCCATCCAGCTGCCATCAGACACGTCCCCGCTGGGCACAGTGCTGGCCCTGGAACCAACCCCTCCTCCACCTCCACTCCTCTGCTAGTGTGGTGGCTTGAAGCTAATGCTAATGCTAACGCTAGTGCTAGCAGCACTGTGGTGTTCAGGGAAAGAGAAGCTCAGTCATACATAACAACTGTGAGAAGGTTGATTAATTAGAAGTGAGTTCTGTCCCAACTTGAGGTAAAATACTAACTTTGGGTCGAGTGAGTCAGGGACGATGGATAGCGTAGTAGATGTAGATGTGAATTGGGTTTGAATGTATTGTTGCTAAATGTATGAATTGTTAAACATCAATTTATTATTATTACAGTTATTACATATTATTACAATATTGAAGACACCATTTTCGGTTGCCCAGTTAAACTTACATAATACCTTCTCTAGTGTTACTATAACATGATTCTCTTTTAGCTTCAGAAGACCAATTCATCTGTCCATCTTAAACATCGTTTCCATGTCCAGGCGGTCGGATGTTCTTCTGCACAATACGCTCCAGGTAGTATCTCCTGTAATGACTGCATTTAACTCTCTTTTCATACGGTAGAAATAGGAATTAAGAACTAGGAGCTAGACTGTAATTGAAGCGTACAGTCTAACCTCCTAGACACACGACCTCTGACCTCTGTTAAAGACGAGGATGACCCCAGAGATGAAACCGGTTAATAAGCGGCTATTGTCGTCTTGATGCAGAGAGACTCAGAAAAAGAAGACAGATACGAAAGGCTTAACGTTCGCCACCTCCTCCTGTCAATAACCTCCTTTTCCATGCTGACTGACATGTGTGCGGTGGCGCTGTGCACTGTTTAACTCCCCTCACACAATAGCCCAGCGACAGCCAGCTTCTCATTCATCACATTCGGCCGATGAGAGCGACAAGTCATTTATTTTAAGTAGCGGCGCTACCATACAACACTAGATAATGAAGGTAATTACATCAGCGCCACACGGCCCCAATGACCTTGGTCATCTCTGAACCGGAAAGGGGGGGGAGAGAGAGAGAGAGAGAGAGAGAGAGAGAGAGAGAGAGAGAGAGAGGAGATGGAGGGGAGAGGAGATGAGAGGAGAGAGGAGATAAAGGAGAGAAAGGAGAGGGAAAGGAGATGGAGACAGAGAAAGAGAGAGGAGAAAGGAGAGAGGAGAGGAAGGAGAGAGGAGATGAGAGGGGAAAGAAAGGTGAGTAGAGAGGGAAGGACAGAGGTGAGAGGAGAAGAGAGAGGAGAGAAAGGAGAGGGGAGATGGAGAGAGGAGAAGAGAAGAAGAGAGGAGAGAGATGGAGGAGGTGAGGAGAGAAAAGAGAAGAGGAAGGTCTTTCTTCAGATCCCTGTTGTCGTTCCTCTCTCTCTAAAGCCACACTTCCTCCAATGACATGCGAGAGTGCGTGGCATGACCTTGTGTCGTTGCCACGGTCTTGTTACAGTTAAACGGGCAATACTTCTAATAATGAATGATTCATTAGGAGAGCGAGGAGACGCAGGCATGAAACTCAGAACAGAGATGAAGGGGAGAGAGATAGAAAGAGCGAGAGAGAGAAAAAGAGTCAATAAAGGCCTTGTTTTCACACACACGTGTATTGTATGTATGTGTTTTACGTGTGTATATTACTACACCTTGCCCTACATCACAAATAAGACAATTCATTCACTTTACTTTCTACTTTTAGCCAAAATGAAATGGCTGACACACACGCACACGCACGCGCACACACACACACACACACACACACACACAGCGGTTGAACTGGTTCCAAAAGCAGAGGCACATTAAGAAGCAGGAGGCTGCACTGCCATCATTGTGAATTAAATCTCTCTTCGTCTCTCTAAAGTGCTGCGGCTAAATGTTTTACACAGGATGCCCGCGCCTCAAAGCAAAGAAAGGTCTCCGGTCGTGAACTTTTAGCACCCTGTTAAGCTGCGAACGCGACGCCTTACAACTTCATTAACTATAGATTACAAGGCAGCAGCTGATTCCAGTGTAGAGCTGCTGTAATTTGGGAGGCGCTGAGGTTATTTTGGCCCAGTTCCCTCAACATGTACAGAGACGTACAGTACGTTACTGAGGAATTAGTCTCATATATCTGCATCTCTAATGCTGATATCTTTTAACAGTTGCAACATTAGCATGACAAATGGCACGTTTGCTCTTACTAGGTTTGTGAAAGGGCATGAGTTAACCTCTGGAATACTAACATCGGTAAGGGAAATGTACATATAGGGAACATCGCACACATGCATTCACAGGCACAGAATTGTACCCCCCACACACACACACATATGTGCAGAAACAAGCGCGCGCACACACACACACACACACACACACACACACACAGAACAAAGTCATAAGCTAAAGCATTCTGATGATGATGATGTCATTGACGCGATCACAAAGCTCCATGCAAAACGCCTGCAGAGTTTATTATCTCTGTCTAGCTGCAGTCAAACGGGCGCGATAAGGAAGATAAGGAGATGCTCGAACCCGTTGGCGCGATGACACGTTGTCACGGACACGGGCAGACACAAAAGAGTCAGGGAGGAAGTAGGATGACGGTTCACAGATTAGAGACATGATCCACTTCCTGTAGACCAGGAAGCACCAACGCTATCTAAGGCCGAGATTTGAATGAAGGCAAACGACCCTCTTCCACCGCATGACATCATAGGATCCAGTGAGGCCCTTCAGAGTAACAGCCCATCCTTTTGCCCATCCTTTTACCCATCCTTCAAAGTAAGAGCCTGTCCTAGATTAATAACTACATACCATCTACTTTGATAGATGGAAATAATACTGGATTGCAATCATCGGGGTGGATAAATAAGATCATATTCAGGGAAGCCATTCTTGTAATATATATTTATATATTATGCATTTAGGGAGGGTCTCGTAATCTTATAAAAACCACAAGACAGACTATTCATATTTATACAATGCTACGTATTACTGTGGAACCCCACGCCTCAAGACACTTACAGTAAATAACCTAATGATATACAGTTCATTTACTTTATTTGCTCTTAGACATTCCTAGACGGTGCGACTTTGAGCCAGACTTGGACGTTTTTTCTTTCCCTCCCAGGAGAACATCGGGATTTTGCACGTTTCACGTTTCGTTCGCTGATCGCAGAGAGGATGAGCATAAAAGATGAAGAAATTACTTTCATTAAGAAATTCACCCCCCCCCCCCACATCCTTTTGATCTTCTGCCAGAAGAACATTTATGCTGATGAACTGCATAAATAAAGTTCCTAAATGATCCCTCTCCTTTCCTGAGCGCGGGAGCGGAGCTGGAGAACTTCCAGACGAGACAACTACAATCACCCGGAGTGCTCCTGAAAAGAAATGATTTAGCTGATGGCCGCCGTGTGATTTAATGTTGCGCCGCGCTAACTTCCTGCAAGTAAAGTTGCCGACTCCGACGTTTCTTCCCCACGATGTCGGGAGAAAAAAACACAACCTATATATATATATATATATATATATATATATATATATATATATATATATATATATATATATGTGTGTTTATGTCCACTCTAGGTATGGACATTTTAATGTCTGATGACGGGGCAGTATCCATGTATATGTTTTACGTATATATACGCGTTTTAATCTCACTAGGCCAGACGCCATGGACCGATAGAGGGTCATATGTGATCAGGTCAGTCGGGGCCGCATATCTGAAATAACTTCAAGTCCTTGTGCAGCTTCGCTATCATTACTTAGCCATTTCTCAAATAGTTTGTGCACATGGCTATTATTAGTTAGCTATTTCTCAACTCTTGTTCAGAGACCACAATTAAAGAGACATAAAATCTCTTCATGTGCATGCCAATTAGGGGTTTGCTGCAAACCAGAAGTGAGCTTTATACCAGCCTTTTTATATTTTTTATTTGACTTTAAAAAATGTTTTTAGTTGTCTGGGTCATTCACCAAAATAAGAGCACACAACTTCCCTCATTAAGCTGAGCTGCCTGGCCACATGCCTCCCAACGGTCCTCTATCTCCCACCTCCTCTCCTACCTCCCTGCCTACCTCCCCTCAGGGGAGACTGTCCTCTCCATCTCCCACCTCCACTCCTACCTCCTCCCCTACCTGCCCCTCTCCTACCTCCCCTACTACCTCCCCTCAGGGGAGACTGTCCTCTCCATCTCCCACCTCCACTCCTACCTCCTCCCCTACCTGCCCCTCTCCTACCTCCCCTACTACCTCCCCTCAGGGGAGACCGTCCTCTCTCTATCTCCCATCTCCTCTCCTACCTCCTCTCAGGGGAGACCGTCCTCTCTCTATCTCCCATCTCCTCCCCTACCTCCCCTCAGGGGAGCCCTGTCCTCTATTTCCCACCTCCTCTCCCATCTCCCTTCAGGAGACCATCCTCTCTCCATTTCTCATCTCCTCTCCTACCTCCCCTCAGGGGAGACCGTCCTCTCTCTCTCCCACCTCCTCTCCTACCTCCCCTCAAGGGAGACCATCCTCTCTCTATCTCCCATCTCCCCTCCTACCTCCCCTCAGGGAAGGCCATCCTCTCGCTATTTCCCGCCTCATGTCCTACATCCCCTCAGGGGAGTGAGGAGTTACTGGAGATCACGTGTTTCAGGTGAGCTCTCTATCCTCCCCCACCCCCCCAATCCTCCCCGAGGGACCGGAAGAGCCTGAGGAGAACCCTGCTGCTTTGCATATCCTGGAGGATCTGGGAGGAGATAGCAGATAAGATCTGCTCTCCTCTACAGGAGCAGCAGGTGGTGGAGAGGGATTACCTGGCTGAACGTGGCCTCCGAGCTCCCCACGGAACCACATAGTCATCCATGTTTGACGTATGCACTATGTAAACCAGTCCCTATGAGATGGTCCATCAATTCATAAAACATCCAGTAGTGAGACGCATGATACTCCTGGACAGGCGGTTTGTTCCGCGCCGTGTTCTGAGTGCACCCAGGTGTGGCAGGTAAGGCTCAACAGGTAAGAGACAGAGAGCAAGAGTGCAAGAGTGCAAGAGAGAGAGAGAGAGAGAGAGAGAGAGAGAGAGAGAGAGAGAGAGAGAGAGAAAATGATAAAAATAGTGGGAGAGTTTATAAGCCCTGCCATTGGGCAACTCCTACAGTCGCCCAATGACAGGCTATGGGTGGGCTTATACCAACAACCTACATCCGACTACAGTAGCACTAATGATGTAACAGTAGGACTTATGAGGTAACAGTGTTGGCAGCAAGACTTACGATGTAACAGTGTTCACAATAGACCTGATGACGTAATGGTAGGACTTACGATGTAACAGTGTTCACAGTAGGCCTGATGACGTAATGGTAGGCCTTACGATGTAACAGTGTTCACAGTAGGCCTGATGACGTAATGGTAGGACTTACGATGTAACAGTGTTCGCAGTAGGCCTTCTTTTCCACAGCGTAGAAGGGCTTCCCCCTCAGCTTGGAGTTGCAGGTCCGGCACACGAAGCAGTCCACGTGGAACACCTGGTCCATGGCTGTACAGCCGGTACCCTCACCCATCACGTTCTCCTCACACATAGCACAGCGACCTGTGGGGGGGGGAGAGGAAGGGATGGGTGGAGAGATAGAGAGAGGGAGGGAGAGATAGAGAGCGAGACAGAGAAAGGGAGGGATGGAGAGATAAAAGAGAGAGAGAGAGAGAGAGAGAGAGAGAGAGAGAGAATTAGAGAGAGAGAGATAGAGAGTGAGGAAGATAGAGAGATACAGCGAGGGAGGTAGAGAGAGAGCCAGGGCGATAGATAGCGAGAGAGTGCGAGAGAGAGAGAGGAGGGTCAGTGTACATTCTTCATGTCCACAGGTTATTAAAACATGAAATAAAAAGACATCTCCTTAGAGTATAACTTGTTAAAGTGTCCAACTCTAAAAATGAAAAATGAAGATTAATGACACTATGTTTGGGTGAAATCACCCAGCCTAATAATACTCGTTGTTTTGTAATAATTCATGTAACTCAACCTTCTGCATCATATCCAATCTTTAATTCAGGCACATCTTTAATAAGACACTAATAAGACTTCGTCCACAAGCCTCCCGTCTCTCCATGACAGCCACTCTGCCTGATCAAAGTGTCTTCTAGCGGAGAAACGTTCTGAACACTGAACATCATCTGGTTCACAGTCCTAAAGGAGGCCTGTCTGGCCTTGGAGATGAAGATCTCCAAGTCAAATTATCTCCTTCTCTGAGCGTATTCCATCTCCACCAGATAGAGCACATCAACAGTGAAGAATTTAGCAAAAGTAACCAAATGTTTATCTACACTTATCTATTCTCGCCAGAAGTCTGACGAACAATAACAAAAAGCTCAGCACGGATTGAAATCTGTCGAAAAACTTTTCGGCATCTTGACTTCAAAATTGTTTTATTTTAGTTTTTTTGTAGTCTGGTCTTAATTGTGAGCATGTCATCGTAACCGTTGACAACCACGGGCTCACTCACCTTGTGCTATCAGAGAGAGCGTGAGAGAGAGAGAGAGAGAGAGAGAGAAACGCGTCCCAATTCAAGAGCAGACTAATCCTGCTCTTTCCATTTCAAAAGACACGATAAGGAGGGATTAAACGATCATTATGCTACATTAAAAACACCATGTACATCGCAGAAGCTCAACGTGGACAACATCTATTTTAAAAATAAAAGTTGAGCGGGTTTGCGATAACCGCAGAACTTTAGACGCACAACCAAATCTTTGTGTCGCGGGGCGACAGCACAAGCGCACTGATACGACCGTGCCCATCGCATATTACGGGGCATTGCACTGGAATATCTTTCATTGAGTTGAAGATATCTTTAATTGAGTTTAACACGTCCTTAACTCAATGCTAAGTTATCTTCAACCCAATTAATAACACTGACAATTTAATTAGCGGTATCTTACAATAAGACGGTTTTAAAAGATATCTGACAATGTTTTTTTTTCCCTTCTTCAGTCATCTGAAGGCAGATACAATCTTCTGAAAGGGAGTACGATATATGAAATTAATTTTGGTTTATTCTGTGAATCTTTTTTGTTCTTTTTGCGTTTTTTCCCGGCCTTTGGTGAGGAACGACACGGCTTGCTCTAAATAGACCGGTTCACGTGTTTGACACAAAGAGAGCCGAGGCAGACGGGAGATGGGCTATCAGATGGAATCGTTTAGACGTTTCAGTCGCTGCTTCCACACCGCAGTCAAGAGACCATGTTGAGACTAATCGCTGCTAGGCATCGGCTAGAGTTGCGTTCAAATTATTATGCTGCGTAGAGTTTAAACATCACTTTTACTTTCTTCTTTCTATCCATCCATTTCTTCATCTCTCTCACTCCTCTGAGAATGAGCATTCTTTTCTCTAGTTAACAATTTATAATTTAAAATAAATTGTAATTATATTATATTGTATACATCGATCTATTTTTATGTTAAATTATATTTAAATAAATTGCAATTATTATACAAAAGAAAGATAAAAAATGTATACAGATATAATTATTTGATATATATGAAATAATCAAATTAATAAACACAGCAGGCATACAGAATATGAACATTATTCATGATTCATTCATTTGACATAATTCAATATAATAATTATAATTTAAATAATTTAAAGATTTAATGAGATATGTTACACATTTTTGTTTTACAAATGTACATCTTACAAGGAGAAGCATTGAAACCCACAAATTGAACTGCCACTAGTGCACCTGGATCCTTAATTTCAGTGTAATTAGCTTAATTATCTGTAATTACCTGTAACAGCAGAGTTCATTACAAACGTCAATCAATCGCTGAAGTACAGAAGCAGTAGAGCCACGAGGAGCCGTAAGCCTCATGCAGGAATCCCAGCACCTGCTGGGTGCTCTGGCCTGGCCCCCTCCATGGTGAGTGTGTTAGCCTAGCCTAGCTTAGCTTAGCCTAGGGGGAGGCAGATTAAACATGCTAGCGGAAAAAAGGCACATCTCAGGGTTTAACAGGGGTAACCATGGGGGGGGGGGGGGGTAACTGTGGGTAACCATGGGAGGTAACCGGGGGTAACCAGGAGTAACCGAGGGTAACCGGCGGTAACTAGGGGAGTCATCGGAATCACATGGAGGAGAGGGGCAGAACATTAAAGGAAGAGATGGAGAGAGAGAGAGAGAGAGAGAGAGAGAGAGACGAACATTGAAGGAAGAGAGAGAGAGAGACTGTGAGTGTGTTCAGATCTCCAGTCGTCTCCAGTGATCGGAGGAGAACACCTAACATCTCCCAGAGGGCCCCAGAGAGCACTCTCTGATACCCTGCTCCTCTGGGGCCCCAGCAAGGGGTAGGGGCCCTCAGATATAACTAGGGGCCCCATTTGTACATGAATATGTGTATACAGCAACATATTTACACGTACGCATACGTGCACATACACGTGCATGCTCTCCCACACGCATGCTCTCCCACACACAGACATAGACACAGTCAAGCCGTGTTATCCTTCACACCACACACACTGAATGTTGATACAAACACGGGTAGTAAATCTGTCGCTTTCACACCCGCTGTTAGCGCATGCTTCCACAGCACGCACGCACGCACACACACACACACACACACACACACACACACACACACACACACACACACACACACACACACACACACACACACACACACACACACACACACACACACACACACACACACACACACACACAGTACTGGTGCACACACTGTACCTTCACGGCCCCATCGTGTGTGTAGAGTGATAGTACACTTTATTGTGTGTACATATATATATATATATATATATATGTATCTTTTTTCTTTATATTATTTATATTATAAACACATTTATTTCTTATTTAAATTGTTTAACTCCTGTCCTGTACTTTCTGCTGTGACACCATCTAGGATTAATAAAGTACAATCTTACCTTCGACTGTCCTGTGAACCTACCTCCTCTACCTCGAACCTCTTTAACTGTATACTCTACACATAACATGACCTCCAACTGTATACTCTATACATACCATGACCTCTAACTGTATACATACCATGACCTCCAACTGTATACTCTATACATACCATGACCTCTAACTGTATACATACCATGACCTCCAACTGTATACTCTATACATACCATGACCTCTAACTGTATACATACCATGACCTCCAACTGTATACTCTATACATACCATGACCTCTAACTGTATACTCTATACATACCATGACCTCCAACTGTATACTATAGCGCTGCTCCAACGCTGCTACCCCCCTTTGCATGTGTGCAAATACTGTAGGATTTATCGTTTCAGAATAGCACACCGTTGCTTTTTAATGTCGGTTTTGCTTTCATGTGATGTTCCCTATTTTATTCTTTTGAAATATTCCGAATTGATTTTTTTTTATCTGTCTTATCTTTTTTAGACATTATCTTCAAGCAATTTATTAAATTCTTAAGGACCAACTGCTTTTCTCTTACCCATCAAAGCACTTTGGCAGCAATTTTTCAAAAAGTGACATGTATGACATTGTATGTGCCAAATAAAACTTGAACTTGAATTTATATACATATTAATATCATTAATACTATGAAAACATATTAGAATTATTATATTATTTATTAGAATTATGATTATGACGTTTAGATTTTAGATTTTCTACCCTGTGTAGTTCTGGGAGCTAAGCTAATAGGAGCTAAGCTAAGCGGAGCTAAGCTAATGGGATCGGTTGGCAGGATCGATGATTAAATTATTGTACAAAAAATCAAGAGAAGAAGAGCGGTTGAGGGGAGGGAGGGAGGGAGGGAGAGAGGAGGAAGGTTCATTTACACTCCCTCTTCTTCCCCTTTATTCCTTGGCCTTTAGAAGTATCTCTTCTGTTACATGGAGAGTCAAAGCGGAAGGACTGGAGAGAGACTGTCTTCACAAGCCCCAGTGAGGAAGAGGAGGAGGGAGAGGAGATGGGGGTTAAGAATGTTTAATTGGATAAAAGGCAGAGATTAAAGAAGCCTTGACTCAGTCCCATAAATAATTGATTTTTAATGTATTTGTAGTGGCAGTGAGACGTCGTTGTTTGGAAGTGTGGGGGGTTTGACGAGGAGTGTGTGTGGGGGGGTGTTGAGCGGCGGGAACACTTCAGATTTCCCGCCGCCGCAGTCGCGACGTGATATCGCGGCGGCTTGAAAGGCGAGCGAACGCACTCAGGGCGCATTTGATCTTACATCGTCGCAAATCAAAGATGGAGCATGTAGAAAAGACGCGCGCATAAAGACGGATCGCGCAAAGAACTTCTTTTGTTTTTTTTCTTTTCTGTGGCGGCCCAAACTTTTCACACTGGGTTGCTTAAGAATCCAATTCTGCTGCCACAACCGTTGCGAAGCCCACAGGCGGCGCCGGCAATCGCTCCTTGTATCCAAAACTAATAAAAGACCCGAGCAAAATCCATTTTGGGACTTGAAGTGGAGTTCTGCTCGGATTACCGGATGTGATAGATGTGGCAGAAGGGAGTGGCGTGTTTGTGTTGTTTCAGTAGCAGCGTGGCTCTGTACCAACACAACAACCAGGTTACAACACGCCAGGCGCCTCCGCCGCTCCGCTTTCCTCCACGTTAAGAACCCAAACCGACGAAGTTAATACACCTTGACGGCTTTGAAAAGGGAAAACCCGACAAGTGAAAACTAATTTCCTGAAAACTAGTTTACATGCGATGATCACGTGCGTGAAGCAACAGCGGCGACACGGCTGTGAGGGGATCGATGCTCTCTGTTCCCCCGCCAGACTAATGTGCGGTGCACTACTATAATATATAGTACAAGTGTTAGAGAGAGAGAGAGAGAGAGAGAGCGAGAGAGAGAGAGAGAGAGAGAGAGAGAGAGAGAGAGAGAGAGAGAAGCGGTGGGGGGCGCGAAAAACTGAGTGAAAGACAGAAAAGAGATAGACGGAGGAAGCCAGGTAGAGGGAAACAGAGACAAAGAGAGCGGGAGAGAGGTAAGGAGGGAGGTGAATGAAGGAACATTCAGTATGTACGGCGCAAATGCCCACGCTCTATATCGGCGCACGCCACACATCTGGCCCCTTTACATGCCCACACACACATGCAGACACCAACACCAAACTTGATCGTTGTGTGTGGGTGTGAGGCGTATCCAAGCAGTCAGTCCCCAGGTCATGAGCTCTATCCACAAACAAGACCTAGCGTAGCATAGCACGTAGCATAGCACATAGCGTAGCATGTAGCTGGGCCTCACATGCCATCTAGCAAAGCCTCACTGGAGCTGTCTAAACCAGCATGGGGAGAGAGGAGGATGGGGGGGAGAGGGAGGGAGGGAGGGGGAGGGTGGGTCACCTCACGTGAACCTCCGCCAAACGGGCGATCTACTGGAGGGAGAGAGAGAAAAAGAGAGAGAGGGAGGTGAGCACGCTATGTAGTCAACAGAGCGAGAGGGCCAGGGGGAGGTCAAGCAGGAGAGGGGGAGAGGAGAAAGGAGAGGATCGAGGAAAGGAGAGGAGAGAGGAAAGGAGCCCCCCTTCCGATGTTACCCCTATCATACCCCTCCCCCCGTTACCCCGACCATACCCCCCCTGCTTCCCACGTTACCCCTGTCATACCCCCCCCCTCCCTCATTCCCTTCCCACGTTACCCCTATCATACCACCCCCCCCCCCCCCCCCCCCCCCCCCCCCCCCCCTCACTCCCCCCACCCCCCCCTTGGCCCCGGGCGCAAGGGTGACCTCTTTCAAACATTACATTCCCTGTCATATTGAAACACACACACAAGCTCAGGCAGTGTGTGTGAATGTGCTTGTGTCTCATGTGTTTTTTAATGTGTGTGTGTACATTGTAATGTGTGTGTGTGTGCCTACTTTTTTATGTGTAAGTGTGCTTGTTTTGTAATGCACGTGTGTGTGTGCATGTTTTGTAATATGTGTTTTGTAGAATGTGTGCATGTTTTGTAATGTGCGTGTGTTTTGTAGTGCGTGTGTGTGTGCATGTGTGTGTAGTAGTAGCGATGGAGAGGGAGGGAGGGAGGGCTAAGGGTTAAAGCCTTTTATTCTGACACACGTCTGCATGTTGTGACATGAAGATGCACATCTGAACGCCAAGCGAGAACAGTTTGCTGAGGGCGACTTGTGTAATATGCAAATTAACTGGAGCTGCAGAGTATCTAGAACAATACACTGCATTGTCTCAACAGAAACACCATTAATATGTTCACTATTAATACGTTCACTTGTTCACTATTGATATGTTCACTGGTTCACTATTAATACGTTCACTTGTTGACTATTAATATGTTCACTTGTTCACTATTTATATGTTCACTTGTTCACTATTAATAGGTTCACTATTAATATGTTCACTTCGGAATGAGAGGTGTCTCCAAGTGCGTTGACCTCGGTTCCGGCCCGTGCCAAGTGGTCGTGCACCCAACTTATTTTTTCTCCTGAACATTTAATGTGAGGTGTCTTATGAATTAAGAAGGCGGTTGGAGAAACAACCGAAAAGCCACCGTTTCCCTCCTTAAAACTCTCCTCTGGCATCATTAAACATGGAGGGGCTCGACAGAGACAGCCCCCCCCTCCGATGACTCCCGCTTTTAATTTCCAATGACTGTGTCTCAAACTGCTATTAACATTACAAAAGGATTCAGGAAATTGTTGAAAAGTCTCCCTGGATAAAAAAAGAATGAATATGGATTGGAGTTAAATGTTTAAAATCTGGATTAATTCTGTACTGTTGAACACAGAGCTTCAGGGATACAGAACCTGTCATTTTCAGACTTGAAGAGGAGAACATTTTTTCCACGCAGAACACGCGTAAGTATCATTGCCACCGACTGTAAATAATGCATGGCGTCTCGTCCTTTCAATTATTCAACTTTATGTCCTGGTTTTCGGGTTGACAGAAATATCGGCGGCGACAAAACTATTCTCCTCTAAGTTCTTGTGAAAAAAGGGACGGCGCATTGGCGCGCGCACGCTGCGGCTTCTTATTAGATTTCCACGAACGCACCACACCTACGCACACACCTAACTGGATTACATGTGACGGATGCTGACATTTGGAGACAAGGCTCGTTGGCATTCCTCAAATCTAATCTGCAGTTGTAGATCAGGAGCAATCAACCACTCCTCTGCAACACGTCCATCAGGCTGAGAACGGCTGCCAAACCGGCCCCATCAAACAAACCATCAGGGTTTCCTCTTTTTAATAACCAACGTTATGTCATGTAACATTTGGCATGTTTTATTTTATTATAAGAGTTTTACTCACGACAACAGACCACAACATTTAATTTGTCATCGCCGCCATTTTGTAAAACACACACACACACACACACACACACACACACACACACACACACACACACACACACACACACACACACACACACACACACACACACACACACACACACACACACAGGGAGCAGCGCGAGAGCGAAAGAGACAGATAACCCAAACTCCTCTCTGTCCTGACACCAGTGCCAGAGCATAACATTAATTACATCCAATTAACCCTCTCTGGACCAGTGAAAACATACGATAACTCCCTCTGGACCAATGAAAACGTACAATGGCTAGTTTCAGATTAGTGGTTCATCAAAGACACCCAGCAACACCAATAAAATGTAACTTTGTTGTAGAACGAGGAAGATCCAGTCCAGTAGCGACCCGTAAATCTCAGCCCTACTTTGATTAATTTAGTTAATTACTAGCCTTAGGGGCTTTTATCAACTGCTAACCATCCCCCCCCCCCCCCCCCCCACCCCTGTAACTCGGACTCCAGTAGAAATGAAACACAAGTACAGGAGTTCAGTTCTGATAGATTGATAGTGATTACAAAGAGCTCCCAAGCGCTCAAGGGCCGAGAAGAGACCGGAGGCTGAGCTCCCTGAAGAGAACGCTGCGACATGTAAAGCAAACTTTACGTTATTCAGTTAGGGAGAGACAGAGGAGCAACCGCCCAATCTCTACTGGACACTTCTCTCTGGATAATGAGGCTCCACTACGGTATCATACCCTTCATCCTCCTCACCCCCAGCCTCTTCACCTTCTTTTCCGTTTATATCCTGCTCTCCCTATCGTCTCTCCATCCCTGATCATTCATCTGATCTCCTATTCAACCCAGAGATGACCCTCCCTCCTCTCCCTCTCTCTCCCCCTCACCCCCTCCTTTCCCCCACACCCCCTCCTCCTCCCCCTTCCTCCACCCATGTAGCAGCTAGCCTGGGCCAGTTGGGCCAGCAAATGTCAACCTCACATGACCATTAGCATACCTCTGGTTAGCATACCTCTAGTTAGCACACCTCTGGTAAGCACACTTCTGGTAAGCACACCTCTGGTAAGCACACCTCTGGTTAGCACACCTAGCATACTTCTGGTTAACACACCTCTGGTTAGCACATGTGTGGTAAGCATACCTCTGGTTAGCATCCATGCTAGGACTGGCTCAGAGCGCTACAGGGGGAAGGGGGGGCTAACAAGTGTATCCGTGGTTACGACGAGACGCAGAAGGCTGTCCAAGGCTACAGAACCAAATCTCAAAAGAAATATTTTTTTCAATGATTAAGACATGTACTTTGAATGTAAATAAGGTGCCAGAGAGCATGAAGAAGCATCAAAATAGAGTTTGTTTATCAAAAAAGAGGGTTAGTGTTAGGGTCTGGGGGGTCCAGGGGAGGAGCTGGGGGTAGTGTGATAGGGCTACAGCTGGGCGTGTTGGTGGTGGTGTTAGGGGAGGTGGTACCTGAGGTTGGGGGTAAGGCTGGAGGTGGTGTGATGGGGCTACAGCTGGGCATGGTGGTGGTGTTAGGGGAGGTGGTAGAATGGGATTAAGGCCTAGAACCAGGCCAGCAGTATGGACTAAAACGGCGGATATCCGGAGTGTCCGGACGGAGACAATATGGGATTCAATATTTTAAAAGGATGTCAGTTATACGAACACAGAGCTTGCGTGCTCGCGTGAACGCGTAGCTCGTAGCACACAAGCTCTGTGTTCGTCAATCGACTTATCAGCCTAAAAAAAAAACATGGCGTCGACGGGTGAACTACTGAAGGTATTGTGTGTATTAAATATGCTTTTTAATAAACTATCTGTACACTTACGAAGTTGTCAATGCCTCGTTTTATATGTTAAGACCCTCATTATACTACCAAAGAAGTATCGGGCTATTTCTAGCCTTGTAAGTGCTTTAAAAAAGCGATTTATTTTTTACCAGGTCAGATGCCCTTAGCACTAAAACGTATAGCAGTTTGGTAGAATCGGCTAAAAACAGCGAACTTAGCTTCGCGTCATATCGGCTTTTTGTTGCTCTCCATGGAACGTTGGAACTCGTTCTCATACTAAACATCCCAGAACCAGTTTACACCGGAGTTCTCCTTTAAAGGTCCCAGGTCCCTTCGAAAACCCTTAAATACATCTCATCTTGAATATTCAGTCGACTAGATTCAATATTAAAACTATTCTACATTGAATGTGTAGGAGTGCAATATATTTACAAGATGTTTATTAAAAAGCAATTCATAAACATCCATGAATAAATGTCGCAGCAGCTTGAACATCCGTTGTGAGGACATCAAAAACATGACACTCGGTTATTTATCAAACATAATGTAGAAACGCCCCTCGCCATGCATGCCCCTACACTCACCTCTTCTCTCTCCTGCAATCACGCTGTCATTACCACAAACTGTCACAAAGCCACATCACAAATTGGCCTCACCACCACCTTGCTCGCTTTCTACATTCCACCGTCAAAGTAAAGGCTCCCAGGGGAGTTAGCCATGAACGACGTGTTATCGGAGCGCAAGGGCGCTTTAAATTTGAAATGTAGTCTTAAAATTGGAATTTCGTTCCATCCTGGAAGTTGTCATTTCGTCTCAAACTGAACTAAAAACAGATGAATCAGCTGTGACGGCCCCAGGGGCTCGCCAAACCGTTTTGAAAAATGTGGAACCTTTGTGAGGAGAAAAAACTGCTACGACATTAAAAAAACAACAACTTTGTTTACTCCCGCAGGTTTTGTGCTCCTCAAAATATCTGCAGAGAGGAATTATGACATTTGAAGCACCGCAGGCATTCATTTGTCTTCCCCAATCCACCGCTTATCGTTTTAACATCAGAATGCCGTCTGGAACCAGTCTGGCACCTCCTCCAGGTTCACTCATTAAAATCCACCCCAGTACGTTGAGTCAACCGACCAGTTTGTTTAGAATCCGTTGCACCCGCCAGGTCAAACCCATGAGTTTGACCCAGGGCTGCAGGTAAAGCGTGGCTCCCCCGGGTTACCTTCTGGACCTGGAGCGGACATGTCTGAGCCCTCCCGCCCATCAGGCCAGCCTGTGTTTGCGTTCATCTTCAACTTAACATGTAAATCGAGGCACAGCCAGGCTGACGTTGTGCAGCCCGCCGACATGCCTTGCGCTGTTCGTTTCAGAATAAAACGGGCGCATTCATACAAGGTTTTTTCTGAGCCCTATAGCCACTCAAAAGCCACTTTTTTTTGTCATGCTTCACATGTCACACGTAATGTTCACACGCTGACTCGCAGCGTCAAACAGGGCAACAACACAAACCAGCAACTGCTTGTGGAGAGACAGGCAAATTGCTCGAGCACTTTGGCCAGGGATCGAACCAGCGACGCCCTCCGGATGCCAGACGTTCATTGGAGGTGCTAACTGGGACCCGACCTCGTATGCGCCCTGTGAGGGACCGAGGAGGTCTCGTTATCCTTCTTCTGTTTCCCCCACTCACAACGTGGAAGAGCATTTAATAGTCCACTATGAGCTCAGTCCCTCTTGACTGTAAACCGGAGCGAGTGAGCTGGGGCAGAATCATACGGTGAGCTAATCCTGTTAAACGCAGTGTTTCCCAACCACAGGGTCACAACCCCGTATGTAAGAGTGGCGGTCGCTCATACATACGTGGTCTTGGGAGATGGTTGACTTATAAGCTACATATATTTAACAGACGGCCTCATGATTCCTACCCACGGGTAAACTATGACTAATGCCTTACTGTTGTGTGATGCTGATAGGGTTAAAACGCTGTGTGGGGCAGCAGATGCAAGCTGAGCCAACAAGGATTTTCAGACCTAAAGAAGGGCCGGTCAAGGGCCCATCTGACCCCATGTTAAACTAAATCCACTAAACTGTATTAAAATTAATTTACTAAATCTACTACCAGAAAATTAAACCGTCATTTGCTCTAGACCATCGTGTCGTCTTTCACAGCCTGATCCACACCTGCGTATCCCAGGCAACACCAGTGACCAGCCATTGTCATGGACAGCGTTTCCTACAAACAGTATACAGTGTGGTGAAGCCAATGTCAGATTGAATGCCACCAGCTCTTGAAGTATTTGAAGTTTGCGGTGACATTCATTGGTAATTGAGCCGAGCCCTTGATAGCAAAACTGTAAATAGAGTGAGAGAGCTGCTGAAAGGTGGGCATTACCGTTCATTACTGTGCTACTGTGTCTCCAAGAGTACATTCGGTACAAGTAATAGCTAAACATGGCCAGGTATTATTCTGTTGCTATGGAAACCATCTCTATCCATGCCTGGAAAACACGTAATTCCGACATTCTTGGCTATTTGTCATACTAAATATACTATATGCACGCTATGCCCAGACATTGTTCTCCTCAGCACTGGGTGCACCAGCTATGCGCAAGTTTGTGACTTAAGTCTGTTCATAAAGTCCTTATGAAGTTCGTAGTCACCCTTAGTTAGTTTCAAACTAGCAGTTTACTAAATACCAGGGTTAGGGTTACCTAACCAATAATACCAATATGTAAGTAATATCCTAACTAGTAACAACTTCAACAGTCATGCATAAGTTGAACTTAAGCAGTTTGTTGTTGCTTACAACCAAGTTGTAACGAATCAACAACAAGCTACGATGTAAACAAGGAAGTGCTTGAGAAGACCGGAGAGGACATCGATTCTCATGATTGTCGGAATTGACTATTTTGTTGTACTCATGTACTCTAGAATAGCTTTGTGTTGTAAAAAAAAAAGCGAGTTAACAAGTTAAACAGGCACAGTATCATGTGCAGAGGCTGCCACTGCTGGGATCTTTGCAGTGCACACTGAGCACTGCGGTCTGAGCCACCCCTGTCCCCTTAAATATTTATTTTTATTTTGCTCTTTCACTACCAACTGCCTCCATTTACAGCGTTTACACCTGCTTAGGGGTCGGTGTCAATATTTACTAACTACTAAGCGCTATTAAGAACTAGTTTCTGTGGTGCAACCTGTTTTGATAAGTCATGTATAAACCCTGACTTAGTGAACACATATGTTATAACTAGACTATGTTTGAACTTAGTAAACACTTACGTTATAACTAGACTACGTTTGAACTTAGTAAACACGTACGTTATAACTAGACTACGTTTGAACTTAGTAAACACTTGCGTTATAACTAGACTACGTTTGAACTTAGTAAACACTTACGTTATAACTAGACTACGTTTGAACTTAGTAAACACTTACGTTATAACTAGACTACGTTTGAACTTAGTAAACACTTGCGTTATAACTAGACTACGTTTGAACTTAGTAAACACTTGCGTTATAACTAGACTACGTTTGAACTTAGTAAACACTTACGTTATAACTAGACTACGTTTGAACTTAGTAAACACTTACGTTATAACTAGACTACATTTGAACTTACACAAAGATGGTGCAACCCACCCCTGACCAATACATTAATATGGCCAAAAATAAATAAATATTACTATTGCAAAATAATGATAAGTATGATTACATTATTATATACTTGACATGTCTCTGTGTTCAGCGTCTAACCCCTACCTGCTCCTTAGGTTAGGTTAGGCTGCAGACATCCGAGATTGAACCCAGAACCTATCGTTCAGAAATACACCCTAGCCACGACACTATCCTACCCCTTTGTGTTAACACAGCAGTCTTACCGAAGTACTCCTCGGTGGGGGGGTGCTCCATGTCAAACAGCATCTTCTTGGTGAGGCGCTCGAGCTCATCCTCTGGACGACCACCAGCCGAGACGCCCTGCAACCAGAGAACATTCGTCACTCATTAAGCCTAGTGTTGGGACCATAGACTTATCTCCCCATAAGAAACTATCACAATCCTTTCAGTGAAGTCTTGCAGAACACAGAATACATCCAAACATCGGAACGGGTTGTAAGCCGGCTCCAAAACACAGAGTGTGGCCCTTTGTCCGTCCCTGACAGGAACATTTCCATCACTTCCTGCTCCCCCTTGGAATAAACTTCAAAATAAAACCCACATATATTATGCTAGTTAGCAGCTAGTGGGCTAGCTCACTGCATTCATTAATCACCCGGTGGTAATTAAAATGCGTAGCCGCGGCACCACACTGTCGACAATTAGCGCCATCCTTTAACATTCTGCGCCATAGAGGACGCATGTTTCTAAACTCAAAGGCTACATGGGAACCTTGACTGGATGGTCCCGGGCGGAGGCCTCTCAGGCTCCCAGCGTTACACAGAGGACCGCCGCCCTAATTAAACATTCATTTGAGGTTCTGCCGTCTTGTGTTCCCCTGCTGGACAATCCGACCCTGACTCTTCCCACAGCGGAGCCTAGAGCGAGGCCTTCTGCACCCCCCCTGCCCCCCCCGCGCGCCCCCAAGAGCACCAGCTCCGGCTCTCCCAAGGTCCCCTGCTGAGCCGTCCGCAGCGAGGACCCAGACCCTGAACTAAGACGATTAAAATAAATGAATTAATAAAAAAACGCTGATAGAGAGAGACAACAGGGGATGAGAAGAAAAGATAAATTCCTCTTCCCCCTTAAGTCCTTCGAGGGCTTTTTAAAACCGGAGAGACACGCCACAAAATGAACATTATGTTTGAACACATATGCCGTATGCACATCCTGCCGTTTATATCCAAGTCATGTCATCTATAGGGGGGGCATAGTCAAACATACGCATCTTCTTAGTTTTCAGCGCCCTCTTGCCGCTATCACACGGTCTGTGTCATATGACCACAGAGTACCTCACACTTAGAAGTTGTTGGCTTTTACCTGTCAATCATCCACACTCCCCCCCCCCCCCCCCCCCCCTCCTCCCACCTGGCAGCAGGCTCAGCCCGCTCTCTCAGGTGTTGTTTGAGCTACGTGGGCCATGCTCACTGCCAAGGCTCCTCCAAACTCCTCTTTATGTATACTCCTTGCAGTCGTTTAATCATTACCCGTTACTGTGTTTAACTGACCTTGTGCTTAATGTGTGCAGCCTTCCATTTACTCATGTCTTCATCTTCAATTCATCTTGCCTATTGAACTGTTGTTTTTGTCTCTAAACAACAAACTTGTATTCCTTTGTTTTCAGTTATGTTAACATGAAAAAAAAGCCCTGTGAAAAGCCCTAGATAAATAAAGTTTGATGGATTGACTGATTGACCTTTGACCCCCCCCCCCCCCCCCCAGACGACAACATTAGCTAAATCTAGGGGCTAGCGTTGATGCTACTGTAGGTTTGATTTCCAATATGCTAATCTGACCACAGGTCTGACCTTTAAGCCTGGAGCTAATTGTGCCAACTGGGAGCGGGTTGGGAGTGTGGTGGCCTGTCTGGTTTGGTCGTGGCTTTATCCCAGGATTACCGCGAGATAGAGAGCACCCAAGCATTGTCAATGACAGACTGTTGGCAGGGCATCTCCAAGAGTGGAGATGCTGTGGATGTTTATTATCATTTAGAAAAGAGGAGCAGAGTTGCTACAAATTGCTTCGACTTTTCTGCATAACTGCATGAAGTCCTCGAACCTGCAAACGGGGGTAACTTACTATTTACTACAATTTAGTAATTCGGTAAATGCTTTCATTGAAAGCAACTTATTTTTCTATTCTTATTTGTCATATTTATTTCTTTTTTAGATACATTTCATTCATGAGAAAGTAGGGGTTAGGCATCTCGCTGAGAGTAAAACATCCTACCCACGACAACTCAGCCCACCATTTAATAGATACATGTCTTAAGTATACATGGTACTACAGTACTACGGTATTAAGCTCTCATGTACATTTCACATAATAATTTGCTCCACAGAAGAACATCAATGGCCCACATGATCAAATATTATATTAAATATTATATCCAGGCATTGCGGGGCTTTTCAAGGTTCTATTGGCTTCTCAAGGTCTCTCAAGGCTTTTCCAGGCTCTGTTAGCTGTGTTTCCCTGGACCTCCGGCCCCGAGGTGTCACCCGGTGTGGTCAGCAGCTTTACGGTGTGTGAGTGGCTGCCCTGCCTCATTACCGCTAGTGCGCTAACCACGCAGGTAACACACCTTGTAGTGCCCGCAGGTTCGACTCCCACCTGCAGTCCTACACTACATGCGACTCTCCCTCTCCTTAAACACACTTTCCTGTCCGTCTTCACTTTGCTGTGCATGCAAGCACAAAAAGTCCATTCAAATATTTATTTAAAAGCAGAAAGATGATGAAATCGAGGGCATTGGACAGAAACACACAGGTCCTGATGTTTATCAGGCCTGGTGTTTGTCTTTGGTCTGTATTACACCGAAGCAAAACAAATAGATTGAAGTCGAGTGAAAAGCACAAAAAACAACTATTGTTCATTTATAAATCGGATAAATATTAAAATGACCGCAAACACCGTTCTCCTTGTCCACATTGCACTCGTGGTGCCATTGTCGGTTTAAGAAAATAAATAAACAAAAGCAAAATAAACACTTTAGCGCCGCTACTTGCAGCTTCACACATTGAAAGGCTACGGGAAAGCTTCCATTACTGGAAGTAAGGCGTCTAGTTTCAGCCTTGTATAAAGCTTGTTCTCTCTCCTGGCGGCCGTGGCAACATGCAACCAGAGAGTTTAAAGCACCTTGTTAGGCAGTCCTTTGTGACGGCAAGGAGTAATTCTTCACAGGAATAAAAAGGTAGAAATTGCCTCCCTATGCTCTTAATGATTGCTGCGTCGTTTCAGTTCGGCTTTCAAAGGCAACAATACAGCTTCTCACGTTGGACGCTCCATTCCTGTTCCATCCGGCTCACTTCACTCAGTTCTCTCATATCTTCAGGGATATGGAAACTCTTATAATGGGGTGGTGCCCTCCTGATTGTCCTCCATTGTCCCCACGAATACACCCTCAAACCAACACTGATGACGATTTACAGTTGTGGGTCTCTTGAAAGGTGATTCTGATGGGCAATACAAGCTCTGGACAATGACAAAAACAACAACAACAACAACAAGAAGATGTGAGGAGTGTCTTCTTCCTGTTTGGTTCTCAGGCTGGCCGACGTGGGCCCAGGTGTGTCAGGGGTGAAGCAGGCTGGGGTGTGGGGGTCTCAGGGATGCAGCGGTAAAGTACTAGAAAGTCATTATTGAGTAAAAGTACAGACATCTTAGTTGAAAGTGACTCTGGTAAAAGTAATCCGTAAGAAAATCCCTTGAGTAAAAGTCAGAAAGTAGTTCAAATAAAATTGACTTAAGTATCAAAAGTATTTATATAGGTTACAAATGACTTAAGTATCCAAAGTAAAAAAGCACATATAGGTAAACATTTGCGGTAACTATAGTCACGGTTGTTTGTCTTCGGTAGTTAGCCACTAGCGGCACTACCGCTAGTGGCTGAGGAGGATGCTACACTACCGCTAGTGGCTGAGGAGGATGCTACACTACCGCTAGTGGCTGAGGAGGATGCTACACTACCGCTAGTGGCTGAGGAGGATGCTACACTACTGCTTGTGGCTGGGGAGGGTGCTAAGTACAGAAGTACTTTTTATTAGTAGTACTTTCAGTACTTTTTAGACAATTATTTCAGATTTCATTTTGTAGCGAATAGCGATGAGTCCAATTTTATGTAGCGAAGTAAAAGTGAAAGTCGACAGAAATATAAAAACTCAACTCACTCAAGTATTTATACTGTAACAAACTGTAACAAAGTATTTATACTTTGTTACTCTACACCACTGCTGAGATGGGATGCGTTCTGGCGGTTGGAGCATGGAGCTGGCTGTCCGAGCGCCACATCTCTAGAACTACCGCATGCACCACCCACGCTGGGATCAGCACGCTGCCAGCTGGGGTTAGGTGGTGATAGGGGACTAGGGAGGAGGGAGGTGGGAGAGAGGGAGGGGAGGCGTAGAGAGGGGGAAGAAGGAGGGAGAAGGGGAGACGCGGTGAGAGATGAAGAGGAGTAAGAGGAGGGAGGAGAAAAGACGGAGAGGAGCATGGAGGAGGTAGGATGGAGAGGAGGAGCAGGGAGAAGAGAGGGGAGGAGGAGTAGAAAGAGGGAAGGAGAAGGAGGGGGAGGGGAGAAGCGGTGAGAGAGGAAGAGGAGGAGGAGGAGGAGCAGAAAGTGGAGGAGGGTGGAGGTGCAAATATGCTCCTTCCAAACTGTGTATGCACACATACACACTCCTATCTTCCTTTTTGTAACCTCTCTCTTTTGTAATCTCTCTCTCTCTCTCTCTCTCTCTCTCTCTCTCAATAAGAAGTGACATCAACAGTCATCTCGGACCCAGCATTCCTACTATGTTATAGCAGAACCTCTGGGGGGAGATACCACAGAGCCGGGGCAGAAAACCTACAACTGCCTTGTTTCCTGTTTCGTTACAGAGATTTTACAGGTTACTTGTGCTGGCAGAGTTTGTGTTCGCCAATTACGCGTTTACAGATCCCCACTTCCAGCAAGATGATTGGTTGAGACTAAGATGAAGCGAAAGAAAGTGAAACGTCCCGTTCACGGGACCAGAGGACCAGGGTGACCAAAGTGACCAGAGGACCAGGGTGACCAGAGGACCAGAGTGACTAGAGGACCAGGGCGAGCAGAATGACCAGAGGAACAGGGTGACCAGAGAACCAGAGTTACCAGAGGACCAGGGTGACCAGAGAACCAGGGTGACCAGAGGACCAGGGTGACCAGAGGACCAGGGGACCAGGGTGACCATAGTGGAGAACAGAAGCTGTCCAGATCTTCACCCTTCTTCTACAAACAACCTCAGAAGAACACAGGATAAACATCGGAGGCCACGTTTGTTTAGAATTCATGTTTGGATTTAAAACCTCCAGTAACAACAGAGCTCAGCGAATCAGGGAATATTTCACTGGCAGTATCACGTATCCAGTAATCAACATAAAATGTCCAAGAAATACATATCATGTTCTATCCTCCAAAACAAACTGAGCAATGACGATAATCCCTTCAGGAACAATCACTGCTAAGTCAAGAGAGGATATCTGGAGGGAGAGGGGGGGGGGGGGGAGGGGAGAGAGCTTAAAAACATGCTCAAAAAAGGAACCGCTAGAAAAGCACACATCTGTTTGGCTGTGCACATCTCTCTCGCTCTCTCTCTCGTTTCTTTACAATGGTGTTCGCCGTCTTCCGGCCGCTTTCTCGTGTGATCAGCACAAACCAAACAAAGACATAATGACTCACTCGTTTCGCTTGTTCGCCCACAGATTAAGTGGCGATGGACGACTGAAATAACACTCAGCTCCATGACGCACCCATCAGCTTCCTGTCTGCGCTGTGGAAGACGACGGTAGAGACAGAATGTGTGTGTGTGTGTGTGGGGGGTGGGGTGGACGGGTGGGGAGGGTATGTGTGTGTGTGTGTGTGTGTGTGTGTGTGTGTGTGTGTGTGTGTGTGAGAGAGGTGAGGGGTGCATTTGTCTGTATTCACATTTGTGTGTGGTTGGGGTTGTGAGAGAGTGTGTGTGTGTGTGTGTGTGTGTGTGTGTGTGTGTGTGTGTGTATGTGTGTGTGCATGCTTTATGATCATCAATATATTTGAATAATCATGCCTTTATAGCCTAAAGACGCTCTGTACACATGAAACGCGTAGCAATGTGAGTGCGCCACGTGCACACCTCTGAGCCGAGACGTTGGGGGTCACGACCCCGAACACGTTAACATGTAAACATATAAACAGTGGTAATTATAAAGCGCTGCTGCGGCGTGTTAGGCTCAAGGCCGGCGTAGCACCGCGGGGGAAAGTGTACATGGTCCCGTGTAAAATAGGTCAGGTTGCTTCAGCTCCAATTAAACGCAGAGAGAGAAATAAAACCCAGCGCTCCACAGCGCTCTGTGTACCAAGAACCAGAATGATAATTAAAAATTAAGCAATGCAATGATTGGCATTTTCCACTAACAGCCTAAATCTACAGATTCGTAATTGAATCTGCATAAAGGAAAGGGGGGGTGTGTTGTGGTGTAGAGACCGAAGAAAATATAATGTATGTAGAAGGGCTTTCCGGTGTTTAGAAGATGGTGCGTGTGTAAAAACTAGGTCATCTCTTTGGAACTGACACATCCCCCTGCAAACAGAGATGGCTGGGGGAGCAGAGGGGGGCGCCACGAGTGATACGCAGAAAACTAACTACAATAGCTGCACGCACGGCCGGGACGCAGACAAATACCAAAACAATTACAGGATTACATCGCAAAAACACTATTATACTGAGGTTTCAGGTTGTTTGCTTTGAGTTGGAGGGTGAAACCATTTCCTAGTGCAGTGACAATCTGTCTTTATACAGACACACACACACACGCACGCACACACATACACACACTCACGCACATGACAGAGATCCAACACAGGTTGTGTCTTCTCATTAACACGCTTGGCCTGCCTTTACTTCCTTCCGTAGCGCTCTGCCGTCGTGCTCCACCGTGCAATTTGGCCTGCGAAGCAAACCCAAGATTGACGCTCGTTCTGACTGCTAAACAAATAGATTCAAACGGCGGTCGCTCAGAATGACTACCTGAAGGTCACCACCTCCTCCACCGCACTACCTCCAGCGCTACAGGGGCCGCCAGGTCCACTGAAAATAACATGAGAAGCCCTCTTTTAACTGACAGAAAGGAAGTGTTTAGGTCGGTTGAGGCTTCCGGGGTTTGAATCTTTTCCACGGACAGAGGAGGACATCATAAAGAGAGAGTTAACAATTATTTCAGCTCCCGCAACATTCCTCACACACACACACAGCGTTCCACACACTCCAGCCACACCACAGCAGGGATGTGAGTGTGTGCTGTGTGTGTGTGTGTGTGTGTGTGTGTGAGAAAGCGGTGTCTCACACTACAAATGTTTTGCAGTCATACCCGAAGCGGCCAGCAGGGGCCACTGTTATGCAGGTGGAGTTTGGCCACCTCGAGATTTTGGATAACAAAACAACTCTACTCACCTGGAAACGATTTAAAGCAAAACACTACCGGAATCTCCGAACACTCTCACTCAAGTACTGAAGAGCGTGAGTTTTTTTTTTTTTTTTGGGGGGGGGGGGAGGGGTTCCACTAATCAAAGTAAAACCCTGATCTGGCTGGATCTCGAGTTGACGTTATATATTCATCAGCGATGTGAGATGGGTTTAGAATGTGAGTGAGCAGCAGGTCAGGGCATTATAACCAGACGTGGAGCTGGTGAATTACGACAGCACTACAGGCGCGGCCTGCATTCCTCAAAGGACAAGGCCGGCGTAATTTATGTTTTTATTGCTCTCTGTGCTCATAAGTAATGTTTGGCCAGTGCTCTGCCAACAACCTGAGACCTTCAATGTCCTGTTGCTTCGGTCAGCAGAACCATCGACCGCCACGTACCAGCATGGACCCAGCTCAGAACCTGTCACTACCAGGTACCAGCACGTACCCGGCTCAGAACCTGTCGCTACCAGGTACCAGAAAGGCACCAGCTCCTACTCTAGACCTGTAGCAGAACCTGTACTGTGTGTATCAGGACAACACATAACCTGCACCATGTACCAGAATACCTTCTCTCCTCAGAACCTGTCTCAGTCATATACACCACACCATCTATCAGAATCTGTCCTACCATACATCAGCACAGAACCATCTCAGAACCTGTACCGGCACGGTTCCCTCCTCAGAACAAGCTCAGAACCTGTAGCAGACCATGGCACTCAGGAGGGGACACCGTGGGTCATTTCACCGGGAGAACCAAAGAACTACCACCAGTGCTATGGTGTACAGTAGCAGGTCAGCGAGGTGGCTGGAAGGGATCAAAACAAGGGTGAGAAATAGGGCAGCGACCAGGAGTACTTCGTCTGGCTGTGCTCATTGAGCTTCAATGACAGGAAATTGATCCTGGCGGTTATTTACTGGCCAGACTGAGCCTTTTAGAGCAGTGAGACCAGCAGCTAATGGCAGCGCAGGATTATTTATAAGGAGCCCCTCTGACAAACACCTCTGATCTACCGAGGGGTTGATTGACGAGCCAACCCACCAATCACGTCGAGGGCAACTTTCGTTATTCTGGACGTTTGGGGGGTGGGAGAAGCGGTTTCCATATGGGTTATTTACTGGCTTGGTGGTGTGTGGGTAAATATAGGTGAACTCTGTGACTGTCTGGAGTGACGTCCTTAGAACGAGAAGCCCAAGAAGGTCGCCGTTTCATCACGACCCTCGAGGATCACGTCATGTGCCTGACCTGACCACCGACCTTTACACCAGCCAAACATTCTAGACCCTACACGCTTTATGCCCTCTGCGTGTTTCCCCAACCTTTCATCTTTTCAATTCAATTCAAAATAATGTGTTTGTCCCTAAAGGGTCAATTTTACTTTTCTACTTTGTATGGTTATATATATATATATATATAGAACATCAATGGTACACATTGATAGTAGGTGGACCAGGCTAGGCCCACATCATAAACGGTGCTCATGTTCCAACACTCATGAACAAAGCTCCATGATAGGGTGAAGACCCTGCCTTGGTGGACCGGGCCGGGGGGGGGGGGGGGGGGGGGGGGGGGCTGTATGTATTTATGCAGCTCTTTTAAGGACCATATGCAAGTCCAGAGTCCTGTGGAGTCAGGGATCACAGGTTAAAGGTCACCGTGGTCGGCAGTAACTGGAAACGGCCGTCATAGTGCGCATTCACGACCGGTCCCTGTTCGAGGCACTTCAAAAGTACTGCGAGCTGTAGATGTTTGATTAGAGTACTACTAGCTCCTGGTCAATGACCAAAATAAAATAAAAGTGTGATTCATTTCTCACCTAAATGAATGAACCTGCTGTAATAATGAATACAAGCAAGTTTAAGTCGGCTATGTGTAGAAATGATCATAAAATTGCCTTGAAAGAATTAAAATTATTATTATGAAAAATGTAATTAATCAATGTAAATGTAATTAATTGATTTCAGAAAAACTCAAGCAAGGTGATTTAACATATGTGACTCCTTTATTAAGTGTTTAGTGTTTATGCCTGTGAACATCACAGCAACGGCAAATCGTTTTTGTACTTGGCAAAATAAAATCCACCAAACATCCTAGGTCGAACAGGACCTCATCTGGCAGAGGGCGACGGTATCGCATGCAAATATTCTGCAGCAGGTAGGAGAGAGAGAGAGAGAGAGAGAGAGAGAGACGTCCTAGACCCGACAGTTATTTAAACATGTCTGACAGATGAAACCATCATTGACCTTCTAGGGGGCTTTGGTCGGCCGCAGGGGTCAAACAGTTTGTCGTAATCCCTTCCCTGTCAAATGTCACTCAAGCTCAGAAGTAACAAGCCATCCTCTGAGCTTAGCTTTCCTTCAAATTCCGGAAAGTCTCGCGGAAATCGCTTCAGTGTGTTGATCGGCAGCCAGAAAATCTGTTAAATGTTTTTTTTCTCTCTCGCTACAATAGAGATCAAACGGCGGAGGATTTGAGTAATTAAGAGTCCTTGAAGGCTGTTGAAGAAGCTCATCACACACACCTCCACTTCACTGAAGTTAGCAGCCAATCAGAAGACGTGAGACCAACCACTGTGACCAATCAGATGAGGGCTGGATCAGATGAGGGTATTTTTTCTTTCTTTTAACAAATAATTTCTTCTTAGATGCCAAACGATGTCTCTCAGTGAATACAGAGGATTATGTGAAATCATCTCTTTGATAAAGTCCTCAATCACAGTCAGTCAACGAGCAAAAATCACCACCATGACACTAAGTGGACGGGTCAGTTTTCTGTCAAATGTCTCAACAGAGGCTATCATTGCCAGTGTTTTGTCTTATTCTGCTTCCACAACAGATTAACTGAAGCACATCTCGTACCCAGTAAGCAGACATAGCGGCAAACGTGTGAAAGGTTAGCGAGATGTCACGACACCGGGTCACCCAGAGTGGTATAGATAAAGGCCAAGTTGACAGATTTTGCTTTCACCCTAATCTGGCTTTAATTCAGCCCCTAATAGCCCCTTTTCAGTGGTCTATTTTGGGCATGCGTGCCTAAACAAGACAAACAAACAGCAAGGAGATTACCATTGAAACACAGGGACGTGTCGACCACCCGAAAGGGGTTGAAAAGTTAGTTCGATGTCAGCTGCCATAAAAAGCTTCATAGCAGTATGGATAGCGGTTCCTAACCAAGACTAGGTGTGCTGTGAAACTTTGTCATTTGTCCATCATTTGTCATTTGTCCATCTATCTTGAAATGTCAATTAGGCCATAAATAGCAATTCAAATGTGTGTATTTGTATATTGGATTGTTTTAGAGGTGAAACCTGTCACCCACAAACACGTTTGCTGGTCAAAGAAAGCTGCAATAGTATCATAGCAACCATCTCTGTGCATGTAAAATGTAAAATGGACTGCATTTATATAGTGCTTTTCAGACCAGTGGCCACTCAAAGAGCTTTAAAATGTTGCCTCACATTCACCCATTCATACCCCATTCATACACCGACGGCGGTGTCAGCCATGCAAGGCAACAGCCAGCTTGTCGGGAGCAGTCAGGTTTAGATGTCTTGCTCGGGTACACCTCGATAGCCGGGGATCGAACCAGCAACCTTCCAGTTGCCAAACAACCCGCTCTACCTCCTGAGCCACTGCTGCTGTAAGACGTGTATGCCCTATGTAGAATACTTTACGTTTAAAATCCCAATATGTTCTACCTGGATAATATAGGTAAATAAGAATAGAGTAGACTCTGGTTGAATGTGGGCTTGTCGGTGTGCCTCAGCCGTAAAAAGGGAACATCTGTGTTAAGGAAGTGGTGAATATGAAGTAGAGCATTAAGACTTCCACACTATGACTCAAATCACAGAAATACAAAGGGAGGAGCAGGCATCTCGGAGCCCATTATCTGCCTATATCCTTGGGAAAGCAACACAAATACACCACACCACACTTAATATATCAACCAAATTAGAAACATGCTTTCATCTGAAATCAAAGAGGCGCTGGCAAATCTCATAAACGCCACCTTTGTTTTTTCTTTATTAATAATGGATCATTCTGGGACTGGAGCCGGCGTTTTTAAATAAAATGTAGACTTTTGTTTTTGAACAAATATAATTAGATTTTTTCCCCCCCGTAAAAGATACACAATATAATTTGTATTTAGTAAAACAACGTCCTTGAAGAGAACGTCCCAGAGGCGGAGGGGCCCACGCCGTGTTTTCAACACGCATAAAATCCTTGAATTAAAAGCAAAACTCAAGGGCCTCCTCACACTTTCCAGAGATGGTTGACGGCGGAGCGCTGAGGCTACCTGGCTTTGTCTCCTCGTCATACATTGATCATTCTGGTCGATGGGCTGGTTCTCATCCAGAGACCCTGAGCTCCCCCAGGTCCTCAAAACACTCCTGATGAGGAGGTCCTTTATGGCTCTCATATCTTAGTGTAATATCAATATAGCAATATAGAAATAGAGTAATATAATACTGTCGCAAAACATGGCCTACTATAGTACAACAACAAGGTCTGTAAAACACTACTGATGAGGTGGTCCTTTATGGCTCTCATATCTTAGTGTAATATATTGACAGTAATTAAGCAATAAAGTAATAAAATACTATAGTACAATAACAAAACAAAGTGTAATTCAGGTCTTCAGGTACAAGTCAATATTAGAGACAATAACTGCTTTTCAATCCTAGTCCACATTGAGATGTTCTACAGGCAGAGAGAACGACCCGAAATATGAAATACGCAGCCTCACCCCAACGTATGGTGATGGCGTCGGGTCACTGTTCTCCGTGGCAACGGAGCAGAGACCAGAGACGGTTGTGGAAGAGAGTAAACAAACACTTGCTTGGAAGAGAAAAAAAACAAAAAAATGCTTTTTTATGAGACAAATGAAAGCAGGCAGGGTAAAGCCCTGTAGTAAAGAGCTGTTCATAATTCATAAAGGTTAAAACAACTGTTTACTCTCAGCATTTCAATAACCCGCTCCCTGCTGCATGGCCAAATAAAGACGCATATGTATCGTATGCATATGTATACACATACACAAACACGCACGCATGCACACACACACACACAGACGTGGCCATATGGCAATGTTTTGTGTACACACCACACAAAACATTCGTCTTTATTTTTCTATAAATCATCTTCTTCTTATGAGAAGTAAATTCAAATGGAGGGAGGGAGGGGCGAATAATACGCAGGCCGGATGATGAACCAGATTCAAACCAACAGCCCTACCAGCACTACGACGTCAGGAAATGTAGCTTACATGGAGGAGACATGTCTCCTCCATGTAGGCTACATGGAGGAGACACGTAGGAGACATGCAGGCTACATGTAGGAGACATGTAGGAGACATTCAGGATACATGTAGGAGACATGTAGCCTACATGGAGGACACGTCTCCTACACGTTCCCCTCCAAGGCTACATGGGCGGTGTGTGGAAGTCAGGAGAGTCCTCCTGGTTTCCCACATGAAGTCATCCATTATTAATGCACAGCGTTCTGCCATCATAAATATAAGCTCCAATGGGAGGGGTTACCAGGCGTTACCAGGGGTTACCAGGGGTCAGTCTCCGTACGGAGAAACGCTCACCAGAGGCTCTCCTGCTCTCTCCATTGACCACATCACTGAACTGATCAATAAAATCACTTTGTGTATATATTTATGCTAATACTTAATATTATATTAATAGTATATAGACATAAATATAGTACATTGATTATTTTATATAACTTTAGATTTTATAGTTTGTTATATTTATTTGTCACAACCCCTGCCTTGTCGCAAGAATCTCACCGACCAGAATGACTCTGTGTTCTACTGTGCTTCATAAATAAATCAAAACACGCTAGGAGCCTGCTGGGGGTGGGAGAAAGAGGAGGAGGAGGAGGAGGAGGAGGTGGAGGAAAGCGGAGGAGCACCCTTACCTTGGGCGGACCCATGGGCTCTGCCCCATAGAGCGGAGCCAGGCTGGGTGGGGGGTCGTTGATGTAGGTCTTCCTGGGGGCCGGGGGCTGGTAGGCCTGGGTGGAGGGGGCCGGATCGGGCCTCCAGGCAGTCTGCTGGCCGGGTCCAGGGTAGAGCGGGTCCTGGTAGCCCCCGTGGCCCATGGGGGAGAAGCCCGGCTGGGGGGGCCCGTACGCGAAGTCAGGGCCCTTGGGCTGGGCGGGCATGTACTGGACTTGGCCGGGGGCGGTGCGGCTGGGCTGCGGCTGGGGGGTGTAGTGTTGGGGTCCCCCTGGGGCCGGGTGCTGGGGCCCCGGCTGGGCAGAACGCACCTGGACGTTGAAGGTGGGCTGACTGGGGGTGGAGGCAGTGGCGTAGGAGGCGGGCACGGGCTGGGGAGGGGCGGCGGGCTGGTGGGGCTGCTGGAGCTGCTGGAGCTTTGGTCCTGGGCTGGCGGAGGAGGAGGAGGCCTGGGGCTTGGGGGTGGATTTCTTGGTGGCGGTGAGGGGGGGCTGGGTGGGGATGACCATGCGCTTGTAGCCAGTGACGGGAGCGCCGGGGCTGGCAGCCGCTGGGAGGGTGGCGCTCTGAGGGGAGAGGAGGGAGGAAACCCTTTCAGACTGGAACACAACAGACATTTGATTTATTTTAACTCTATTTCAGTACACAACACAGAGTTTCAATCAACAGTCAATATCACAATATCAAATAAATATCCACCAAAACAGAGAGACAACAGGGACTTTCAAGGTATAATCATTGGCAGCTCAGAGACGCTGCCTCTCTAACACAGATCTGAAGATTTTAGTGACACCAAGGGAACCAATTCAAGCTCACTCGCCAAGGAAAGGGGCATAGAAGAAGCTGAAAGCCTTTTTCATGTTTCCGTACATTCTTAACGGCTTTGTGGCTTCATGTACAAGAGAGTGAAGGGACAGGAAAGTGGATTGATAAAGAGAGTTAATGACATGTAGCATAGGATCACAGGTGTGAATCGAACCTGCGGTCGCTATGAGGCGACATGGCTACGTGGGCAATGCACTAGCGGGTTGAGCCACCGAGCCCACTAGAACTAAACACATTTAAAATTGGTTTCCGTTGTCTCTAGCTCTTACCATTTGTCTTCAAGGAAACATCTAGGATGAGATCAGACAACTCAAATCCAAGTGTTTTTTAGATGCATAAATAATTAATCCACGCATACTGCTGATTTTACAAATTCATAAAAAAAACCCATCTTGTGATTCCTAGCAATTAAAACAACAACACCTGGTTTGAGCGGGAAAAAACTTTAGTGGTGAGCCGTGGCCCGGGAGCATTGAGACAGAGGAGCACTTGCTTAAAGGGGTCTTTTATTGATGTGTGTTTACACTCAGGAGATTACAGGGACGGCCTCCTCAGAGTCAATTACAAGCCCACCTCGTCGGCGGTGCAGCGGGGCTGTCCTCCGACCGCCGCCTATAAACCACGGCTAATAAAGCCGGCGGGGAGGGGATAAATTGTTGGGGGAGCGGGCCGGGCGCGACAGCCGATTGGCAACGCAGCCTGACACTTGTGCTGACTTTGGCTGCTTGCGCTGGCAAGATGTTAAATCACAGAGATTTGTGTCGTCGGTATCCTGGAAAGAGAGCGTCAGTGGACCAGAAGATCCAGCCGGCGAGCAGCCGCCCGGGATGACTCGGATCTATTGTCTGGCGGGCCGGTGTGGCCCAGTGCCCAGCGAAGAAGCTGGGATGTTAGAACTCTTAATGTTGAGGTCCTCTCAACATTAAGAATGCCCGGCGCCGTCACCGCGCCTAGCGATAGCAAAAACATGTTTTTCCGTACATATTGGTGTCAGGCGTTGCAGCCAGTCTAATAAAGGTCTATGATTAACCTTGGTGGGCCTTATTAGGTTACCGCCCCAGGGCCAACATTTCAGTCAATTACTCATTTTGATGCACTTGGGGAGCGAGGAGGAACAACTGAAGTCTTAAGGCCTGGCGCATCTCGGCTTGATGAGATGTCTTCCTTAAGTGGGGCAGGGAAACATGTTTCAATTGACTTCCCATAACAGTTAATCAAAGTTTGAGCCGTACATTTTAAATATTTAAACATGGAGCCCCATCAAACTTCCGTGTACACGTTTGCACGTATGGTAAAAGTATAAAATGTCTAATATTGAAGAGCTTTATATGGTAAAATATGAGATCGATGAGAGAAGTAATCTGCATGTGGAGTAGGCAGTAGAAGAGGTCACATGACCAATGTGTTTTAATCCTAATCTAATCCAAACCCTGTAAAGTAGGGATTCATCCAGAAAAACAGAAATCTGAAAAATTCAAACTGGTTTCTGTCTCTCTGATTAGCATTCACATTTAAGAAGAAAACTTTGTCTGCATATAAAAGGAAACGCCTATCTCAACTATGCCCTTTAGGAAGAAAATTACTCAATTTAAATGTTTCATGGTTTTTAAATACCCTAGATTAGTAATCTATCTTTAAGGCGTCCCAACCTGCAGTGGCAGAGCAGTGGAAATGCAAATGGAGACCTCAAAATAATTACCAAGTCACGGTGCATTTTCTCCCCATTACAGTTGGGAGCGATTTGGCCGTCTCTTAACATTTTAACTAACTGGAGTCTCACATATTATCTGCTAAACCCAGCAGAGTATGAGTACTTTTCTGATGGTTAGTGATGTAATAACAGGTATAGTATGTTACGCAAACATAGCAATGACAAGAAGAGCTACATAAATAAATGGTATTCGTATTCGTATTATACTGGAGCGAATGGGCTGAACTGCCAGAGCGTAGGTTTCAGTTACAGTTTAATGATGATATAAACCCAGGACATTTCCTTTCTTGTTAATGTCTTCTTCTGTGAATATCCTGTCTAAGTCATGCGTGATGTTTTAAATGTGATGAGCTCAAACGGAATGGGTTATTCATGTTTCCTCACTGAAATAACTATGATCATAGTGATAGCGATGATAGTGAGAATTTTAGTGATCATTTAACAGTTAAGTAAAAGTTTTTTCAACAAATACAACGTAATTATTCAATTAGTGATAATGATGATAGTGAGAATTTTAGTGATCATTTCACACTTATTTAGCGTCTACAAATGGCTGGAGATACATGCATCTTCCTCATCTATACACTCCTGTGTTCCCGAGGGTCAATCACCGCACATGTGACATCCGTGAGAAGGGAGCCGGCATTATTTATACAACTCGGAACGGTAACGGTGTGTAAAAATAAGTTCCCAGCTCAGATATGTAGCCACAGAGGAAGCGCTCCCTCACCGAGGGACAGAGCAACGTAGAGTCCTACTGAGGAAACACTAATGATTAGACTGTAGTCGTGGACTTGGTGGATCACTTGTTTTCAATGTTTTCTTATTTTGTATGTGGATGATAAAAAAATATTAAAATTGTATTGAAGAGAAAAGAGGCAAAGGCAAATATGTTGGCGTTAAAGGGCGTTAAAATGATGTGAGAAAACAGTGAGGAAAAAATTTATAAGAAAAGTATATGAAAAGTGTAAACATACAAACATACTTGACAGTAGCATGACCAAACCTACACACCAAGATGCACACAAAATGAGAAACACACCCGCACAGGCACAAAAAGTTCCCTCTGCCGTAATTCAGACTGACTTAGCGAGCGTCCTGAGTGTGAAATTTCACAGGAGTATCGAGAAGCCTTTTGACACGATAAAACGGATTAGGAGAGACTATACACACCTGGGGGGGGGGGAAACGTGAAACTGTTAACTTTGCATTTCAACCCACGAGGGGGGAAGGGAAGGGGGAAGGCGGTGAAACCCCCCCAAACAGAGAGAAGTTGAGCATCCTTTCTGCTCCTCCTACCCTGGATATCATCCTCTCAACTTCTACTTCTCTTGACTTTCTTCTCTCTTCTCTTTTATTTTTACTGTAGTGAGGGAACGAGTCTTTTTGCAAATCAGCGCTTCTGTCCATGAGGGAACAATGCCTTATATCCACCATGGATTCTGTAATCCACGTGCTATAGTCTTTAATCTATAAGAATTATAGATTATATCCAGTATAGATGACAAAATATTACTTTGTAATCCAAACTCTGGAGAATACCGAGTACAGATTACAGAATGAAATCTATACTCATTTGAACTGAATAACAGATCAAATGTCTTTCTCAAATTAAACTCTAGGAAATACTTAATGACTGTGATGGCTTGTGAAGTGTGTAAGTGTGATAGGTTAAAGGTTGCTTGTCTGTACGTGTGGTTGAAATTCAGAATGAAAAATACATCTGAAATCATGACTAGGGGAGTTCAATCGCATAACCAACTGATTTAAAAGGAAAAGAAAAGTGAAACTATGAAACCACATTTAAATATTCTTTACTTCACATGCGTGTATTCAGTCTTTTATTGGGTCGGAAAAAACGGGTAAAAAATGTCAGGGTTCAAAAGTTTAAAATCTGCTGCCCTTTAATATAATTTTTTTTCACGGTTCAACAATTCTGAATCGAGTGTCAAATTCATGTTCTGCTCCAGTGACCTCTGGGCTAATTTGCAACATGGTATTCTAGAAAACAGTACTCTAGGAAATGTTCGCTTCATTAAAACATGACTAACATACATTCAACCTCTCTTTCCCTCATTTCACTTGTATTCCATTCATCTATTCCAGTGTTTCCCAACCTGTGGGTCGGGACCCCATTTGGGGTCACCTGATATGCGTTTGGGGTCAAAGGAGATCACTGACTTATTAACTACAGATATTTGATGTAACATTTTTGATTAACTTTTTTTTTTTAAGGTTTGAAAGGTCTCATAAAAGGTCACGTATTAACGTATAGCAGACTTCCTAATGATTCGTAGCCACAAGCAAACTACGACTAATTACAGTGTGGTAACATGCAAATAGGTTCACTGGGGCATTCATATTACAGGCAGATGTTGATTAGGGGAAGAAGATGTACCAAACCACTGAGCTATTCTATCCACTATATTCTAATAATACCCTAAAAAATGAGGCTGCATATGGAGTCTTATTTGCAGAGGCAACACACAAATTGGTTTCACTAGACCACTGTTTATAAAATATGAGGTCTTTATTATTGGCACTGGTATTATTCATACTACTCCCATGATGCATTCTGGTTTAAGCTTCTGTAGGACACACCACCAGTTCTGACCTTTGACCTTGAACTTCTCCCGCCAGAGGTCATGCTAAGTTCAGGTTGCTTCACGACAATGCCACCAGCCAGTCCCTCACAGGGCAAACATTAGCCTTCCTCTCTGAGCGCCAACAAATACGTCCGTAAGCTAACACATGCTACAGCGGGCAGAGCTAATGTGTGGTGACAGCAGTTGATTCTTAGCCTTTTAGCATTGCTTCTGATGATGCTATGCCTTTTAGCATTGCTTATGATGATGCTACACATTTTAGCATCGTTTCTGATTATGCTATGCCTTTTTAGCATTGTTTCTGATTATGCTACGGCTTTTATGACTATTTTATTGATGATTATTTAGTAATTTAGCAGATACCTTTATCCAAAGTATCAGAGATATTTTAAGGAGTCTTTAAGTATAGCAGGTAGGGGTTAGGGCGTCTTGCTTAGGCTACCCCAGGCTGCTCTCTGGGCTGACCCCAGCCAAACTTGGACCGTGCTGCTACGGTGACCTGGAGGTCACCATTCTCTCTCTCTCTCAGGCTCTGTAGCCATTTCCTCTAGCATATCTTCACACCACACAGCAATCACAACACCTCAAAACAGAACAAAACCATAGTGAAACAAAGGCATTTTTGGTGGAGAATCGGTTAAACTTCAAACTCTGATGCATTAGTCTTGTTGCGATGCATCTTGACTCGTATTAACTGGACACATAAGAGTCAGGTTCAAAACAGTCACTTATATCATCATAAAGATTAAAATAGCCACCCCTGTTGCCATGACTGTTGGCGAGAAGGAATCAGTGACACGTACTAGAAGGCCTTCTGGCTTTCAGAAATGATCTGTTTCCATGAGCTACTGTTCACATTCAACGACAGACATTGAACATTCTACAATACCGGACATGGTTATAGATGGGACTTAATAACAATATTTGTTAATACAATTTCTAAAATCATTTGAATAGTTGATATTAACTTCCACCAAAGAAAAAGTTGCCTGCAGAGCCAAACATCCATCTTGAGCCAACATGGATGCATGTGGAGCAGAGCATCCATCTTGAGCCAACATGGAGCCAACATGGACGCCTGCAGAGCCACGCATCCATCTTGAGCCAACATGGAGCCAACATGGACGAATGTGGAGCAGAGCATCCATCTTAGCCAACATGGACGTGTGTCAGCTGATGCATCCATCTTGAGCCAACAGGGACGCCTACAGAGCCACAAATCTATCTTGAACCAACATGGAGCCAACATGGATGCCTGCAGAACCACACATCCATCTTGGCTGAAGATGATGTGCCAACAGAGGCCTTGTGGAGCGATGCCAGCTTGGGTCTTGACCAGGCACGGTGTCCATAACAAGGTCAGATTGGCGGGTCAGCTGAAGAGAACGGATGAATTTCGCCGGTGTCCGTCAAGCGCTAAGCCACCGCTAAAACAAGCGAGTTGACCTTGGTAATGAAACATCTGCTTCATATGGATTTAGGAAAAACTTCTAAAACACTGACATAGAGCGGCTGTGAAACACTCACAAGCAAACTAACTGTGCGTTCACACCAAAAGCGCACAAAGAGGAAAATGATCCCGGAAGTCATTCATTGTGTATTGGGCGCCAGGCGGACAAAGAGGGAAAAGAGGAATAGGCGGACTCGGGTGGACTAGGCGACTTAGGAGGATAAAAAAAGTTAAAAATCCTCCAACTTTATGTAAATGAGCTATGACGCGACTAGGAGGGAAAGGTGGAAAATCCACGATAGCCAATGGGGATGTCTCGTTCTGCCGTCGTCCCTCGGTCAGATCTGTCCCAGAAAACAACCCGCGTAACTTAGTTCCTACCAAACATTCGTTCCAAGATGTCGCTGGAAATGCTGATCGCCGCCGTAGCAGAACACCTCTATGATGTCCTCTATGATTTGACAACATTACATTTGGCAAAATCGGTGTTTATTTGGGATGATCATTTCCGTAAATAAGATTGAGGAGTAACCCGACGAGGTGTCCATTAACAGAAATGAATGGACGACGCGGAGGCGTTCGCGTCGGACGGTTTGCTTCCGCGAAGTACCATGGTCACTTACGAAAGAATGAAATAAAATATGTATGTTGAAATCGTGAGTTTTTTTTTATTTTTTACAAGTCAAGCAGACTATTTAATAGAGCGTAACAGTGACCGCCCCCTTTTTAACAGCTCCGGTGCCGGAAGTAAATTTCCCATGCATTTATCTCGTCCACTTTTCGTATAATCCTTATAAAAAGAGTATTAAGACTTGAACCAAGCCAATCGTTCGTTGTGGTAGTCGTGACCATATTATGTTTGATTCGGGATGAGTAGTTCCTCACTCGGTCAACAAAATAAAGTACCTTTGGCTTTTCTTCCGTTTTCCAAATTCTTTTTATGCCCGAATCAAACATAATATGGTCACGACTACCACAACGAACGATCGGCTTGGTTAAAGGCTTAATACTCTTTTTATAAGGATTATACGAAAAGTGGACGAGATAAATGCATGGGAAATTTACTTCCGGCACCGGAGCTGTTAAAAAGGGGCGGTCACTGTTACGCTCTATATCTCCCGTATGCAGGCGTTGCCAAGCAACGTGGCCATAGCGTCTTCATAGCGTCAACGTCTTGTGTAAAAGATGGTGTAAATAAACACTTTTTAACCTACACTCTCCAGCCAATCGGAGTAATTCTGTTTTTAATGACTTTATCAAGTAACTTTCCATCAAGTAACTTTCCGTGATCAACGGTGTCGGTAAATGGGCTGTGCTACAGCAGTAGTTGCGTGGTGGTGTTTAGCGCGTGTGGCGTGCGGGCCCTTTAAATTAAAAAAAAAGCAAGAACGAACATTCTGAAGGGGGGCAAAAGCGACTTAGGTGGAGTGGACAAGGAGGATTCCTCTTTGTGCGCTTTTGGTGTGAACGCACAGTAACGCTAACGAAAAGATTTGACAGTCTAGCTGGCTTGCTCTTTATTTTTCTCCGCCTCCATCTGGGAAGAATCAAACCGGACCACTGTGTACCTGCCAATAACAGCAACATATCTCCTGCTTCAGAGGGACGTATGGGAATGGGCTGAGAACCACTTTAGAAGGGGACGAGACCTCAACGGCTGCATGCCAACAGTCATACCTCTGGCTGAGTGGGATTGTAGAAGCGACACGTTTAGCGTGGAGTGAGTGGGGGTGGAAGTCATTCTTCCAAACAACACTAAATATTAGGTGGTGCCATCATGTGAAAAGAATGTGTGTCTGTGCATGTGTGTGTGTGTGTGTGTGTATGGAATACAAAAATTAGTCAAAAAATGAGGGTGCCATGATTAGCCATGTTTGCTGCTAACGCCCCACAGCTCTAGAGAACGGAATGAAAATAAGCCTCTCCAGGCCATATTAGTGTAATAGTTCCAGGCTCTATTCAGCGCAATCCTAATAATCACACACTTCATTGAGTTTCCCACTCAAACGTTGAACACTTAACCTCAAAGTTCACATGCAGGTCACTGCTTAAAACCCTCTTTGTTATGTGATTTTCTAGACAGTGAGCACGATTTAGCTCCTAAATCAACACGCTAACACAAAACAAGAACAAGAACTCTACTGCCTCGAGAGATTGCTTGAGTGGAACTGTCACTGTTGAGTCACAAACAAACGGACACACACACATACACACACACACACCCTCACCCACCCCTTCCCGCACCAACTCTACAAGTTTACGATACTGATTTTCCGAAGCGCCATTATGTTTCCATCGACAGAGATAACCAATCCAATCACTACATTTTTATTCTCCAGTCCAGTATAATAATCCAATTCTTGACATATCATCAATTTGATTATAAAGAAATCAAAGAGTTTCTTTAAAACGTAGTTGAAAATCAAGAAATGTATGCCTGATATCAGTTCTGCTGGATCGTTGTCAGAGATATTCACAGAGTTTATGTCACAAGGATTTTTGCATTGTGACATAAACTGAGTCAGAATGAGAGAGAGAGAGAGAGAGAAACAGTAAGAGAAACGGGCATAAGAAACAGGTACAACTTCCTGTTAAATGCAAGTCCATATTTTATTTATGTATTTTATTTAACAGGGACAATGAACGGTTAGTAACTGTCCCACAATTAGCTAGAAAGCTACATTTCATCTGCAGTCCCTGGGCAAGTGAAATAAAAGTTTACGAGTGTTACAGAGCTGTCCACGTAATGGACACTAGACACATGTTGATATATATGTGTAATTATTCCTTCTCTGTCTCTGAATGTATTCCTCCTTACCTGACACACATGATAATGACAGGCTTAAACATGCTAAAGGGGCAGTGAGCTTCAGGGGGTGTTTGGAAACACATTTGAATTAAAAGCCAAACATATGTACTATTATGCACGTGTCATAAACATTTTATGAGGCATTTATGTGACTAGCACAGTGAGATAATGACACTCATTCATGTCAGTTTAAAATGTACTTGCAATGCTAATTAGAACCTGGCTATAACAGTTATTTTACTTAACATAAAAATTGTGAATGATAACGCTAATGCTAATAATAAGACATGATGTACTTATCCCACCTAATCCCAGACAGAAAACTTAGGCTGACTAATAAAACTGACTATAATACTGAAGACTGTAATAATGTTTAGAATAATAAAAACAGTTGGCTCCAATAAGAAGCCTGAATTATAAGCTTTCCATCATCATAGCTCGTATGTGTCTTTGATATATTCCGCACTATATTTACGTATTTTAAATTTGCATTACTTAACCACAGAGGAGGTCAGTGAGACTGGGAACCGAGCACAAGCCCTGGCGTTCGACATGCACTGTGTTTAGACACTTACTGGGGCTAACTGGTTAGCTCCTCACAACAGACTTTAATGGGTCCGGACTCCGGATACGCCTGAGCTACACATTAGCATCGCTGCACATTAGCATGCTGCTTGGGTATTAGCTGCTCACTTAGCTCCTCTTGTAAGTTCATCATGATGGACACATACAAGACAAATACTATGGTTTGAATTGAATTTGAAAATTATTTTTGACATTGAATGACATTTAATTTGAAATCGAATTAGAAATACATTCTGAAATTGGATTGGAAATTGAATCTAAAATTAAATCTTAAATTGAACAACCAACCCTGGTTGCGTCAATTTTGGACACAGAAAACTGTAACAGTAAATAAAGTGTGGCGGTGCGTGGGTCTGTACTCGCGCATGTGGATGACTTCCCTCCCCATCTGCTGCGCTGACTTGCCATGCTATGCTAGACATAGCGCTGTGTTGCCGTAGGAACGCACCGACGGAGCTGACAGGAGCAGCTGCACCGGGGCATAGGTCAAAGGGCGAGGGAAGTTAATCAGCTACAGTTAGCATCATCTGGGAGAGCATGCGATACAGTGTGTGCATGTGTGTTAATGTGTTTTTAAAGGATGTGTGTATGCGTGTCACTGTGTGTGTACGTGTGTCCACGTCTGTCTCTCAGTGTGTGTGTGTGTGTTAGTAACAGAGCTAGACAGGCCAGCAGACAGGGAGAGTTAAGTGTGGTTAATGTTGAGTGACATCAGAGACAGAAGGAGCATCCCAAGACCAAGGCTTCCTGATGTTGCCATGGATACACTTGGGCACCAGAGACAATAGGAAAACATTTTTTTCCACTGTGCTTTTTATACTGCTTTACAATGTTTTTCTTACTACACTCACAACATAGTAAGAAAAGATATTTGAAACGTAATCCTAGAACTAATGTATCCATTTATTTTCTATTTAGGCATTTAGCAGGTGCTTTCATCCAAAGTGACTTTCAATGAATATTTTTGTTAGATCCGTCATTAAGGAGTAGGTAGGGGATATATATATATATATATATATATATATATATATATATATATATATATAATAATTATAATATTATAATATTATTATTGCTATTATTATATATTAGGGCTGTAACTAGCTATTATGCCATCCCAAGTTACCAGAGTCTAAAGTGATGTCTTAAATTGGCTTGCTTTATCTGACAAGCTGCCAAGAAAAAAAAAGTATTCATGATCAAAATGATCAAACATTTCAATTTCAAGCAGCAAATGTTTGGTATTTGTACTTGTAGATTACAAAAATGTTATTAGATACATTTAGATACATATATATAATATATAATATATACAGTGGCGACTGGTCATTAGGGGCAGGTGGGGCAGAGCCCCACCTACTCTCACAATAAAAAGAAATAAAAAGAAATAAAAATAAAAAAAATAAAAAAATAAAAAATTATATATCATTTTTTTTTAAATATATATATTTCAAAAAAATCTCCCCATAAAGTACTGTAAAATAATAAGTTTGGCGCTTTTAGTTCATTTTTAGTCGACCCTAGCTTGCTTCTTCAGACTGAGTTCGTCTGGTGGGGCTAGAAATGGCTTTAAGTGGAGCTAGCCCCACCTGTCTAATGGTAGTGTGTATTGGGACTTGAAAAATTGAAATGCGCATGCTCAGAATGTTCTCCGTTGAAGTGGACGGAGAAAAATATTTTTCCTATGGTAGGGCTATCCCCACCGGCACTGCTATGGACATATATGGTTCGTTCCGCTACAGCGTAATTTCATTGTTCGCAGCTATTGGCTATTGGTGTGCAGCGCGCGTGATGAGTCATGACTCGAGTGACTTCGTCCTCACGTGTGCGCCGTGTGAGAAGTTGCTAACAAGCATGTCGGAGGTACGCAAACGAAAACAGGTATGTACTCGGTCGGATCAACACTTGTATTAAACTGTGTGGGAAATGTGAGACAGCACTGCGGGGTCACGACGAGTCGGCGGTCTGAATCCGGGGATATTCCGGTGTATTTTTGAGACGATGTGTGAGGGCGATGCTCGGCTTCAGCGGCGCTATGACGCTCAGCCCGTATTCAAAGGGACATCACCATACAGGACCAACTATTAGACTGCATGTATGAAGTGGACAGGGACAGCCAAACAAGTGGACGAGACATCATGTGTTGCTGTACAGGCCGACGAGACAACGGATGTCTCCTGTAAATCACAGATGGTGGTTGTGCTGCGATACCTTCTGCCATAACACAGTGACAGTTAAGCGTTGTTCTTGTCAATGTTGTGTCTGTTTATGTTTGTCCCGTCTTATATGTCCCCACTCCTGGCCTGCACCTTGTCGTGGTGAGTGGGCTTTAAACCAAGACAGGCCATTCTGAATATTTTCTTTCACAGCTGTTATCTTTGATTTCTCCTCCAGGACACTGCCTAGGCCTATGGGAGGTCTCCATGGTAACATGATATTGGGTTCTTATAGTGGCTCTTACAGCTGTTTGTACTAGTGTCATTTTGGTTTACTTTCATTATTGCAATGTTTTTATGTCAGCAATAAAACATTAAAAGCTGCACTAATGTACTTTATTAATTAAATATATATGATACATGGATAACAGTCACTTAGTTCAAAAACCAAAAGCCCAGCATACTGAATAGTGTTAAAGTATATTTTATTTGGAATGGTTGAGCCCCAGGACCTGCCTGCTGTCCTGGTTATCTTTCCACAGTTCCTTGTGGTGGAGCTGAGGGCTGAATAGAGAATGGGACACACCAAGCCAGGGCTACAAGCAGCATGGTGGGACACTGACACGTAAGTTAGACCAATGAAGAAAGCTCAATCTCTATTTTCAAATACTTTAGCTTTTTTGAAATTTACCAATTTTATTTGTAATATATTAGGGCTGTAACTTTTTCCAAAAATGAATTTCAAACAAATTTAAAATGCCCCGTAATTTGTTTGAATATATTCTAATACCCCCTCCACATAAGCTTGGTTTACTGATAGGTTTAGAGCCGTTTAGCGTATTACTGCCTTCCACAGGTCAGATGTTGAACTAGATTTTACATACAGTCCTGTGTTGTGCAGGATAGCCGGGAACAGGCGGAGTCAACCTCTACAAAGATCACCACGACTGTGAAAACAAACGGGTGACGTCACGGACACTGGTACGTCATTTAAAAAAATTAAAAATTAGCCTAGCCCCACCTGTATTTTACATGTAGAAACGCCACTGAATATATATATAGGTGAATGACATGTAGGCTACCATAAGTAGCACAGGGTGGGAATCAAACCGGTGTCACTACAAGATCTATGCTAGTACAGTAGCCTACATGGTTAGCACACTAGTAGGTTGAGCCACCATGCGGCCCCTGAAATGACTTCTTCAATAGCTTCAACTGAGTACAGTTGTGGTAAAACAACAAGTAGTAGGTAGGTAAACAACAGTAGTGAGTGAGCCGGAACCGAACAGGATGATGCTGGGATACCTCAAAAACCACCGCCGCCATGCGTTAGCCCGCCATGCGTTAGCCCGCCATACGTTAGCCCGCCATACGTTAACCTGCCATACTGGTTACAGGAAGACGGCCGACTTTGACTCACTGAACGACTGCTCATCTGATCATCAATTTTTCACAGCATGTTGAGAAAAGCTTTCAGAAGCCTTCAGGTAGTCCTAGGTCCCCTCTCTGGGTGATTCTTTTAACATCGGCACTCATTCTATATTTTATTTAGGTAAAAGTTACCCTGCATCGCAGCTGGCTAAGGTTAAGTGTAAAAAACTCAAAAAATGTAAATACATTTAAAAAAAGGTTAGCTTTTGTGTGCACGTCTCTGCCTGTGTATGTGTGTATCGTCGTAGGTGTATGTGTGTCATTGTGTGAATCCATGTGTGTAGTACCGGGTGTGTACCTGAGTGATCTTGTGCGTCCCACACAGGCGCCTCCAACATACGCATCTTCGCTTGGCTTCATTTCATGAAAGGTGAAAGGTCAGCCAACTCCACCTCTACTCCTTGCTTGGGTCCAGACCTTTGAATCCGCCCGCTCCACCAAGTGGACTGCTTCTGACATCGTGACATGAAACAGCGGTTTCTCGGTTGAAAAAGCGATTATCCAATGAGCGCCACGGGGGGACTAACGATTAGCCAATCAGCACCATGGGTGGGACTATCGCCGTTGTCAAGCTGTGCGCTGGAAGGAGCAGTAATAAAACAATGGCGACGGCTATAGACAAAAAAGACGCTGCTATTGAGGCTGTTCTAAATCTGTGTATCATGTGTACTAGTAATACAGCGGACACTGCTTCTGCAAGGTCAATGGTTCTCTGTACTTGTCCCTTACAAATAAACTAAGTAAAACAAAAATGTAATAAAAAGATTCAGGCGGATACGTTGGTCTCTAGTGATTGGTTAGGGAAAATCGAATCCACCTCCCCCACGGAAATCGGTTAGAGTGGAGGCGATGTCAGACTGAGGATGGAAATGGAGAGTAACGAGACTACGTCTACTCCCTGATGTTCCTCTGAATCACAACAGAGAGGTCTGCAGAGGGAATGAGAGAGCTGAGCAAACTGGTTTCTTGGTTTCTAGAGATTGTTAGAAAGAAGACGGCGTTCTGTAGGCTGTACAGTGCATCGATCAGGTCCGTGTTGTTGACCTAATGTGCTTTCCATCTCTCTCTCTCACTGTATTTCTCTTGCTGACATGCACACGCACGCACACACGCATGCATGCGCGCACACACAGAGTTAGCAATATAAAACATAGGAAAATGTTTTTCACAATCAATTCTTTCACTGTCTAAGCACTACATGCTGCTTCACCATTACAAAATAAAATCTAGATTTTTGAATTTTAGATACAATTTTTCAGATTATATACTGAAAATAATCACAAAATTGTGTGTGCTTAATTTACATTCAAAAAAACTTTTTCACACCATTTTAATCTGTGACAATTAGCTGCATTTGTTTTCAAACCGCCAATATGCTTTTTAAAATACTAATATACCAATACAAAATAAAGTTTAATTTAAAAAGTATATCTGACAGCCTACCTTAACACCAAAATGAATATGCAATATATATATATATATATATATATATATATATATATTTCTATGTAAGGAACCTCAACTTAGTAATTATTTTCCACAAACATTACATCACAGGAGAAACAACAATAAACTTTGTTTCCACATATCATCACAATACCAGACAGTAACTGTACATAACTATATACATTACAACTATTCTTTGTAACTGAATACGTCAGCACATCATGTGACATCCATCCCTAGAATTGCAGTGACAATGAGGCGTCATAACTCAGTAAGTGTCCAGTCACCTCAGTGACCGCTGATATCTGTCCACGACAGACCACATCCTCCCCTCACTTCCCCCCTCTCCGGCCTGTCCGCCCAAGATTTCACTGTGTGTGTGTGTGTCCACTGCTGGTAATTACTAAACCAAAGGGTGTAACCGAAACGACACGTAAAAAAAAATGACAAAACTTGGTTTATGTGCCTCTATCCGTCTGTCTGTCACTATATCTGTCTGTCTGTCTGTCTCTGTCTGTCAGTCTGTCACTATATCCGTCTGTCTGTCACTATATCTGTCTGTCTGTCACTATATCCATCTGTCTGTCACTATATCTGTCTGTCTGCACTTTATCTGTCTGTCTGCACTTTATCTGTCTGTCTGTCACTATATATGTCTGTCTGTCTGTCTGTCACTATATCTGCCTGTCATTATGTCTGTCTGTCTATCACTATGTCTGTCTGTCACTATATTTGTCTGTCTGTCACTATATCTGTCTGACTGTCACTATATCTGTCTGTCTGTCACTATAACTATCTGTCTGTCTATTTCTATATCACTATATCTGTCTGTCTATCACTATATCTGTCTGTCTGTCTATCTACCCATCCATCCATCCATCCATCCATCCAATGGAACACTTAAAGGAAGTAGTATTGTCAAACATTTCCCCACCATTCTATTATGAATAGAAAAGGAAAATAGAATAGAAACACCATTCACAAAATAAGTTATTTAGCAATCAGCAGTCAAAGAAAAGTTTTAGACTTAAAGTTTAAGGATTTAGTTTAAGGTCAGATATGAGACGCAGTGCATTTTATCGGAACAGTTCAACGCATTGGAGAGCGTAACAAGATGACTACATTTAGTTTATTTCAAGTGTGTGACGTCATAAAAAGTAGACAAGGTCTAAAACAATAAATCAAATTATGTTCCATTACGCACTATCAAAAAAACACCCACCACAAGTACCGAAAATAGCATCGGAGACGATGGTGTTACTGGCTGAGGGAAAGTTCCCTGTGTTCCCAGTCTTCATCACAGATAAAAAACGGCTAACGGCTTGAGATGTTTTAATATCTCCAAGGAGAAGTGATCTCTACGGCGTCAGGAAGGCCCTTGGAGCCTTCCCATCCAAACACCATTGGTTCGCTTTTTTATATTCCTGTCCTACATTCCTTGTGTGTCAAATAATTTAGCTAAGTGCCCAAGGCTTCGACGTTTTGAAGTTGTTCTTAATATCACTTGATATCGATTAATGATATAGGTCAACACGCATCGAGGTTATTAATGTACGTTTTTACAAAAGTAAAACATGTATTGTTTCTGGTGGGGAACCTCATTTTGCAGTTTTATATATCAAGAGTTTCTCTTTTTTTGATTGGAAACCCATTTTTCAAACTTTTGATACGAAAGTCTTCTCTGCTACCATTTTTGAGAAGAGCAGTTTTTGGCAGGAAGGTCAACCCAGTTTACCCTCTACAATCAACTTAACATTCATTATACATTATCTACCCTTAATTAATCCATACAGACTATGTTGCCCAACATACCTGCCATTTGTGGTCAGGAAAGTGGGGTGTGTCCAACATGAAGACAGTAAGAACATACCAACCCCACAGGAAGGCCTGTGTGCTTCGAACTCAGTACCTTCTTGCCGTGAAGTAACCATGATGACCACAGACCTGCTGTGTCACCAATGCAGTTCAGTCCACAAATATTCCCATGATGCATCAGAAATGGTTAGGTTTCGGTGCTCAGTGTTTCGGTATTAGGTTAGAGATAATTTAGCATCAGTAACTACTGGTGTATCACCAATAGATTTAGGATAAGTATCTGTTGGAAAGAAGTGCTGGCTTGGGCTTCTATGGTTGTATGGACTAGCAGAATGGGCTAGCTGTATGGGCTAGCTGTTTGTATGGGCAACCATACAAACCTGGCCTGGGTTTGTATGGTTGTATCGGATAGCTGTATGGTAGGGCTGTAACGATACACCAACTCACGTTTCGGTTTGTATCATGATTTTTGACCCACGGTTCGATACATCCGACGATATTTTTAAAATTTAAAAAACATTTTATTTAAACAACATTTACTTATATAACAATTAACTTAATGTAACATTTAATAACCAATAATTTGGAACACTGAACAGATTTGAACAGAAAGAATAATATTAAAGTTAGCAAAAATAAATAAATAAATAACCAAAGATTTCTCTCTTTTCTGTAACAAAATAGACACCTGGGCAGGTAGACACCTGGGTAGGTAGACACCGCTAGACATGCGGGACTCATACCGGTGATCGCGGCTTTAGTTCCCCATGTCTGATCGCTGTAATTCGGAGCGTGAATATCGGTTGAATATCTAATATCTTTCTAACTTGAAAAAATACTTTTGTATTTTTTAAGACAATAGATGCACATCCCTAGTAACTACGCCCGTGAAGGTGAACCCTCCCGGGACACCGCTAATAACATGAAGGAGCCGCACATCCACACGCACCGGACACCAAAATACCAACAAACATGTTTTCCATTTGCTTGCTTTTAAATAAAGTTGTGTGTAGTTATATGGTTAAATACGATTATTAAAAGTGTTCATGTCTCCTTCCTGGTCCAGAACCGCTTGGTCCATGCCGTTAATAGGCGGCCCGCTTTGTGCATGTGCTTGTAAAAATGATATTTAAGCCTGGTTATTACGGTACTGTATTATCTGTAAAGCAGCACAGAAACAGTAAAGTTAGAGATTAAAAATTAGATTAACGCGATTAAAAAACATAACACGCTAAAACATGACTGTAATTAATTGATCGCAATTAACGCAATAATTGACTAATTGACACCCCTAGCCTATGTATTTTAAAATATTAATGTCAAATAAAAATAATAGTAATTTGAAAAGTTTGGTAGCACTAACAGCTCATATCATGTGGCTGGATCTGGACTGGAAGAATAACTGGGAGTTAGAAAGTGCGTGTCGCGATTCTGCCTTCTCACACCACGAGACAGGTTTGTGGCTCAGAGTGTTGCAATTTCGGTTTCGATACGCATATCGCTACAGCCCTACTGTATGGGCTAGCTGTACCTGTCCTGGCCTGGGTTTGTATGGTTGTATGGGCTAGCTGTATGAGCTAGCTGTACCTGTCCTGGCCTGGGTTTGTATGGTTGTATTGGATAGCTGTATGGGCAAGCTGTACCTGTGCTGGCCTGGGCTTGTAGGGCGAGCTGCTCTCCAGGTCGGCCAGGATGCTGGTGAGAGAGTCGATCTCCGCATCCAGGCTGGACCGCCTCTCCTCCAGAGTCTTCTCCGGCCCCTTCATCTGACATCACACACATGCACACGCACACGCGCACACACACACACACACACACACACACACACCACAGAGGTACAAGAAGAAGATGAGCGGAGCGAGGCGAAAGGAAACCCCTGCCGTCATCACAGACCTACTCTGAGTCAAGTCAGGTCAGGTCCATTTTATGAGTATATCTCTTAATCACAGTTTCAAAGGCTTCACAGGCCAGATTATACGACACCCCCTGACGCTAAGCCCTCTCAAGAACAAGGAAAAACCCAGAGGGAAGAAACCTTGAGAAGGAACACAGAGGAGGGATCCCTCCTTCCAGGCACGGTTAGGAGTGCAGTTGGCTCCAAATAGGCAGACATGTAGCGGTTGCATAAACACGCAAATCAGAGGTCAAGTAAGATTAAGTTGGAGTCTAGAGACAACCTACAACAGCATTCAGAACACCGTCTTACTTACTTCCACATCGCAACCCTACGGTGTGTCCTGGTCAAAGGGGGCGGGACAAGACTCAAGTAAACAAGAGGTGATTGGATCATTCAGGATTTGATTGGCGGGAGTAGGAGGAGTTACTGACGATATGGAGTAAGTTCACAGGCCCTTACTGTGTTTTTAGGGGTTGGCACGATATGCCTGGGGGTTAAGATGATTGTAGTGTAAAATAAGTTAATAAAGGAAATTAAAAAATCATGATATGTTGAAAGGAAGTATATTGACCTATGATCCTGTCACTAACACTGCCTGGGTTAGGGGGTTCGATTCCCACTGGTGCTTAGAATACATCCACTCACGGTAAGACGCTTTGGGTAAAATCCGCCAAATTTACGAGGATGTTGACCTCCCACTGACTGTGACGTACCGAGATGTCTGTGGTCCGGTTTGTTCAGATCCCTGCCCCTCACTGTACATACAGGATCCCTCCCCTCCCTGTATGTACAGGATTCCTCCCCTCTCTATAATTACAGGATCCTTCCCCTTACTGTACTTACAGGATCCCTCCCCTCACTGTCCTTACAGGATCCTTCCTCTCACTGTCCTTACAGGATCCTTCCCCTCACAGGATCCATCCCCTCACTGTACTTACAGGATCAGCTGCACTTTCCAACCTCATGCCTCCACTATGACCGTAAAAAATCGTTGTGGAAAGCTCAGAGCCCACTGAGTGTGAAATGAGAAGTCTCGCACGGCCTGGAAGGAAATCAACTATTCTAACTGTTCACCTTGTGCTCTGCTCAGTACACAACAGTTCACAATACCTGGGACGACGTTGATGTATTATTTAGTCTAGGATCGCACACCGATTTAAAACAAAGAGTGTAGATTAAAATTAATTTCCGATTTCCCCCAAAATGTGTATATATATATATATATATATATATATATTTTTTTTTTTTTTTTTTTTTTTTTTACCATAAATTAAAAAATAGTAAATGGGGATATCATACCCTTTTTTTCTGATGAATAACGCATGAATGATGTAATACCATAACCTCTGCAGCACCTGACCTCCTCACAAACACAAGCATAATTTATTTATTTCCAAATGGGGCATCAAACATTAACTTCTAAAAAGGTACAACTAAAAAAACGTCTAAATAAGAGCACTAAGCCAGTTGCACGAACGCACAAAGTGTATGTAGCAACACAGCAGCAATAAAGTGATTGTTAGTGACACAAGGGCCTTTTGTTTTTTTTCTTCTCCGCTTTCTCTACTCCCCAAAAAATTGTAGGGAATTTCTCTTGCGGAGGGAGCGGTATTTTTAGTCCGCCGAACTATGCTGCAACTGCAAGAGACTGTGTGCGAATGCCTGAGGGGGCTTTTGAGCAAGCTGGATCAGTGACTGCTGCTTATTCTAATGTTATGTGTTTGGATTACCTGTCACAAGGCATTAGAGGCAGCGCTCGCCTCCGTCTCCGAGCGGCGGGCCGCAGCCTCCGACATCTGAGGCAATCACGCGCGGGGTAAACAACGCCAGCCACTAATGGCTCAGCTCATATCAACAGCAAGGAAAACACGCAAAGTCTTTTAACAGTGATAACAACAAGGATGAAAGGAAGATGGGGAGGGGGGCAGGCAGAGGGAGAGAGTGAAATCTCCTGTTTTGATTCATTAGAAATCTGTCATCCAGGTTTTCATAACCTCGACAACAGCGATGGGTATATAAATTAAGATTTTTGCTATTTAGTAGTAGTATTAACATCTGGTCCTCGAACGCTACACTCAACACCTACGCTGGCCGAGGAAGTACTGGTTTCGTTTAGGTGTGTGTGTGTGCGGGGGGGGGGGGGGGGATGATTTATTCATTCAGTGAAAAGTAATTTCCCTATTGAAGCACAAGGACGAGTGCTACAAAGACAGCGAGGTTGCATATTAGTTCCTTTCACGGAACGGTACAATCGCAGAGCTCTGAAATTGGGTGCGGGACACATAATTAAGATACCAAAGACTTATTAAGAAATTAAGATGGAGTCCCAGGGTGGCTGAAAACACCAAGCCAAAAGGGGAAGCCTATGAAAGGGAACATCAAAGAACATTTTGAAGTAATGAGACACTTTCTGTGATCCAAGTCTCAAACTTCAACTGGCTATCAAGTTAGGAATTAAGTGTGTATACATTTCCAATACATGACAAACTAGACATAAAGGGAACTTTTTAAAGGGAACTACAACATGCTTAATATTTGTACATCTACTCATGACCATTACACAGCACTTCGCACAGAAATTATTTAACATAGCGTTTTCATTCATGAACGATGAAAGAGTCGAAAGATCTTGATCAGTGTTTTAACAGTTTGTTTGCCCCAAAAGACCACGAGGACCTGTTGGTAACGGTTGTAACGCTACGGTGAGACGAGGGACCGTAGAGAAACCTCACCGTGATAAATCTGTCTGAGCACTTTGTTCCATACTGCAGGGTGCTGAACCACTGAACTCTGAATGTTACCATGGCAATCGGTAAGAAAACTGTCTAACGCTGTTAACACACTGGGGTCAGGATAGTCTGGTGGTTAGGGTGTTTGACTCCCAGCCATAAGGTTCTGGGTTTAAATCCCCAATGTCCACAATAACCTTACCTGTAGGCACCCTTGAGCAAGAGCATAAGATGTCCCATGGACTCCAACACATGTCAGATAAAGGGAACAAGTTCTAATAGAGTCCAGATAAAGGGGGACAGACTCTACCAACAGATAAAAGGGTACAGGCCTCCTGTGTTTTTTTGAGCCAAAAATTATATTTTTTGCTATCTCATGTCTGCCCGCTTGGCATCTATTGCACTCCTGGACTGAGGGACACCTCTCATGTGCTCCTTCTCAAGGTTTCTTCCTCTTCCAACTGTGGTTTGGGGGAATTTTCTTTTCCTTCCGAGAGTGTTCATCTAACGTGGGCCTGTGAAGACCCCTGAGACGGCAGTTGTGATTAAAGGCTGTTTAAAGAGAGACGGGGAGACACTAGAGTCTCTCTCTCTCTCTCTTTCTCTCTCTCTCTCTCTCGCTCTCTCTCTCTCTCGCAGCTGTGTGTCTGAGTCCATCAGCATATTATTATTTCTAAGAAAATCACAGCTCTACGCTTGGCCCACTCTAGAGCATAGAGGTATGAACGTGTATATTCCAACAACATTATAACTATGTTTATTTCTATAGCACTCAAACACAAAGGCTGTTTTTTACAGAGGCAGGAAGAACAAAATGTAATATAATCAGAGAAATGCATTCTTTATAATGAAATTGATAGAAATGTTATGAATGTGTGAATTGGAGTTACACCGTTGTGAATGTGTGAATGAAAATTACATTGTTATGAATGTGTGAATTAAAATTTCACAGTTATGAATGTATTAATTATGTTACACCAGGGGTTCTCAACCTTTTTCAGGCTGGGCCCCCCCAAAACTGGTTCATTGCAGTCGGGCCCCCCCCCCCCCCCCCCCCCCATTGTTGACGGGGGGGGGGGGGGGGGGAGGCGCGCGCAATCGTAACACTCCTCGGACCTATATGGGGGTATTATTGAGACAATATTATTTGTGTGTGCGTATCTCAATCTGTGTACCGGTATTCACATTTGTGTGTGCGTAATAAGATGTGTCTGTCTGTATTCACATTTGTGTGTGTGTAAAAAAATCAGTGTGTCTGTATTCACATTTGTGTGTTTGTGATAAGATTTGTGTGTCTGTATTCACATTTGTGTGTTTGTGATAAGATTTGTGTGTCTGTATTCACATTTGTGTGTTTGTGATATGATTTGTGTGTCTGTATTCACATTTGTGTGAGTGTAAAAAAAATCTGTGTGTCTGTATTCGTTTTGCAAGTAAAGACAAATCTGCAAATGTGTACAGAGATCTGTAAGTGTACACACATCTGTGAATGTGTAAACAGATCTGTACATGTGTACTGAGATATGTAAATGTCTGTCATCAGTTATAACTCAGGCGGGAGCTCTGATTGGCCAAAACACAAATCTTATCACAAACACACAAATGTGAATACAGACACTGATTATTTTTATTTTTTTTCAAATGTGAATACAGACAGACAAATCATATTACGCACACACAAATTTGAATACACACAAATGTGAATACACACAAATCTTATTACACACATACAGATTGAGATACGGGGGGGGGGGGTGCGCGCAAATAGTAACACACCGCGGACCTACGACCGACGGGGGAGGGGGGGGGGTGGTGCGCGCAATAGTAACACACCGCGGACCTACGGCCGACTGGGGGGGGTGCGCGCAATAGTAACACACCGCAGACCTACGGCCGACTGGGGGGGTGCGCGCAATAGTAACACACCGCAGACCTAGGACCGACGGGGGGGGGGGGGGGGGGGGGGGGGGGGGTGGGTGGGGGTGCGCACAATAGTAACACACCGCGGACCTACGGCCGACGGGGGGGGGGGGCGACGGGGGGTGCGCGCAATAGTAACACACCGCGGACCCTACGACCGACGGGGGGAGGGGGGGGGTGGTGCGCGCAATAGTAACACACCGCGGACCTACGGCCGACGGGGGGGGGGGGCGACGGGGGGTGCGCGCAATAGTAACACACCGCGGACCTACGACCGACGGGGGAGGGGGGGGTGGTGCGCGCAATAGTAACACACCGCGGACCTACGGCCGACTGGGGGGGGTGCGCGCAATAGTAACACACCGCAGACCTACGGCCCAACGGGGGGGGGGGGGGGGGGGGCACGCGCGATTGTAACACTCCGGCCGACGGGGGGGGTGGTGCGCGCAATAGTAACACACCGCGGACCTGCCACCGGCGGGGGGGGGGGTGCGCGGTGTGTTACTATTGCGCTCTCAAAAAGGAGGACAAATACGCGTCCGGCTTGACGCTGCGCCGGACGCCGGACAGGGCTTTGAAAAACCGGACAGTCCGGCCTAAAGCCGGACGCGTATTTGTCCTCCTTTTTGAACCCGCGCCCCCCCGGGAGAGTGTCCGCGCCCCCCTGGGGGGGCGCGGAACATGTGAATGGAAGTTACACCGTTAGTACTGTGTGGATGAAGGTCACACTGTCATGAACGTGTGAAGGAAAGTTACACCGTCGTGAACATGTGAATGATAGTTACACCGTTATGAATGTAATAATTCAAGTTACACCAATAGGAACGTATTCAAGTTGTGAAGGGGTGAATGACCAACCTGGGGCTCATATGAGGCCATGGGGGGGGGAGGGGGGAAGGACCCCAGCGATGGTAGGCCACTCCCGTCTCTGGTCGGTGGGGGGGGGGGAGGGTAGTCTGCTGGGAGGCACACACACACACACACAAGGAAAGGAGAAGAAGAGGAACACAGTTAATATTTGTGTTTAGCAATCCTGCGGCAAAAAATGTGGAAAGGGTCAAGCAAGCGTCGGTGGTTTTGACCGAGTGTTAAGTTTCACTCTTTTCCATCGATTTTAGGGATTTAAGCACACAATCCGCTCAGACACTTAAGAAGAGGTTGTGTGCGTGTGTGTGTAATTGTATGCAATGAATGGATGACCACCGCTACAAGAGGCGCGAGAGCGAAGACCCAACTCTTAACGTCTTACCGCTTCACACCGGGTGGATTGAGGCACATAATTACAGCAATTTGCTTAACTAAGAACATCTAATCTGACTCCAGTAATCTGTGTTTATATCCCCCCCCCCCCGTGAGATTGAACATGTCGACGGCTTGTTACAGGCGGGTTAGAACGGCGCTGTGTGCCGCCAGGAGAAGCGAGAACACATCGACTCTCCTAAACCCCCTCGCTAATCCCGGGATAGCATCTCGCCACATGCTTCCTGCCGATACGGAGCGACGTGCCAAATTAGATCCAGCCGTTGGCTCCTCTCCTCCGCTGGACTTACGATTGAATCAGTTGACGTGTACTTCTTAAGAAGCCAAGCAGACATGAGCTTTGCAAATTAAGAGCCTTTTTTCTTTCTTTTTTTTTTGCTTCTCCACAAATTCTATTTGCTTACTCGCTTTTTATCCTCTTTCTTTGGTGTCTAATTGATGTCATCATTGTAGTTTATCGAAGTTTGTTTACTAAATTAATGAGGGAGAAGGGGGGGGGGGTGTTTGGATGACTCAAGATAAAAAATAGACGGGGAGACAGGTGGAGGGGGGGAGTGAGGTGGATGGGGAGACAGGTGGAGACAGGTGGCAGGGGGAGGCGAGGTGGACCGGCAGACAGTTGGAGGGGGGGGAAGTGGGCGGGGAGACGGGTGAAGGTAGATGGGGAAACTGGTGGAGAGGGGGAGACAGGTGGAGGGGGGGAGGTAGACGGGGAGACAGGTGGAGGGGGAGACAGGTGCTGTCAGAGAATGTTACTATCTCCAAGTGGGAAATAGTTTGTGATGACCTAATGACCTCCCACAGTTAGAATGGGTGAAACTTCTCCTCCACCACTCTAGGAGGATGGACCTGGTTTACCCAGGACATCCCCTCCCTCACTCCTAGTCTCTCCTCTCCTTTCCTTTCCCATCCACTCCTCCCCCCCCTCTGTTCTCCTCTAGCCTCTCCTCTAACCTCGTATCTCCTCCTCTCCCATCTCTCCTCCTCCCCCCCTCTCCTCCTCACCCTCTCCTCTCCCCCCACCCTCTCCTTCTCCCTGTCTCTCCTCTCCTCCACCCACTCTCTTCTCCCCCCCCACCCCACCCTCTCCTCTCCCCCGTCTCTTCACTCCCCCCCACCCCCATCTCCTCTCCCCCAGTCTCTCTTCACCTCCCCTACAGTATCTCCTCCCCACCGTCTCATCCACCCAACCCTTTCCTCCCTGTCTCTCCTCCTCCCCCTCTCCCACCTCTCCTCCTCCCCCTCTCTCACCTGTCCTCCTCCCCCTCTCCCCTCCCCCCCACCATCTCCTCTTTCTTCACCTCTCCTCCCTGTCTCTCCTCTGCTCCTCCCCTCCCCTTCTCCACCCTTTCCTCTCCTCCACCCCCCCACCCCTCTTCCTCATCCCTCCCCCTCCCACCCTCTCCTCCTCCCCATCTCCTCTCAACATGTTGGCTGAAATTAAAGTCAGTCATTAATCCGCAGCGTGAGACAAAATTAAAAACATTGAGTTTCATGTTCCATGTCTCTGACATCACACTCGGGTAGGGACTCAAACTTTAATGGACGTGTATTTTATGTTTTATTGAGGCGGACGTGTCGTCATGTTTGAGGACCAGTGGGGGGCCAGGCGGGGGGGGGGGGGGGGGTAAAGGTTTATATCTGGAAAGGTAAGCTGCTTAGAAGACGGGCATCGTCCGCTCCAATTCAAACATCTGTGTGATGATTCAATCATTCGGTCAGAGCAAAGACATTGCAAAGCTTTTAATGAGCTGGAGTTTAATAGTTTTGTTTGGATATCTTAGCTTAGTTTAGTTTATGTTTGTTGAGGTTATCTCATCTTACATTTGACTAGGTTAGATTAGGTCGAGTTGGGGTTAGGATATCTTATGTTTGACTAGGTCAGATTAGGTCGAGTTAGGGTTAGGATATTTTATGTTTGACTAGGTTAGATAAATTGAAGTTAGGGTTAGGATATCTTACATTTGACTAGGTTAGATTAGGTCAAGTTAGGGTTAGGATATCTTATGTTTGACTAGGTTAGATTAGGTCGAGTTAGTTTTAGGATGTCATATGTTTGACTAGGTTAGATTAGGTCGAGTTAGGGTAAGTATATGTATTATATATTATGTTTGTATAAATTGGGTTGGGTTATGTTATGTTTAGTTAAAGTAGGTTCCGTCATCTTAAGTCACATCTGGTTAGGTAGATGTTCTTGGCTTACGTTTGGTTAGAGTAGGTTACAGATTAGGTCAGATGTGTTCTTGCGGTTTTGCGCAAAATGACTCGAAGGAAGCACAGATAGGGCCAAAAACATTCATAATCAAAAATGTATAAAGACAATTTACAGAGCTTTCCGAACATGGTCCTACTTGGAGTGTCTTTAAAGCATGAATCAAGAGGACAGAGAGCTGAGATCTGATACATGTTTTTCAACAGTACATGAAGGCATTGTTGACTCCTGCAATACTGCAATAAATACATTTTTTTATTTTTGGGTTGTGACTTAATGACTAATGACACATGTGGGTCCTGAGGCAAGACCAGCCATCAGTAGCTATGGCAGAAGTACACCAGAACCCAACCAAAATGAATGAAGTTTCAACATCATACCCTAACCCATTGTTCTAAAAAACAAAAATATGGCAATAACACCGACAAGGCCGACATTTTTGTATTTTCGGATTTATAATCCAGCCGATATGAATTAGCGTCACATCGTTCCAGCAGCATTACACACCGTAGGCCAGAACCATGTCAACAATCTCCACATGGGTCAGAAACAGCGAGGCGCTCTCGGGTGCTACGCTACGTCATGTCCCGCTAGCAGTGTGAGCTACCGCTAGCGCTGATCTCTGTGCTGTGAATGCGGTCGTCTCCATTTGCGACCAGCGGCGGAGACACGCAGGGCTCCCAGCGAGCGAGCGCTAATGAGTGTAGCGGCTGGAACATCGCCTTAATGCGACAACTTCCCCCCTCGTCTTTATTGAGCAATTAGCCGTAAGTAGCTGCCGTGCTAAGCAGGCATCCTAATCAGTGGTTTGAGAGGCTGTGAGAGGTGTTAGCTAGTGTAGCGGCACCGCTCTCAGAGACTAAATGATGAGGCGTTAGCGCCAGATTAAATATTGTTTTGTTGCTTTAGGGTGTTTTTTTTTAATAAGTGGGATATTTATATATCTATTTATACACAAGCAAGGCATTTACTTTTCAACCGGCAACTGGGAGTTGTATAGGCATACGAGAATATACGTTTACGTTCGGTTCATTCAATGCAAAACCTTTCTGTGAAACTAGACATTGTGTGATGCTGTGTGAAGTATAATCGCTTCCTAGTTTAAGAGCAAAGAAAAAAAACACTTAACACAGAACGACAGAACAGTTAGTGGCAGTGAGCTTTTAAGATTTAAAAAGGAGTAATCATTTACCTATAGGAACATATGCTTGTGGGAACATCTGATGTACAAAAATATTGTTCATTAAGGACTCTCCCTGTCCTTCTGAAGAGTAGTTTGAGGATTAGAAGACACGAAAAGAGAGGGTGCGTGTGTGTGTGCGTGCCTGCACTAAAGTCACAACATATGGTTCTACTTACACAATTCACATTTCCACACAGTTTAATCTGAATGATACGACTCAAATTCCTCCCGTATAATCTGAATTACAAGAATGTAAAAGCCATCTGTGCCATAAGTCTTCTGAGCGTCCCAGAATGTGACTCTGTAGAGAGACGTATTAAAACAGGAGAACAAGATGTAATCTGCAGGTCTAAAGCATGAGTTTCTAGTGACGGAGGAAAGGCGCTCACTGTCCAGCTTGATAGACCCCTTGTTCCACAACTTGTATTATCTTATGTCATTCACCTGCTTGCTAGCTGTCTGTCAGCCCACCTGCCCATTCCATTTGGTGGTGTAATAGTTAAGCCACTACACAGTGTTGCCGTAGTGACGCACTACTAATAAATATGTCCCGTAGATCAATAGAGCTTGCACTCGACACTGCTTGGGTCCTCAGCGATACACCCGCCAAGTGTGAAGTCCATCAGATGAACGGTTGTCAAGAAAATCGAAGGACAGATGATGGGGGTAGTGGTGGCCTAAAGGTTAGAGAAGAGGGTATGTGACCGGAAGGTCGCCGGTTCGCTACCCGGACTGGCAGGAAAAATCTAGGCAGGGAAGTAAATGAATAAGACTTGTTCCTCCCTCCCACTTTTGGAAGTGCCCCTTAAGCAAGGTACCTAACCCCCAACTGCTCCAATGTAGCTGCTCAGTGGTTCCCAGGTGTGAACTGTGTGAGTGTGAAGCAGGCCGTTGCTGAGAAAGAGCCTCTGTGCTCAGTGAACCTACCCTGGGTCAATAAAGGAGATAAAAGAATAACAAAACATACAGAGACTCCTCCATTTATAGTGAGATACCGTCGCATCCTTCCTGTTGACTGTTACTCTCAAGGTACTTTTAGAGGAAGACACATAGTCGTATACACTACACATAGTACTATACACAGTACGATGCACTACACATAGTACTATACACTACACATAGTACAATACATAGTACTATACACTACACATAGTACAATACATAGTACAATACACTACACATAGTACAATACACTACACATAGTACAATACACTACACATAGTACGATACATAGTACTATACACTACACATAGTACTATACACATAGTACTATACACAGCATAAGTACTACCGGTATATACGATGATTTGCATATTGATGTTGTATTTGTAAGCAGCCACTTATAATAGCATGCAAATCATTGTTAAACACATCTTAACTTTTGCTTACAAATTATTTGATGGTATGCAAATAATTCTTCAAGACAGCCTTCCAATTATGAGTATTTATTTAGCCACCCTGGAACAATGTGTCTGCCCACGTGCTTGAGAACAAGGCCCTTAGTTCACCTGGCCTCATTTGACTCCACCTCGATTTGTCACTTTAAACACAAGCCTGCAATGATCAGAAATAAGTGTTGTAGGGTACACGTGAAGGTGTCTGCATGTGCACGTGAGAGTGTAGGTGTGTGCACGTGAGGTGTAGGCATGTGCACGTGAAGGTGCCATAAAACTGGTCTGCATGTGTCAGACGACAAGAGACGTGGAAGTACAGATGGTGTACTGGGAACACAGTCGTACTTTTAAATTAAAAAGCACCATGGTAGTACCTGATGACAACATGTCCTCAGGACAGCAACACTGGTGACTTCCTCAAGTCTCACTTATAAAGAAAATCTCTCTTTACAAAAAAAACAAAACAAATCCATGCGCTTGGAAGGAGAGGAAAAAAACACTATTGAGAAAGCATAAAATAAGTGTACTTTGTTCGTATTCATTCGCAACACGTCTGTAATCCCTGGCAGACAGAAGAGAATGACTTAAGTATTTCAAGGCCTTGGTGTCATCTGCTGTGTTTCCTTTGTGTGTGTTTTATCTCTAAACAGCTCGGTCGCTATGCTCTGGGCCGCTGGGCTGAGATGCATTGTTTTGACATAATTACGGCGTCGCTCAAGCCTCCTCCTCGGTCAGAGAGACGGGCTGAGTAATTATCGGTGATATGTATAGGCTAGGCGCTGAGTTACGACTTCATTTGGATGGATTTGAGGTCTTCGGAGATTGGGTTGCTGAAAGTGTAAAGAGGAGCACGGCCAAATTGGCTTGCGAGCGTTTAAGTCGGGATTCTGGTGGGACGGGTAGATGAGTGGCGAGATTTGTGCAGAATAAAAAGAAGGATTATATTATTGTATGAAACAAAAAAAACACAAAAAACGATAGACTGCTCAGAGGTGAAGGGGTTTTAGGGATTCTGAATAATCCATTCATATAAACATGACTTCTGGAAGGAACGAAGAGTACGTGCGTGCCTGCATGCGCGTGTGTAGACATTGGAAATCCTTCGGTAAGTCAGTAATTCAACCTATGATTCATGCAAGACTGAGGGGGCAGGTGGAGGGGAGGGGAGAGTTGGCTCTTGTTGGGGGGGGGGGGGGGGTAAGCAGATAAGCAGAGAACCTGAAGGAGACAATCAAGGGACCAGGCGGGGTCCCTTGATGACGTGACCTCCTGCTCAGCTGGAGACCAGGTTGAGGTGTAAAGTGAGAGGGAGGAGAGGGGAGGAGAAAATGAGGTGGGAGGGAAGTAAGAGGGAGAGGAGGGGGGTGGAGGAGAGTAAAGGGAGTGCTAAAGGGAGGTGAGAGGGAGGTGGTGGGAGCGCTAGAGGGAGGTGGAGGAGGTGAGAGGAGATTGAAGGAGGTGAAGGGAGGCGGAGAGAGCACTAGAGCAGGTCCTGCTAAGAGGTCAGAGGTCAGGTGAGGTATCTTTTGATGCCTCAAAACTATTCCTAGTAGTGACAGACATGTAGAATTCACAAGCAGCAGAAAAAGGAAAACATGTAGTTCAGGTCTGTTGCACTGCTTAGATTGTGTGTGTGTGTGTGTGTGTGTGTGTGTGTGTGTGTGTGTGTGTGTGTGTGTGTGTGTGTGTGTGTATGTATGTATGTATGTATGTATGTATGTATGTATGTATGTATGTGTGTGTGTGTGTGTGTGTGTGTGTGTGTGTGTGTGTGTGTGTGTGTGCATGTGTTTATTTCATGTTAGATCCCTCGTGGCGACTCTACTAGACTAGTGTGGACCGGAGGTGGCCGGGTGGGGACTCTACTAGACTAGTGAGGACCGGAGATGGCCGGGTGGGGACTCTACTAGACTAGTGAGGACCGGAGGTGGCCGGGTGGGGACTCTACTAGACTAGTGAGGACCGGAGATGGCCGGGTGGGGACTCTACTAGACTAGTGAGGACCGGAGGTGGCCGGGTGGGGACTCTACTAGACTAGTGAGGACCGGAGGTGGCCGGGTGGGGACTCTACTAGACTAGTGAGGACCGGAGGTGGCCGGGTAGGGACTCTACTAGACTAGTGAGGACCGGAGGTGGCCGGGTAGAGACTCTACTAGACTAGTGAGGACCGGAGGTGGCCGGGTAGGGACTCTACTAGACTAGTGAGGACCGGAGGTGGCCGGGTAGGGACTCTACTAGACTAGTGAGGACCGGAGGTGGCCGGGTAGGGACTCTACTAGACTAGTGAGGACCGGAGGTGGCCGGGGTAGAGACTCTACTAGACTAGTGAGGACCGGAGGTGGCCGGGTAGGTACTCTACTAGACTAGTGAGGACCGGAGGTGGCCGGGTAGGGACTCTACTAGACTAGTGAGGACCGGAGGTGGCCTGGTGGGGACTCTACTAGACTAGTGAGGACCGGAGGTGGCCGGGTGGGGACTCTATTAGATTAGTGAGGACCGGAGGTGGCCGGGTGGGGACTCTACTAGACTAGTGAGGACCGGAGGTGGCCGGGTATGGACTCTACTAGACTAGTGAGGACCGGAGGTGGCCGGGTAGGGACTCTACTAGACTAGTGAGGACCGGAGGTGGCCGGGTGGGGACTCTACTAGACTAGTGAGGACCGGAGGTGGCCGGGTGGGGACTCTACTAGACTAGTGAGGTTCGGCCGTTGCCGGGTGGGGACTCTACTAGACTAGTGAGGATAGGCCTTTGCCGGGTGGGGACTCTACTAGACTAGTGCGGGCCAGCGGTGGCCGGGTGGGGACTCTATTAGACTAGTGAGGACCGGTGGTGGCCGCGCAGACGTAAAAACAGCTCAACATTACTCCAGCGCTCTGAGCAAACAATTATCATGTTAGTTTGAGTATTGCTTCACACAAATAAGTATCGGCAGCAGGGGTTGGCGTCGGGGTGGAGGGGGGAGTAGAAGAAAACATTAGGAGGAAAACCTCCTATTCATTCATTTAGTCTATAATGGAGACATGAAAGCAGATACAAATTGTTGTGATCTTTTACTCTGTTGTCTATTTAGATGAGTCATCTAAATTTCTCAAACCGTGGAAGCTTAGGGACGTCCGGGAAACAAAGTGACCGAGACAGTGGTACTGTTTGAAATCACAATGCTTCTGGTTAATTCAGATCGTTGGATCATAGATATACAATTTCATTTAATTTCATCATAGATAAAGTGAGTAAGTGGCCCGTCAAAGCCCTGTCCAGAATGATGTGTTCAGCACCCCCCCAGATAACAATGTCATGAGTGACATGAGTATCAGGAGAAGTAAACAATGTACTAGGTCAAGCAGGCACAAGGCCTACACAAGAGATACTAGTTTGTACAGTTTATACTGATAGGAGGAAGGGACAGTTACCAACACACAAATATAATAAAGAATAATACCATGTTCATATTGATATACCAGACACAACTCCTAACACAGTATGTGTTGAGAAAAGCGAACCGGGTTGGTAGCCTGACTGGTTCGCCTGGTGAGTCGCGACATAAGGTTTATTCTGGTAGTATACTCAATGCAAAAATGTAGCATACGCAGATATAAGTAGTGTCATCAGATTGGCTTTACTTCGGTTGTTCCACCGTCCGCAATTTCCACTACTGGGGATAGCTAATGGGGATAGTTACTGATAGCTACCGGGTAAACACAAGCGCTATTTCTCCTGGTTTGGTTGCACGCGCAATGGTTGATGTGTTTCCTTTGTGCTGTAAAGTGAGACTTAATTTTTCCCGGAAGATCGTACCCGGTGGCAGACAGAGCTGCATAGTGAAAGCGAGGCTTATAGGGAAGCTAATTGAACCAATCTAAACGCCGATGGTGTCATTATTCTGTAGCCATTACACTGTGCAATCAACATTTACTTCATATTGATACGTCAAAGCGAAAAAGTTGTCTACAGGACCTTTAAAACGCATCGCTGAGCGCATGTTGAAAACAAACAGTGATATCATCCACAGCAAACACTAAAACAGTCTAAATCATAACGCTACATTTAACGTTATGTTGTTTTCAAGCATCGCAAATAATTTGGTAATTAATTCGAAATACAATTCAAGGAGATAGACCAATAGCAGATCATCACATCAGATCATTTGCAATCGTTTTTCTCTGTTGATTATAATTGTTATATACACTCACCGGCCACTTTATTAGGTACACCTGTCCAACTGCTCGTTAACGCAAATTTCTAATCAGCCAATCACATGGCAGCAACTCAATGCATTTAGGCATGTAGACATGGTCAGGACGATCTGCTGCAGTTCAAACCGAGCATCAGAATGGGGAAGAAAGGTGATTTAAGTGACTTTGAACGTGGCATGGTTGTTGGTGCCAGACGGGCTGGTCTGAGTATTTCAGAGACTGCTGATCTACTGGGATTTTCACGCGCAACCATCTCTAGGGTTTACAGAGAATGGTCCGAAAAAGAGAAAATATCCAGTGAGCGGCAGTTCTGTGGGCGCAAATGCCTTGTTGATGCTAGAGGTCAGAGGAGAATGGCCAGACTGGTTCGAGCTGATAGAAAGGCAACTGTAACTCAAATAACCACTCGTTACAACAGAGGTATGCAGAAGAGCATCTCTGAACGCACAACACGTCGAACCTTGAGGCGGATGGGCTACAGCAGCAGAAGACCACACCGGGTGCCACTCCTGTCAGCTAAGAACAGGAAACTGAGGCTACAATTCGCACAGGCTCACCAAAATTGGACAATCGAAGATTGGAAAAACGTTGCCTGGTCTGATGAGTCTCGATTTCTGCTGCGACATTCGGATGGTAGGGTCAGAATTTGGCGTCAACAACATGAAAGCATGGATCCATCCTGCCTTGTATCAACGGTTCAGGCTGGTGGTGGTGGTGTAATGGTGTGGGGGATATTTTCCTGGCACACTTTGGGCTTATTAGTACCAATTGAGCATCGTGTCAAAGCCACAGACTACCTGAGTATTGTTGCTGACCATGTCCATCCCTTTATGACCACAGTGTACCCATCTTCTGATGGCTACTTCCAGCAGGATAACGCGCCATGTCATAAAGCGCGAATCATCTCAGACTGGTTTCTTGAACATGACAATGAGTTCACTGTACTCAAATGGCCTCCACAGTCACCAGATCTCAATCCAATAGAGCACCTTTGGGATGTGGTGGAACGGGAGATTCGCATCATGGATGTGCAGCCGACAAATCTGCAGCAACTGCGTGATGCTATCATGTCAATATGGACCAAACTCTCTGAGGAATGTTTCCAGTACCTTGTTGAATCTGTGCCACGAAGGATTAAGGCAGTTCTGAAGTAGGGTTGGGCGATGTCCGCTAAATTGGCACTCGTCGATGATTACCATAAAACATCGTGATTGACGATGATATCGTCGTTTTGACCACTTTTTACGATAATACTTTTTACTATAAATATATATTTTTTTCTACTTAAAAACTATACATTGTGAAGTCATTCAGTGGACACACAAAGCGCCGCGCGCTCTTTCCAGCGCCGACCCACCGGACTAAAAAACAGTTAGTTAGTACAATAACTATACAGTTATTGTACTAACCCTACTCATTAGCCTAGGCCTACTCATCCGGGCTTTTCAATATGTTGCACGTAAGACAAAAAAAAAAAAGACAAAAAAAAGTCGCTTCCACAAGAACAGTTGATGCAATGGCGTTGGTTGGTAAAAAGGGTACGACTTCTGTGTTTTAATAAATGTGTGTTAACAGAAGCACCTTCATTCTTTCATTCAATTTGACATCATGGCCAAGAATTCGGAGCTTGAAGGTTTTTTTTTATTTATTTCGGTCCATTTGTGCTACACTCGCAAGCTGCGCGATTCTCTCCAGCTGATGGGACGCTCAGGACAGCAACGTCTTAATTCTCCAAAATAAATAGCGGGGATTCATGACCAAAGGGATTCAATCAGGGCGCACTTGTGTGGGTGGACTGTGAATTTGAAGAAGGTGGTGAGCTCAATAAATTCTCTAAAACAGGAGTTCGAATGTGAAGCTGCTGGAGATCAATGCGTGTGCGATTTTTGTGAAACGCGGCTGCGCTGTTGACCATTACATTTACGTGAGAAGTTGCGGATCCGACTGAGGTTAAATTACCCTGTATTAGATCAAGTTATATAACTAATTTAGAAATGCATTTGACATCATGCCATGCATTGACATGATCATTCGTTTTAGGAAGGTGGTAAAAAGCTCAGCATCGTCGGAGAGCCTACTCAGTCAGCAAAGGAGCCTCAGGTTCCCGACCCCTGGGTTGCAGGTTATTTGAAAGAGCATATGCATTAGTTATATTCTCAATATAATTTACAGAGCAATCCAAGTTTTTAGGCTATAGAGGAGACTAGGATTGGTTTGTGTTTGACAGGGAGGGGGGCGTGGCATCACGATGGTTGCGCTACATCGTGATGTCGGTCAGCCAATCACGATGGACGATGATATCGTCTATCGGCACAACCCTATTCTGAAGGCAAAAGGGGGTCCAACCCGGTACTAGCAAGGTGTACCTAATAAAGTGGCCGGTGAGTGTATATTGTAACTACATAACTTTGGTACTTTCTTAGTGGCGATAAGCACACTAAACATGAAGCCCGTTCATACAGAAGATGAATGTAGATTCCACTTGGAAGACGATTTCACACTCCTTTAGAAAGCAAGTGATTTTGAGAAGGAAGTAAGCCTCTGACACCAAGTAACCCTACTTACCGTCAGACACCGCAAGAATCACGTTTATTTAAATGCTGCTTACTGGAAACCAACTTAAATGTTATATTTGTGCTTTTTTAAATTTATTTATTTATTTTATTTGTGTTACATTGCTGTTATTATGATCATAATCATCATAATTATTGTTATGATTATTATCATATTACATGTGTCTTATTATTATTATTATTATTATTATTATTATGGCTATTGTCATAATTATCTGCAGAATTTTAGTAAAGTTATTGTCGTTATGACACTTTTGACTTCCCATAAAACCCACAGCCAACAACACACATCTACAAATACACACATATACACATATGCACACATATACATAAACGTGTGTATATGTAAGCCCCCCCCCCCACCGCTCCCCAAACACAGCAACATCTGACCTGGTTCTGACGTCCAACATGAAACCATCTTCCTAATGCTTTGTGTCCTAAATCTGATCCGCTGTCAGGGATTTAGGCGGGAAAGTTCTCTTCTGTCTCTTTCACTTCGTCCTGCTGAGTTTTTATTTTTTAATCAGGGACAGTCCCTCAAACCCACTTCCACAGAGGGGACCCTAAAAGCTCTAACCCGCCCCCCCCCCCCCCCCCCCCCCCCCCCCAATTCTCTATCCAGCATGTTAACAAGACCCCAGGCTGAGGGGGCCCAAGGCACCCTGCCAGATTCACTTGTTCCTAATATGGTAATCCTTAATTTTTTAAATCAGACCGGCCCTTATATTTGCTATAAAGAAACACATTTATCAAGGAGGTCGTGATAATCTCTCCTCTGCAGTTGTTATGCCGTCTGGGGCCTGCGTTATGAATGCTAAGTACATGCTAACACAAAGTACAGGCCAACACCAACCGCTGCATTTTGTCACCACGGAAACAAATGCGAGTCGTAGCATTAGCGTAAGATAATGCTATAGCGTAAGTTCCTGGCATTATCGTGAATAAATAAAATCAACGGGAATTAATTTTTACGAGGCTTAGTTATCACAAAAATAATCACTGATTACAACCACAGGGGAAAATGTAATCTGCATTAATCTATATTAACAAATATTAAAAACAACAGAATAAATGTATGGCATTATTGGATGTGGTCTCTTCAAGTCTGTAAAGCCGCCATAGAGTGAACTAACTGTTACAGTCTCAAAGGGCTTCACAGGCCCACATTATAACCCACCCCCCGACCACCTCCCTCAAAAGGACAAGGAGAAACTAATAATAAAAACAGCAGGATGAGGAAGAGACATGGACAACCTCTCACTGACAGTAATGCAGGAGGGACACATGGGGACATGTCCCCCCCACTTTTTCAGAAGGCTGTATTGGACCCCCCCACACACACACTTTTTACAGTCCGAAAACTAACGTTATACTAAAAAAACGAGGAGAAACTGCAAGCACTGGGACCACGCGGACCAGTCCCCCTTCCAACTCCCCCGCCCCTCTCGTCTCTGCTGTCATTCAAACAGATTCAAACAGCCAGCCAGCAACACAACGCTCGCTCAACTGGTCGTGACTGTTTTCCAAAGATGGCGCCCGCTTGTTTTCGTGAAGGCACTGGCTTTCTTTTTAATAAACTGTCTGTACACTTACAAAGTTCTCAATGCTTCGTTTTACATGTAGGGACCCTCATTACCACACTTCCGCTACCGTGGAAGTGTGGTGCGATTTTGAGCCTTGTTAGTGGTATAGAATTGCGATTTATTTTACATGAATATGCTGCCCCCACAGTTAGCATTATAAGCTAATTAGCGGTTTTCGAGAACTTTGGTTCCATTGGACTAGAATGAAAATTGATCCCAGAGAACGGTCCAACTCGGTGGACATGTGTTATGATCATATGGTCTCATTTTGCGCCGGAATTGTCCTTTAAGGAACTATATTGCTTGGTGGAAGAATGTTGATTTGTTTTAAATAAATTATCTAATTTTATGTTGCTGTCTATTTTGTGAAATCTTACTAGGTAGTCTATAGTAATCGTTTTAGTAACCGTTTTATAAAAGCAATAAGCCACTTGAGGCCGTGGTTTACAGTGATTTTAGAACTGCTAGGGGGCGTTGTTAGGCACGGTCAAAATTTGTCATCACAATACCACGGACCACAATACTGACGTACCGTTCCCTGATTCTGAACAGAACCATACACTGTTTAACCACTTGTGTAATGTAGTGTTATAATACAGCGTGTAGATGCTACATGTCATCCCATTACTTTCATTTCCTCTCTCTCTTCACTGTCTAGTCCGCGAAAAAAAGTCACAAAAAGAGGAATTAAGAAGACTTAGAATTCATTAATTCATTCAGACAGCAGGACAAGTGACAAAGACTGGGTCTGTATAAAACTTTCCCCAAAAATTACCATGAGGAGAGTAGTCAGTTGAAAAAATAAGCACAACAGAGGTTTTAACCACAGGTCCCAGCAGACGACAGTGTTTTAGACTAACAGTCAACTCTGCTGTTTTTTACAGTTCAGACCTACAGGGCTCTCTGGGGCCTTCATACAGTTGGAGGGGAGAGAGAAAGGCGGGAACACACACACACACACTTATAAACACAGACACACAAACGCACATGCACAAATATGTAGACACACAAAGACACAAATACAAACATATATAAACACACACGCATATATAAACACACGCATGCATATAAACACATACGCTCACTCAGACACAGACAAATATTTACACATACACAGACCTAAAAAAAAACAAAATGACACAACCACACACAAATATAAATGCACACGGACAAGACCAAGTTAACACAACACACACGCATGTATGCTCCCACAAGGTGTATGCTGCATGTGTCTATATGGTCTGGTCTGGTCTGGTTCTGAGCTGGTCTAGCCTGGTCCGGTCTGGTCTGGTCTGGTCTGGTTCTGAGCTGGTCTGGTCAGGTGCTGGTCTGGTCTGAATATAAGCTTGTCTGGTCTGGTCTGATTCTGAGCTTGTCTGGTCTGGTCTTGTCTGGTCTGGTTTTGAGCTTGTCTGGTCTGGTTCTGAGCTTGTCTGGTTCTGAGCTGCAGGTGGTGGTCTGCCTGCCCATGTTACTTCAGCTACTGTTCCCGACTTTACCACTTTCCAGTCCTCTCCTCTTGTTCATCTTGTCTGTAGAGCTTGTACATCAGAATCATGGGATTTTTTGCTGGCGACACTTCCCCAGTTGAGAGTGTACTGTAAAATCCTAAATCATGTAAATATACCATAACCTAGGCTAATGAAAACTTTGTTTTGCATGAGAATCCCTGTGGCAGTTTTAAATACAACAATGTCTCCCCATCATGACAAATCATTTCATGATTAATTGCTTAACAATGACCAAAAAAACATTTCCCTATCGTATGCTGTGCTGCCGCTGCTCACTTCTGCCCGGAGAAACCGCAATACTATGGATTTGCATCCACAGATATTTGATTGGGCCACTTACACGCACGTCGCGCCAAGTTAGCTTCAAACATCAAATGTGGTGAGCGTCAAAAGTCAATGATCTTCTTGTTCATATCGTACTTTAAAAAAGTGTTAAACGTTGAAACTAAAAAGGTGAAGAGGTGGTTTGGGTGTTTTGACTCTCAGCCCGGAATGATCCGGGTTGGAACGAAAGTGTCTGCACTCTATCTGCGAGACGCCCGGCGGCAACCTGCTCATTCATGACATGCAGCAACAAGAAAATACACACGCAAGTCACTTTGTATGATACTGTCCACTAAAGTAAACAGTTGGCATAGTAAAAAGAAAGACATGATAAAAATAGAGGGTAAATAACGTGTTTCTAAAAATAAAATGTTTCTAAAAGGAAAATACATCAATTTTGAAACTCATTGTGTGTTGTGTTGAGTTTCAAAATGAGTTTCATATGTGGTGCTGTTTAAAAAGTGAACCCGGGTTGGAAAGGTTGAATGATTTGTGTGGCATGATGTCAACATTATCCACTACACCAATGAGCACCTCACCTGCACCCACGCCCCTCACACTGTGACTGACTCAAGGCTGCTGCTGCTAAAAAAAGGGAACCGTTCCAAAAACATGACAGTTCACGCAGAAATTCCACCTAATTCTATTGCACTGCTTCAGCAGTCACCGCTCGACTGACTCTTACAAAGCAGTACTGGAACTGGAGTTTTTTATTTTCCTTTCTACGACCTCCGACCCCCAAGGACAAGGAGCAATGCACGGCAACATCTGTGTGGAAACTACAACGCTTTTCTTGTCAGTTTCTTAAAGAAGAAAATACATGTGCTGTGATCTATTTCAGAAGACCTTTATGAAACAGTAACCAATGTTATACCTTGTCAGCTGATTTCCTGGGAACAACTTTTGGGGTTTGTCCACAAGCAAAAATGTTCCTTTTTTGTTCCTTTAATCATTCTTGGTTTCATCACTCGGGGAATCCCCCCCCCCCCCCCATGGATCTATTTAACAACTATAAATGTCAGAGATAAGCCAGGAGGTAGCTCACTATATCACCTAGCGGCCATCTTGGCAACCTTCAGCTCCGCAGCCATCGAGCATCGCATCTGTCAGCTTGTTCATTGGACTGGGAAACGCTGCCTGATGGCCGGTACCGGCCATATCATTTGTTGTAGTTCTGCCGGTCAGGTTGTTTCCAGTAGAGACCCATTTCATGTAACACGCGTCTACATCCATGTGATGGATTGAAATAAATGTGAAGCGAAAGAAAAATTGAAATGTTCACCCAGATCTGAGCTCGTCTGCCATCAGACTTTAGATGTTTAGATGACTTTAGATGTTTATCTATAGATTCTATAGTCTGATTTGTGAGACTAACCCCTCGCTGATGGCGATGCAATGCAGCATTTCCAGTGAAGCCCGGGGGCTAGTTCGGGTAAGAGGGAAACCTTTTCGAACCTTTGGGGAAACCATGACAACAACTGAAATGCATTCCACGTGCTGCCTGGGTCATGCAGAACCAAAACATTCAAACGTAATGCATTGAGTTGTCAGGGTTTCCAAAGATTCCAGAAGGTTTCCCCACTAACCAATATGGCCGCCAGGTGAACAAGGCCTTGGTTGCTGCTGTTGACATAACCTGTAGCAACAGGTAGAAATGTATTGAAACAACCTGCCGCGTCATTACAGCTTCGCTATCCAAACAGCACACTGTGAACCAGGAACAACGGTGCGCTGTGTGTGTTAGCAATGTTAGCGGTGGTAGCGCAAGCCGCAGGGAATGTGGAGCAGAACAGGTTTGATCACAGGTTGTGGAAGGTTGGGAGATTATAGTTGAATGAATTGTACTTCTGTGGTTACCACACATGATGTGGACCACCTGGTGTATTAGGGGTGTTCCTGTCCATAAAATCCTGCCCATTAAGGGACAAAAAGCCTGTAAAATATATACTTTAAAACTCAGTTGGTCCCCAGTTTGAGCCAATCAGAGACAGCAAACGCAATCACATGTATCTGTGATTCGGTTTAACACACACACACACACACACACACACTTCCTGATTTGCATCAAATCATCAGACTTTTATCAAACTTCTGGATCACGGTTGTCGAACACACAGGGGTTTATATGTCAAGCAGCTCTGTGATTGGCTGCTGCCGCTGAGTTCAGGGCAGACTTCGCCACAATATTTGCATATATCTGAAACAAGTAAAACTATTCTCTTATTGTGTCTGGTTCCTCCCAACCACTCGTGAAACAGCTGGCAGCCGATATGAAAGAAGTGTGAAAATAAATGTACTGACTATCTTAACTAATCTTGAACTATTAACATAGCTTAACTTGCTCAGGCACGTACGACTGTAGTGGGACTACAGTCGTAAGTGCAGTACACCAACTGTTCAAATAGTTTAATTTTCTAGTACGACTATCAATTCTATTTAACAGTTAAAATAGTTTAACCCTCTGGTTAAAATATATTAACCATTTCTTTCAGGTGTCATGGCAGAGCATAGGACAGTAGTAGTAGCATAAGAGAGAGGAATACAAAAATACAAATAGTACAAAAATAAGAAAGCACAATAAGAAAACTACAAATAATAAACAAAGTATGTCCGGTATAGCAGCGTGTCGTTACCTGCGTCTGCATCTCCTTTGTACGGGTTGAACTTGGGCTTGGGCGCGACCACAGGGGCAAACTTCTTGGGCGCTTGTTGCTGGGAGACGGAGAGGCTGGTGTTACCGGGCGTGGTCTCCACGCGGGCACTCACCTGGCCGAGGGGCTCAGCGCTGCCGGATTGGTTCCACATGCTCTGCAACGAGACAACGCAGGTAAGCATTTTGGATCGCACCCCATCTTAAGGCCCCTGTCACATGAAGACCCATCTTCCCAAATCCCCAATCCGCAACCTGGCCCCTGACCCCTATACCCGTAGACATATGTACATTGGCCTTTGGATCGTACATCAACGTTGCCGCCATATTGGAGAGGGGGAGCTGCGTTTTTTCTGGATTAAAAGCACTATAATGTTTACATTCCTCAACCCATTTCAATGGGTTGAGGAATCGTTTACATATTCAAGAGTTGATGATCGATGTGGAGTATACAAGTTTTTAGAAAGTTTCCTCCAATATGGCGGCGTTGACGTATCGTTGCAAAGGGCCGAAGCGGCGTCTATGTAAATATGTCTACGCCTACACCAACATGGTCACCTAATAATCCCCTGGTCTCTGATTGGACAGTAAAAAAGACTCTTGGTCGTGTGTTAGGCCTTCTCAGCCGGCTGGGGATAAAAGCAGCTGCCAAATGACTTAATGTAATCATCTATACGATGACGTTCATTCAACATAGAATATGTTCAACATCTTACCGCTATTTTCTGCCCTGTATTCAACTCTTAAATTAGGAGGGTTGTGTTACTAGGTTGTCATTTAAGGGTTGCGCACGCACACACACATCTAGAAAGTTGCTTCATGACAACAATAATTCCTCAAATCCTACCGCAGTGCCGACCGATAGTACCAGCTCTCATTAGTGGAATTGATATGTGAAGCGATTCTAGGGGGACCTTGAGATAAAAAGCTTAAAAAAGAAGAAAATCAAAAAAGAAAATGCCAGCGGTAGTCTTCAGTCTCAGCAGAGAGATTCTTGTAGCCGGTAAAAATCACGACCAAAAATCCACATTTTATACACGCATCCCAAGGCCATTACAGAGGGGCTTCAAAGACCCTGCATGTAAGACAAATACAAATGCACCATCATTTCAATTGTGAACAGAACTTTTCCAGTTGAAGTGAAATTAGAGCGGTGGTTTTGTTCCTAAAAGAGCAGTTTCAGAGACTGGTTCATGGCGTTGGCCCAATTGATTTACAGGGAGTTTGTGTCGATTATATTCCAAATGTAGCAGTTTCTGAAATTTATATTGGGGTTTGGCATGTTTGCTCAAAACAGAAGGATACAAAAAAAGTTAAATCTATTACAAATGTTCACTTTTCACAGTTGACAATCCATTTAGGCCTAGTCAATCACTCTCTCGCCCTTTAAAGCGCTATTTTTTTTTTCACCATTTACGGCCAGAGCAGACAGCAGTTTAACAAAGACATGCTAGACAAAGAACTTCAGACAACAAAAAAAGTGCTCCCAGATCAAACGGTGTTAAGATCGAGAGCGATCGAGGGGTATTTGCAACTCTGATGCAACCACCAATGATTTCCATTCTTCACACCAGAAGTCACTGAAAGAGGACATATCTGTCTTCTGGCCAACGGACAGAATATGAAAAACATTGCTGAAGAAAATACTTTGGAGGTCGTAATAAAATATGTAATTGTTAAATATTAAATTCATCCCAGCATTTCTATCATTTTGGGTTTTCACAAAGAGTTCACGCCTTGAACATTTTTTCCCCTGTTCATTTTATTTTTACTAGTGGGTTTCGTTGCCTGTGGAAGAATTATTATCATGAAAACACTTTTTCAGAGTCAAACATGAAGCTGTGGCTGAGGACAGAAGCACGGAGTATTTCGCCATCCCCGTTCTCAAACCACTATGAACTATTTATACAACATGTCTGCCGTCTCTTTGCGTTTGGTGTTTGTTGGTCTGCGTTGCGATGTTTCACTTTGTTTGTTCTGAGCAGGCTGCTGATATGCGGCTTAACTTGGTTCTTTGGAGCGCACAGTGGAGAGAAAAAAAACTAAACAAAAAGGGCCCACGCACAATCATCTTTTAATATCTGCTCATATCCATACCGTCTCTGCTGTCACAGAACGGATCTTATGTTTGATATTGCGGTTTTCTTTTAATGCTGCGTTTCAGCCGCGCGCGCACGCGTCTCCCTCCCACCTGCTCCCTGCCTTTCATTCTCAAATGGCGAGCGGGAAACAAAGTGGGATTGGAAGAGAAAGGCAGGAATTGACGTTCATGTGTGTAAATAAGGCGGGCTTAAAAGTGATTTATGTGCAGAATGGAAAAAAAGTGTCTTCGGTACATGCTTTTTTATTTTTCTGTTTTGCCAAATTATTGACTTGGCCAAATTGGCTTCCTCAGCCAGCACAGCAATAAAACAGACTTTAGTTCACTTACTTTAGTAACACATGTTCCCTCTCTTAATACATTTTTGAGATTTCAGCATGTTACACTGCACGGGAACTGATGCAAAATAGTCAGACAGAATAGTTTTACACAATGCTCTGTTCAAAACTAACAACCCAATCATCTGCTCGTCTCTTTGGAATGAGCCCAGATATTATCGAGGAAATACGTTGATTGACTTAGCACCTTGAGTGCATTTGTTAACCGTTTTAATTTCCATCCATTAGTATTGTAATTTAATATTCACCCCAATTGTATATTTTACCTCCTTTTCCTCTGACCTGTAAGGTTTTGCTGTCAGGCCAGAATTCCCCCAAGACTTATATTGTGAGATAATATTTAATATATTTATATTTATTATAATTTATTATCATAAAGATCATGTCAATCTCAATTTATATTGTCTGTTTAAAATAAAAGTGGCAATATGGATTCCCTTTTAAATATTGTAGTATCACTGAATAAGCCCTGTGTGCCCATTATGTGGTTGAGCATGAAAGAGACTTGTGTATTTTGTTGACTCATTCACATCTCTGTTGGGATGAAGCAGAGAGGGTCATGGGAAACGACAACAGTCATGACCTTCGACCTTATGAAAACACAGCAGGGGAAGAGGATTAAAAGGTGTCAGTCTCGGACCTCTTGGTGCCAAAAATATTGTAATATTTTAGTTTTTGTTTGGGCCACAATGGTACAACTTTTTTATTTAATCTTTTTTTTTTTTTTAAAATAGTTTCATGTATAGTTCTATAATCATTTCTATTTTTCTTCATGTGATTTTATGCTTCTTGTGTCTTTAAAATATGTTTGACTGGAAACATATTGACTTGTTTACGCGGTACCGTTATGCTAGTGTATACAAACCCAATCTCCCAGCTTCACTTAACACCTTTATTTAGCATAAGAAAATTAAGTAGCTCGGTTGCAGCGATTCACATAGAAAACATTCTGCTTGCACACCCAATTAAAGCCTGAAAGCTTATCAGTTGGCACGACGTTGACTGTTTCGCTTGATTTCAACAACACAAGGTATTCCAGGATGAACGAAGGAACAAGAAAACACAAATTTGTCTCGGTAAGGAGACGATGCTTAAAGAAAGTGTTAATTTGAGGACACAAATAGACAGTCTAAAAAGGGTGATTACATTGAGTTGTAAAGCAGGAAAAGTGCTGTAGAAGATGAGACCCAAACGTAAACATATTTCTGTTGCTCTGTGACCACGAAATCTAAAAACTGTGGTTTAGCGTGATGTCCATCTGGTCTAAACGGGCAGCATACTGTATCTCCAGCCTGCACTACCATGTTGTCATCACTCGTCGCAGCTTGTCAGCTCACAATATGCTATCGCTTCTCAGCACCTCAGACAGTATGTTGTAACATACTGTACAGGCCGGCTCCTGAGGAGGCCCACGAAGATAAAAGTGAAACTGCATAATAAAGTCTGAATAATAGCAAGCATTTCTCCGTAAGTAAAACGGGTTAAGTTATCACACGTAGGAGCGTTTCACTTTGATCCTCTAGGGCAGTGGTTCTCAACCGGTAGGGGGGCATGGACACTCTCCCGGGGGGGGGCGCGGACTCTCTCCCGGGGGGCGTGAGTAGCAGTGATGGTAATCTACCCCGACCGACGGAAGGGATGAGCGCGAGCGTATCGCGCAACAATCGCGCCCCCCCCCCCCCCCCCCATCAACAATCGCGACCCCCCCCCCCCCCCCCCCCCCTCCCGTCAACAATCGCATGCAGCAGCACCCCCCCCCCCCCCCCCCAACTGCAATTAACAAGTTTTAGGGGGGGCCCAGCTTGAAGAAGGTTGAGAAGCCCTGCTCTAGGGGTTTTATCATGAGAACTTCAGAGTGAGTTATGAATATTATTTGGTGGTTAGAATGTCATATATGATGCCCATTTGGCCTTCTCATAAACGGTTGTTAGTCTGTTTAAGAGGAAGAGGAGAGGATATTTATTTAGGCAATGCTATTTGTATTTAATGAAGATTTGTAGGTTTGCCGTCTCCAAAAATAAAACAGACCAAGATGGCCTCTAAATAAAGGACCTTTTAGGTGTAAGAACACATTTTATTGAGTTGATTAAGGCCCTGCATCAACCACAGAAACACACAGGCTATTGTGACCTGTGGAGATGGTGCTATTGATTCATGTGTTGGTTTGGAAGGAGCCTCCAGGGGCTTCTCCAGGTTTAGCCACTAGAGGAGAATACTTGTTTGAGAGTACAGCCGTATACAGGCCATGCTGAAGTACTCTCCATGCTAATTATGTGTACAAAAACATAGGGACCATAAAAAAATGCTTGGTAAAGAAATGTATTTATGCATCTCACGCAGGTACTACAACGTACTTTATTGTTAGTTTTGTACAGTAGTATTTTATAGTGGTGGTAGATAATGCTTGCCAAAATGATTTAAATGTGCTGTAGGTAAGATCTTAGAGGTGTAAATAGAGAGAGAGCAGAAAAGAGCACAAGGGAGCAAGATTTTCAAACTAAACCAAAAAAACAGCTCAGCTCCTGCCTTACGTTTCTCCGCCATTGAAAAATTTTGTATTTCATGCACCTGTGATTGACAGGCAAAATGGACTTCCCGAACCAATCAGGGAAGAGATGTCCTGATTGGTCAGAAATGAGCCGGGAGCTGTCTAAAATCTAAATGGACTCATACAGGGGAAGGCGCAGACCAGAACAGATATTCTCACAGAGCTTTTCACTCACATAGCTGATGGATGGCTTTGCCATTTCTAACAAATTACACTCAATAATAGCTCTTGAATCTTACCTACAGTACCTATATTAACCGCCCTCATTTTGGCAAAACACTGCTCTGAACTATGATATAGCACACCATTTAGACATTTAAAATTACTTTTCATACACACAAAAACAAATACACCAAGAAAGTGGGCACACGTCCACGCTTGGGAATCCACCTCAACCACATCTGGCGTACAAGACAGCACACGATCAGACACACCAAGGTACACTGACAAATGACAACAAACGAATCCAGCGGCAAGTGAAAGGCCAGGCACTTAACGTAACAAAACACCAGCGTTACACAGCAGCTCTCGGAGTCCTGTGCCAGGAAAGGGACGGCTCTCGTGATGTTCCCTCGGTGTGCTTTGCGAGGGCGCGGCCGTCACAGCTTCTCATCACAGCTGCTCTAATTTCCCCAGCTGTCATTGAGGAACCCGCTGCAGGTGTTTGTGAGACATGAGGCTTTCATAGACGCACAGCGGAGACGATCGACCGAGGTATGCCAAAAAAAGGAGGGCCACAGAGGGAAGGCTTGAACCGTGAAACAAAATGGAGAAAAACTGTGTGTGTGTGTGTGGGGGGGGGGGGGGGGGGGGGGTCCAGCAACTGATGCTTTCTAGTAATGCTACTGGAAGCAGGTGGATTGTGCCTGAGCAGAGCACTTCTGTTAGACACTGGCATAACTGGTGTTGAGGTTAATATAGCTCCATGTTATTGTTATTTAGAGTTATATATATTTCTAACTCTTTGTCCCTCTTCTCTGTAAATGTCAAGGATATGAGATAAGTAATAGTTTAGTAATTCACTAGAACTATGGTGGTGGACCCAGCCGAAAGGTTTTGACCCATCTCTTTTCATTCACTGTCTAACCCCTACCTGCTCCTAAATGACCAGTCTCTGTATTCACTGTCTAACCCCTACCCAATCCTGAATGACCGGTCTCTGTACTGTCTAACCCCTACCTGCTCCTTAATGACCTGTCTCTGTATTCACTGTTTTTCCCCTAATTGCTCCTTAATGACCTGATTCTGTACTGTCTAACCCCTACCTGCTCCTTAATGACCTGTCTCTGTACTGTCTAACCCCTACCTGCTCCTTAATGACCTGTCTCTGTATTCACTGTCTAGCCCCTAACCACTCCTCAATGACCTGTATCTGTACTGTCTAACCCCTACCTGCTCCTTAACGACCCATCTCTGTACTGTCTAACCCCTAGCTGCTCCTTAATGACCCATCTCTGTACTGACTAACCCCTACCTGCTCCTCAATGACCTGTCTCTGTACTGTCTAACCCCTACCTGCTTCTTAACGATCTATATCTGTAATGTCTAACCCCTACATGTCTGCTCCTTAACGACCTGTCTCTGTATTCACTGTGTAATCCATCTATCTTAGCATACAGATTAGATGCTAGCCTACTTGGGAGGGTGACGTAAGGTGCCAACTTCACTAGTTATTTTAACATGATCAATATTTCAAGACGTGAGTGAAATGTAGCACGTTAGGAGACAAAAACGTGTCAATTACCCTCCAACTACAGAATACAAACCGGCTCTGGAGTGCACTCAACATCCCCCCAAAAAAACCTCGGCTCAGCGCACACACCCATCAAAACACGCTCCGCTACCTGGAGTGAAGACTTGGGTTTAGGGCTTCGCTGCCTCGGCTGGGCCCCTGTTCTACTCTCCCTGTAGGAGCTAGATTGGCGCCGGGTGACCGAGGGAACTCAGGGTTTATGATGCAACGAAGCGACGCTCAGCGGCGTGGATAAAACCGCTTTAAAAATTAAAGGTCCCCCATCTGCAAGTGAATGTGGCCCAGTGTAGCTAGCATGGGAGGCTGGTTGAATGGCTGAGCGGGCTAATTACACAGCCGAGTGGTCATTCAAGTGGTCATTATGGATCCTGAAATGTTTTCGCATGCAGAGGTAAATATTTGAGAGTCCCAGAAGGATGACACCATACCATGTGTTGACACATTAATAAAAGCAAAATAGTGCTTTGGACCTCTTTCCAGTGTTGAATATTTAATGCGGTGAGAGCAATAGCGGGGGTCAAATGGCGTGTGCTGGAAGGGACCGAGGGCCAACACGGCTCTCCTACAGAGCTCTCCTACAGAGACCTCGATGACCTCAAATGGCGGATGTGGAGACAAGATGGCCATGTTATGTTTACATTTCATGCACAACGGCTTCCACATCGGCGGTGGTCGTCCAACCAAGACAACCCCTGTTGTTGTTGCTGTTTTTGTGAGCTCAAAAAAAAAAATCGTTTGAATACTTGAATTGATTTCTTTGCTCCCTCACTTCCAGAAATACAAACAATATAACAAGAATATAGACTGAGAATAATAATGCTGCAGTTTTTGTTGTTCCGCTCCTACATGGAAACCTTTCTGTTTGTGTACGCTACACAGAGAATCTCCAAAACACTTCACTACAAGCGCAAACACAAGACACTGAACTCCATGACTCGATTTCTGTCTCACCTTTGACTACGCAGGGTGTCGAATGTCCGAACGATGACCAAAAGGGTCCTTTCATTCACCTTTTTCGAGCAAACCACATCCACCACCACAGATCTACCGTTCCTTGAAACTTTGTTTGTGTCACCTGCTCTGGCTTGTAACATCTTGCCAATTCTCCAATAAACTGGTTTGTACAAACATCTACCTGTGTGTCAGAGGAGCCCAGCAAAGCCACTTAAGTGGTGTGTGGCAGGGTCTACTGCCACACATGGCTATTCCAAACTCCAACCAGCGAGAGCGAAGATACACCATGCAGTAGTTCCCAATGGGAGACACCAAGATTTGCGCACACACACAAAAAGAGGCCACTAACGTAGAATAAGGCATAAAAGAACAAAGAGCACAGGCTACAAATATATACCAGCAATCCACACTAATTAGTGTGTGCGCTACGTTCCTATGGTTAAAGATTAAACCAAAGCAGAAAAAAAAGAGGTCGAGGAAGAAGTGAAAAATAAGAAAGAATCACTAATTAACTCGCCAGTTAACTAGATCAAGTTCCTTTAATGTAATCTAATAAAGAAAACCCTCTCAAGAAATATCATACATGTTGTTTTGCGGGTCGATAAGCACTTCATGTAAAAATACACAAAGGCTTGTTCAGCAAATCTATCCACACAACTTCAACAGTATGTGTAGTATATTAACAGTTTGGTTCTGTCCCTGCTACCTTTAAAGATTAAACCAATTCAACCGATTTGATTGCGAGGGTTCAAAATGGCTGTTCAGCACAGATCCCATTGAAGGGTTAATGGCCATAAAAGGACAAGGCAAGCCAGGCCTATGAAACCAAAAGCAGCCATCTTTCCATCCTCTGACACAACTTCACTTGAATTGCTCTATTACGTAACTTTGCTTTGGTCCGAAGAAGACCTGATCCGCACCTTAACATTTCTAGAAGATCTTTCCTAATTGATAGTGTGAGCGTGTAATACTTATTCTGTATGACGTGTAGTTCACCATGTATATTGAGTCGGCTGACCAAAGTAACTGGAAGGCTATAAGACTTAAGTTTCAATGTGTGTACAATAATAGTTGAAGGAAAGGAATGGTTGACTCAACAGACATTACTCATGAGAAAAATGTGAAATAAACATTTTTCATTCTGGCAAAACATAACACTTAATACATACAGTATAAATACACACTGTGTGGTGATCTGTAAACCATCTAAGTCCAACTCTACCATCTCAACTGAACTTGAGCTCCTGTGGCCCTCGCTGGCTTTTTAAAAAACAGCCACGACCACAAAGCCAGCAGGGAAAAAGCGGGAAAACCTGTCAATTTTTTCTGAATGTCAAAATAAAAGCGCTAAAGGTTGACTGGAGTGTTTGAGGAGAGGCCTACAGTCTGACCCTCGTAGTCCAGCGTCCTCCTCTAGAAGACCAGGGGGTTGAAGTGATGTGGATCAGTGGTTTTTAACCTGAGGGTCGTTACCCATTATTTGGACCAGTGTATGTCCCCAATAAAACATGGGTTACATTATAAATGTATATGCCTACATGCTTTGTCTGTTTCATTTGATCATGAGTATGTTTGAGGAACCAAATGAACAATATACACACAGAAATATTAACAATCTCTCATTTTTTTACATGTTAATGACAATGTATTTGCTTATTTTACCACATAAAACATTCGGTGGGTCACCGCATCACAGGGTTTAGGAGCCCCTGATGTCGCCCAACGGCCACAAACAGCTACTTGTGCACTTCAGTATCAGTCACCTGCCAGACAGTAACAAAGAGCTGTCTGTCTTCTCTTGGCTCATCAAAGAGATCAACGTCAAGCAATTAAGGTAGCACGCAGCCAGGCCTGTGGTCAGGTGACTCTTCACGAATCAACTCCAGAGATCAGAGATAGACAAGCACCTTTAACTGCCACTGCGGTCATTGCATTATCTACTTTTTCTTAATCTGTTTGATTTGTATAGTCAATGATGTCAATATTTGCCTGTATTTATCTGAAGCCCGTATACCACTACTTGTATTCAAAGGCCCTTTGTGCTGCTGTGTATAGTGAGGGTTATTTACATTTAAATATTTACATTCAGTCGCTTCACCGACACTTTCATCTAAAGGGACTTACAAGTCAGGCTGAGAACAGTGTGTGCATATACAGTAAATACAGTTGTTGTAGATCAGATATAGTCAATTATTCTCGTTATTTCCAAATGATGCATGGTTGTTTTCTTGTGGCATGAAATGATGGAGATGTTCCCGAACAGACCGACAGGATGACAGAGCGAGTTTCAAAACAGGGAAACTCCATCTGGCCGATCGCCAGCTGTCGGCAAAAACAAACGTACTCTGCCCATCGCTGAGTGTGTGTGTCTGTGTGCACGCCTGTGTGTTTGTCGTGTGCACGGGCCTATGTTACGTGCATGTGTGTCTGTGTGCGTGTGTGCCTGCGCCAATGTGTGTGTGTGTGTGCCTGTGCATGCGTGTGTGTATTTGTGTGCGCGCCTGTGCATGTGTTTGCATGTGTGTGTATGCGTGTGCGTGCCTGTGCTTGCATGTGTGTGTGTGTGTGTGTGTGAGGAAAGCGATCACACTGGGTGCAAATCCCTCTCTAATGAGAGTAATTAGGAGTGCAGATAATGTGAGGGTTAATGGAATGATTAACACGGCAGACAGACGCTTGTTTTCCCCCATTAGCTATTGTGAAGAGCGGTGGATAAGCGTTACAATGAGATTAGGAGCAGAGCGGACTGCAGAGTCTACTGCTACAAGTCTCTGGGCTACACACAGATACACACACACACAAACACACACAGGGAAAGGTAGCTCCATCGGGATCAGCTGACTAAACCATTTAAACCGTGAGCCAGAGTTCTCTCTCTCTCTCTCTCTCTCTCTCTCTCTCTCTCTCTCTCTCTCTCTCTCTCTCTCTCTCTCATCAAAACTTATTGCTTTTGTTTGGTTAAACTTAATCTGGGATCCAGAAATTTGCTGTAGCCAATGTTCTGGGGGAAGACGGCACAACGCCTGGGCATTGTTTTAGTTATCAGTCCTCTTCTGGATCCCAGATTATTAGTTGACAATATCGTTGTCACATGGTTCCGCCGGTCAGGTGGTTTCCAGTAACGCGCGTTACTCTCCAGTAATGCTCTCTACAGATCCCTGCCCCCAGCAAAATGATTGGTCAAAATAAATTTGAAGCAAATTTGAAAGAAAGTGAAATGCCCCGTTCAACCAGATTTGAGCTTGTCTGCCATCAGACTTTAGATGTTAATCTAAAGTCTGATTTGTGAGACTAGGTTATACTAGACTTAACACAAATGCTTGTTAGCAAACGGCTCTGAACATATTTCACACTCTGATCCTCTCCAACCCAACATCATTCTTTTTTTTTGGCAGTTTTTATTTATATTTTCGGAGAGATGAAGCAGAGAAAGTACCAATTCCTACCAGGCTACTCTGACTTTAAAAACACAACCTATTTCACAAGTTAATTTCGGCGTTTGTAGCACGCCGCGCAAAACTTCTTAAAAGACTGTTTTGGAAACAGCTGTTTCAGTATTTCCCATCGAGTTGTTGGCCTTTGCTCCCTAATGACAGAGACACCCGTAAATACGCGGAGTGCGACTGTAATTGTGAGTGATGGCGCGTATTGACAGGGGGACGTATCAAATGCAGTCTGCAGTATTTGCTCTGCGCTACCGCGAGTGGTGGAGATGAGAGGTCTCTGGAGTTTATCTCCACTCGGTCTCGGGAGGTTGCTGAGTGACAGCAGAAAATACATCACAAATAAAAACACATCACAAATAAAAAACCCGCAACACAACAACACACCACCACCACCGTGTGCTTCTCCCACCACACTGGGGTGAATAACAGACTTTTAAAAATGTATATTAGCATAAACACTAAGCAGACAGGGTCTCAAATCAATACAATGACATTTCTACTTCACTAAACTTCCATTTCAACTGAAGAGGACTAGTTCGATAATGTTCCATAAAGCACTTGAACTCGGAGATGAGAGATCGGATGCCAACGTGTGTAAGGCCTCATCTCGTCCCAAAGACTACATTCTGTCAAGTTTATCGATATCATTGTGCTAAAACAAAACTCTTGGGAGAAATATGGAGGCTATACTTGTACACTTGCAGACAAGCTCATGAGCACTACACATGATCATACCAATATTAGCAGTTTAATTAGCTCTGCGCTAATCGCTTAATTGATTTGCCTAAAGTTTGCCTGAAAAGCCACGAGGACAACACCGTGGATCATCTCAACAGCTGCATACTCCTGCCTTTCACTTTTACAATAACTCATTACAATTTAGTAATTTAAGCAAAGAGACATATGGTGATTTTGTTGTAGATATATTAAGTTGTTTTAGGTTCAGCTATACTAAGGAGCAGGTTGGGGTTAAAGGGTATCTTGCTCAAAATCCAGTTTCTGTGGTCTTAACATGTTAATGTCATATCCATAATGTTACAAATAAGGCTTCCTCTCTCAGCCCATCAGATTTGGTTTGTATTTTCCATTGTATTCCACACAAGCCAATCAGTTCCAGTTCGCCAACACCAGTAGTGTCACGTAAGAGTTCTATAGCATTTTGTTTGTTTGATTTGGTTCAGAGGAAAAAAACTTTTTTCGACAATTAACGGGAAACGAGCCATTTGAGTTTACTTAAAATACGCAACACAATCCACTAACTGCTTAGGGGTGAGGGAGGTAACCGAGGTAGCCAGGGGATCCATGGAAACCTGATGGATGTGTGAGTGACTCAACGATGTCACCTCATGACAGGAAGAGGAGTTGGGCGATTGTTGAGAAAATTGTAGTCAGGCGATTTATTTTGAAATTCTGACAAATGTGAAGGCGAGCTCGCTCTAGGTTTGGTACAATAACATCGAGGGGGTGCTAGGAGCAGGAGACGTGGTTGGTCGTGTTTTTTAGTTTTTTTCTTCTTTAAAAAAAAAGCATTAGGTTAGCATTAGTGCCGCAGGAGTTTCCCTGCTGTCGACGACATGACAAGCTGAAGGCCTCTACTTTATGCGGAGCTGTGAATACGGGTGTCGTCGGGTTGCGCTGTTACATATGGTGTAGTTATGAGTGTGGTGGTGGGGGGGGGGTTAGGTCTAGGTGCCAATTAAGAAACACACTGGGGTCTGTCAGGAAGACACAAATACCAAATCTAAACACTATGGTGTAATTTAGAATGCGATGGAATCTCGCTGGAGTCTCCGTCTCCGAAGGAACCATGAGTCGCCTGGAGACCCGTCGCCAGCGTCGAGGTAGAGATAATTATCGCCCTGGACTTACAAACAAAGTCAAGGACCAGAGACACGCCACACTGACTGCCGGTGCGGTCACCATCTTGAGAAATGAATTATGATGAAGTCAATCTAGTCTGCAATTAGCCAGCCCAGTTTCATTGGTTGTGTGTGTGTGTGTGTGTGTGTGTGTGTGGGGGGGGGGGGGGGGCTGGTGGGAGGAGGCGTGTGTGTGTGTGTTGGGGTGATCTTTCCTCACCATATTTGATTGTATTTTAGGAAGGGTTGAGAGTCACTTTCAAACCAACTTTGGAAGTTCACACTTCAAATTGATGAACTTCATGGTCTTCAATGATCTATTAAAAGTCTAAACTCCAACACTGCATTTTTGTGTCGATTCACAGAGTTAACCGATCGGTAATCTTTATAAACAGATACCTGCATATGAATGCAGAATCTGTTGGCAGTGGGACAAGATTTTGGGATCGGAAGCATTCTGGTTTCCGTTTGTAGTCCGGGTAGTATTGACCATCACATTTGAGCGGGCTTTGGTCGCATGCAGGTAAACAGTCCGTGTGGAGAGCAAAAGAGGCGAAAACGTTTCGGCCGAAATGCAATCTCGGAACCCATCTGCTGTCATCTGACGGCATTTTAGCATTTTATTAGCTACTTGTGAAAAGGCTACTTGTGAAACAATCCGGTCACAGATGTCATCTCTTAACTCCAACTCCATTCATGCATTTCAAGTTGCTAAATGGACTGTAAACAATAACCGGCGCATGGAAGAGGAAGTCTTCGCCCGGATACCCCAGAAATATTGACCCTTGACCCCAGAGGCTAAAACCTCATCAGACGGTAGCCAATTGGGTTCCGAGATTGACCGATCGGCAAATGAAGCTATCGACACAAGATCTGAACAAACCAGTTTTACAACAGTGAAGTCATGGGGCGGTTGATGCAAAATATTGTTGGCATGTTACTGGACTGATGTAGCTGGACTGAACAGAAAATGTTCCAGTTAGTATAATGTGAGGATAGTCAAGCTGTTTGGGAGTTCGACTCCCAGGCGAAGGTCCCTGGTTCTGTGTCAATATTCTAAACTGTAGGCATCCTAAAGCAAGATGTCCTAACCCCTCCTAAATGAGCTGCCTCTGTATTCACTCTAAGGTACTTTGGATAACAGTGTCTACTAAAATGACTAAATAGTAACGAGTAATGTCCGGGACCAGTCAAGAGTAATTTCTTCACTTTAGGCAAAAAGTAAAAAAAGTGACAGAGGGTAGTAGATAGATGAATAGAGAAGAGTTCTGGATGTCTCTGCTACAGTCACACCCTTTCAGACTTGCTGGCCAGAAAAGTATTTCAACAATGAAACCTCTTTGTATATCTTCAGATAATCTCATGCCAAGGTAGTTGAAGGTGACGCCTTATCAAACATAAACATCCAGAGAATCCTGGACTACAAGCACATATTGATTAGCTGCCCAGCATGTATTTAACGTGTGTGAGGTTTCTGAATATTACACAAGAGGAGGAGGTTTTAAGTGAATCGTCAACTGGAGTGAGCATTACGATACGCCAGCCTCTCCATATTACAGGCTTATCCTCTGGATCCTCCGTGAGCGATACACATTCCTTCTTAAACTGGATTTTGGCTTGGCCACGTAATCCTCCCTTCAGCCGCTTTGCTGGCGAAGAGAGACCCGAATCAACTTATTATTGATAACATTTTGTTGTTGGCAGAATAGGGATGACTTCGCCGAAGAGAATCCCTTTAGTACAGATTATAAAGATGCGAAGGAAGGGAAATCTCGGCTCAGGATGATTTTTTTTTGTGAAAAATGCACACACTTGAGATACAATTTAAGAAAATGTGTGGACGATTTTCCCCTGTTGCCATTGCATCCAGAATCGTCTCGATTTCAGTCTGGTTTTTAGAAAGACGGTGAAGAAAAAGCAGCTGGATTTAGATTTGTTTTCTGTTTTAACTCTCAGACATTGTCCCAAATCTCCAACTCCTCTTTCTCAGGAACCACAAGCCAGGCGATTCCAACCGTCTCCGCATTCCTTTTGCGCTGGTCGACAGAATCAGAAATGCATAACAATGGTGGACATTTAGCCAAATAACTTTTTTGTTGTTATTATACTTTATTGTTTTACCTCTTGTCCACTGGCGTATCGGATGAGCTCACAATACCGTGTTAAAACAGTAGCTTACGTTAAACAATACTGTCAAATATACCAGAGACAACGTGGGATTGCTCACAAACGCAACACCTTGTTATGCTAAATGTTGTACCATTCACCAACTGGCACTACAAGAATAGATTTTTTCATCAAATATTTCCCACTCAAGAAAAGAGAAATTCAGTGTTATCTTAAAGATGGCGTTTGAAAGGTTTTCAAAAGTTGAAAAGCTCTGCAGTGGCCCAGCCAGATAAAAAGAGAGATCTCTCGAAAATAAATCCCCGAATCTTGGAGACACTTGGATCAACCGTGAATCATTCAAGGATCTCTTCGTTTTTTTTGTATATTTCCAACCTTCGTCTTAACTTATGAGGGGAAAAATACAAAAGTGCCGAAATTCTGTTTGGCGGAAAACATTTGGATAGCGTCAGATGGGGCTGTTTTTAAATGCCAGAGTCTTAGGCTTACTGCCCAGTTGTTAGCCCGGTAATCTCTCATTTCTCCTCTTCTCTCCCTTTCTCCCCACCTCTCCCTCTATCTCTCCCTGACCCCTACTGACATCCAAAGAAGATTAATTGAAAAGCAAACTTCACCCCCTGAGATGTGTTTTTGCACTTCTCTTTAATTCTTAATTGACCGATCGCTGTTGCTGTTTACTCAACGATGTTAATCCGTTTAAAACAAACCCGGGCCGACTAGCCCCGGAGCATCAACACGAGTCCTATAATTACACCGGAGGTTTGTCTTACTGATCTTCACCGTGTCCTGTTTACTTGTTGTCTGAGGTAGCGATCACTGTATTTCCCTTGCCTTGTTGATTTTGGTTTAGACTTCTTTTTTTAAGTACAGATGAACAGCTGTACCGGAGAGCAATCAGACCCTAAACACACACATCAGAACCTGACATGTGTCTTTTGTTTTGTTCGTACGGTATATGTCTGCCTGCACTTTGTTGTCGCACATTTTTGTCCTGCAGTTGTCCTCTTCATAGGACCAAGTCTAGTTCCTGTATGTCTTATCCTACAGGCATTAAAGATAAGATGTACTTCATTAATCCCAGACTGGAAATGTGGATGTCACAGCAGAAAGTAGTAGACATTAAAAGGAGATTCAATTTTTTTTTTTTTGTAAAAACTACAAAAAATAAATGTAAATGTAATGCAAAAAAAAAGAATAATATAATTGTATTTAGAATCCCAGTTTTAATAGAATCCCAGTCCTGAGTTCTGAACCTGACAGTCCAGCTGGCCATCTCTGAGCCGTGGAAAGACCCGGGCTGGAATCCATGAGTCAACAGATCCGTCATAGATCTTCTGAAATGACGGACTTGTGCTCACTATGTCAAATATGCACTCAGCACAGAAACGTGCTCTATTAGACAACCAAAAACTAGCAAATACTGTGAAAGGAAATACAGTCAAGTCAAGTCCATTTTATTTGTAAAGCCCTTAATCAGAGTTACAGTCTCAAATGGGTTCACAGGCCCCACGACACCCCCGAACCCTAAGCCCTCTAAAGCAGTGGTTCTCAACCGGTCTCGCATCAGGACCCACATGTCATTAATACATAATTAATGTATTTACCAATATTGCAGTATAACAATGCCTTCATGTACTGTTATAAACATGGTGCAAATAAAAAGCTGCAACAATTGGGGCTAAACTCAATTAACTAAAAAGCCATTGAAACATTCATTAACATTGAAACATTATTTAGTTCATGGGCTTCTTTCTAAATTATGGTTTATGGTTAATAAGGTGATCATGGTTCTGCATATGCTGTGCAAAATGCCCTGGTTGCAACCCACCAGTTGAGAACCACTGCTCTAAAGGACAAGGAAGAACCCAGAGGGAAGAAACCTTGAGAAGGAGCACAGCAGGAGCACAGCAGGACCACAGTGACTCTTCAGATGACAGGCATGCTTCCTAAAGCAGTTGATCTGATGATGAAATTGATACCGTGATTAACATTATTTCATCAGCAGACAAACAATTGTAGTAGTACTCGTGAATCGAGTTTACTTTACACAGTATCTAACCCCCGAGAATGCTGACCATTTCCTGATTAGTCGGTCTGTAACAACCTTCATGTGACATCCCGCTTCAAGTAAAGTCTTATCTCTCATCTTGTTCGGCTAACAATTAGTCAAACGGATTTCTCCTCCAATTGAAAAAAATGGAATGTGAACAACCAGGCCTCTTTAAAACTAACACAATAACCATCAAAGGTTTAAATATGTGGACTCGCAAAAGTCATATTGAGTTCCAGAAATACAATACGGAAGATAGATAGGTGAAAACATTCACAAAGTAGTGCTTCTGTAACATGCTTTCCACTTCAGCTTTTTGTAATACCAAAATGAATAATGTTTTAATGAATGTTAATAATAATGTAACACCCAGCTCAAATGTGTGTGGCGTCCTAAAATGGGACTGTTGGAAGAGGTTGTCTTCAACCAATAGTAAAGAAGTAGAGGTTAAGGCTAGTACTACACAATGTTAAATCAGTCATAACGTAAATATGTGGGCTTAACATTGGCTTAATTTGGTTATGATCCGAGCAGCTGTTGTAATGCTAAGAACAGATAACAGGCGTACCTGTGGATGTCATATCCTACCACTTGTTAAAAATAAACTTTTACTGGGATGCGGTAGGCAAATGTATCGATGTAGACATTAACTTGAGATTGAGATGAATGACTTCTGTTAAACGAACACAAGCAGAAAGATTATATTATTTCCTAAAAAGGAGGGCAGAACACAATTCCCCAGATCCTCTCCCCAGACGAGTCCAGAGGAAACTGGAGCATCTCGTCCATTCAAATAAAGAGTTGGTGCTATTTAAAACCCCGATCCAAAGCGGACCCTGTGGCAAGTCACTCCAGTAACGACCAAGAAAGAGTTAAGTCGTCTAAACATACGTTCTTCAAAAGTTAGGCAGTGAGCCTAACTAGCCCATCTTAGACTGCAGGTGTCCGTGGAGAATATGGCTCACAACCCTCACTGAAAACAAGCCAGAAGGTTTAACACTGTGTCCCCCTGACCTCTTTCTGTCTCCCACAGCCCATCGGTACTGCTCAAGTACCCTTCCATCCACACCAAACTGCAAATACAACCTGGAAGGTCGCTGGTTCGATCCCTGGCTCCTTCTAGGAAAGTGTCAAGGTGTCCCTGAGTCAAGGTGTACTTCACAACGTTCCTCTGTCTCCGGCTCACCTTCACCTCCCCGTCATCAGAAATGTTCCCTCAGGGGGTCGATAAAGTCCAATTGTATCTTACCGAGTGTGTACAAGACAAACACCTTAAAAAACAAACACATGTTTAAGTTAAACAGTAAGGTAAACATGTTGTGGGATCACCTTTGTGGAGAACCACATTTTTCAAGGTTAGCGTTGTTCTACAACTGAATAACTGTGTGTTTGTTGTCACACAAAAATACATTCTACTGTGAATAACAACTGAATAAACCCCAGACACGTCGATACATTTAAGTTTCTTGGCTTCTCTCATGGTATAGGAAACACTGATATTTCTGTTTAAAACATACACCCACTCTTCTCTTCACGAGGACTGAGGCCACCGAGGGCATGCACAGAGAGGAAGAGAGTTATATTACACAACAATTCAACTTTATCAAATACGAAACAACTTTAAGTCGAGTGATGGTGTCCAATTCAACTACTTTCAACACAGTCTTCAAATGATATCGTCGACTGATAGAGACAGCAAGCTGGACTCACAACAGTTACCTGTACACACATACTTCAACTGAACACAGGAGCCCATGGTTTCCATGGCGATGTGGTATTAAAACCACTCATTGTTGGCAAATTAAAAAAAGGCCTTTTTGCATAATACATCAATTTTACTGTGAATTCTGGCTCTCCTTAAAAATAATACAGGCATGTGAATCTGGACTAAGAGCATGTCCCTGATAAATAAGGGACACTAAGAAATATTCAACAAATGTGCAACAATTTGAGAAGTACGAATGTCATGTAATTTCATGTATGTTCAATGAAAAACACACGAAAAAATGTGGTGGTCACAGCAGTAGCGCAATTCAGCATACTTTGCGCATTTTGCCTCGAGTGTGGCGGTCGTGTCATTTTGATTGCGATCGGTCGTCATAATAAACCACCGTGTCACCAGGTGGGCTTCCTTGTTTTTTCACACCGCAAACAATGTCGGAAAACATGTCTGGAAACGTGACTTGCGGCAGCTCGTTGAGGTCCCTCGCCACCGCTCTTTGTGTTCGTACGAATGGAGCCAGTTCATTTGTGTTTTCTTTTCTCTGTTGATTTGTATTGTGCATTTTGAAAAGCCTGTTGACTTTTGCCGTTTATTTTACATACGCCCATTGCACCCTGTTTTAAAACCCCCAAATCGCCAATGAATATGCGCCAAGCCGTCACCCGTTTTATTGTTGTTTTTTAATTTAAAGAAATAATAATTAACCAACTTTCTAAGCTTTAGTTTTGTTCAAAGTAAGGGGAAGTAGGCCTAACAATCTAATGTATAGTAATGGATTTAAAATCGGAATCGTGACACCGCTACAGAGAACGGTGGATTTTAAATGTTAAACACGACAGGAATCAATGTTTTTGTAGTATTTTCTCCTGCCAGTTTTGATAAAATATTGGCGAAAAGGCGAGATCAGGACTCACCTAAATCTTGGAGACGAGAGGAGCCAGAAACTAAGAAGGAGAGACCTGAGAAGAGAATAAAAATAGAAAACAGTACGAAGTTAAACAACCTTATATCGACAGCATTTAGCTCTGAAAGTAGAACCAAGAGACAAGGACATTGTATATTCTTAGTTAATTAGAATTCCACATTTATCATTGACATTTCATTCATGTAAAAATAATTATCTCTCCCAATGGCAGCAATAAATAACCTTCAATAAAATAAAAAGTCAACTTTTGTAGAAAGAAACTTTTGTCTGCAAGTGATAGAGTAAAGTAACATAATAATAATAATAATAATAATAATAATAATAATAATAATAATAATAATAATAATAAATTAGGCTAAAATGTCTATTTGTGGCATGGGGAATGTCCTACATTTAGTTTAAATACAGGTAGTTGGGGGGGGTCTCCAGGGCCCAGATGTGTATGGTGTGTGTGATGTGTGTGTGTTGAGGACTTCTTTAGTTCTGATAAATTGGCGGTGTCAGATTCTCCCACGCAGAGCGAAGCGGCGTGTACTACAGGGAGCGCCGCCGCCGCTCTCACTCAGCGTCAGTCAACATGACAGCTGCACGCGTGTGTGCGTGTGTGCATGTGCACGTGTCGTGTGTGTGTGTGTCTGGATTTCAGCGACCACGTCTAGGTGAAAGGAAGGGTTCAAAAACACAACACCTACACTCACGTTCTCCCCTTGGAGTCAAATACCAGAATACAAATATTTAACATTTTTGTAACAATATATCATGAATTGTGGGCAGCCATTTTCTATGCCTTCTTCCCATTCTTTAGCTAGGCTACCCAAAGCAACTAATCCTCTGAACAAACCATGTTTTAATGAAAGTAAAAGACAATAATCTAAGCACACCAGTTCACCACCAAGTCATTTAGCATTTATTCAGATACAGGTCATTAAGGAGCAGGTAGGGGTTGAACAGTACAGAGACAGGTCATTAAGGAGCAGGTAGAGATTAGACAGTGAATACAGAGACAGGTCATTAAGGAGCAGGTAGGGGCTAGACAGTGAATACAGAGACAGGTCATTAAGGAGCAGGTAGGGGTTAGACAGTGAATACAGAGACAGGTCACTAAAAAGCAGGTAGGGGTTAGACAGTGAATATGAAAGGTCATTAAGGAGCAGATAGGGGTTGGAAAGTACAGAGACAGGTCATTAAGGAGCAGTTATGGGGTTAGACAACAAATACAGAGACAGGTCATTAAGGAGCAGGTAGGGGTTAGACAGTACAGAGACAGCTCATGAAAGGAGCAGGTAGGGGTTAGGGGGCATTTTAGCTCAAGGATGTTTTGGCTAGGGGTCGAACACCCTAACCACTAAACTATCCTGTTCTGCGTGTTTTTTAAAAAAAAAACGTGTTTTTTGATTTTACATGGCATGTATTAGAGCAATAGTATTAACAATGTCTGAATGTTTGAAGGAAACCACTGATGATTAGCTTGAATTACCATGATGCTACTGATAGTCTTATTTAAATTTAAATTAAAGAGTGATGCTATTTAGTGCTAAATTTGCACTTAAATTAAAACTAACTCTTGAAAAAAATACTGTTTTAATAAGATGATATAAATAGTTTTAAGTAATTTCATTTTGCACTTTCTTCTATCATTTAATTTCAACTCAACTATGCTTATAGTTAAATGTCACGTTAATCTCTGAACTCTTGAACAAGTTTGACTAGATTCATTAAAAGCAGCCGGTGTTTATTTTTACACCACCATCATCTCATTGCATTCAGCAAGGGCAGTGCAAGGGCAGTGCAAGTAAAACATTTAATAATCATTTGAAAATAAAAGGACAATTTTATTCTAGCATCGCTTAAATATTTACTTTCGGGGCTGAACATTGGTCAACAACAATACTGTATCTGTAACTATGAAATGACAGAATGGGCGGATGAAGGTGAAACATGGTTTTAATTAAACAAGAGGATGAAGGGTGAGAGGGTTCACTACATTAACCATGTGCAGCCATGGCAACTCTAAGACATGGACAAAAATGTTCTCTCTCTCTGTCTCTGTCTCTCTCGTTATCCACTGCGATGATATTGATGATCTTGATCTTGGAACTCTACTAGTCTCAGGTAGTTAGTTAATACAAGATTATTTTCTCAAGTCCAAATCTTGGAATGAAAGACTGAATGCATTTCATTTCAATGGTTCCTTTTATGAATGAACTGCTAGCAAGTAGGGAGCCATTCAAACCTGAACCTCTTCTATTGTGAGCAGTGACCTCAACATGTCAGCGCTATCCACCGCCTGCCTTCCAAATGGATATTTGACAGTTAGACTGTGTATTTAATTCACATTCATGAAAAAAACTAAATGACTAAATTTTAAAGTGTTATTTTTCGTTCTATATATTAAAATAAAACCAAGCAATTTATTCAATGTCAAGTCCATTAAGATAACGAAGGTAAGACCATTTGGCTTCAATGGCTCAATGTAGGAACTCAAAAGATAAAGATGAAATTATCACGGCCATTAAATGTTGGGACACAGAGCAATTTGCTATCAGGTATAAGTGATCTACACGGTACAGTCAACCATTAAGCTGAATTCTAAAGAGTTCATCCAGGTCAATGAAAAAGTCATTTAAACATTCAAAAGGGTCTTTGTTTCAGTCTAAGATGGATGGATTTCCAAGAGAATATTTTTGATCCCATTAACAATAACTAGGCCAACGGCATGGCCTCTGCTGAAAGCACTCCATGGCTTCACCATCAGAGTCCCGCTGATGTGCCATTACATGTGCACGACAGGCCACATCAACAACCATTTCTTTGTACATTGAAAACAAACCAATGTACAAAGAATGATGCCAATCATTTACGAGTGAAAGTAGTGAGTTGATGCTAGCGTTCAAAAATTGAAGCTCAGTGTTTCGGAGGCATCAAATATGCCAGTGGAGAGCCTTCCATTGATTCTTAAGGCAGCATTTCCCAATGAATGCATAAATGCAAATAATAATATCAAGATTAGGCACAAAAACACAATGTCCTGAATGTTCCCAACAGACCACCAACAGACCCACTCCCACCACCAAACACACTTTCTAATACAGAACCCCCAGCAGGAAGAAGCTGCGGACCCACTTCCTCCATAAATGGACCTTCCTAAGTGCTTGTTCAGTGGACCAGCTGATGGCCGTTTGGTTTTACATCGGAAGAAACTGGTAAAGCAATGAACAATATATAAATATATCCCAGGATGCACCTGTGCGTTCGCCTGGGGCTCATGGGGTATTTATAACTGGAAGGCAAAAAGTGAAGCCATTTTCATACGACACATGTGTAACCTTGGGCAGAGTACCAGTGGGTACAGTACTATGTACAGTACTACTCAATGCAGTACTAGTAGGTACAGTACCAATGGATGGACTACTAGTACGAGTACTAAAGAGTCCTCTTCATGGAAAAACCTCCAGAACACACTACAGCTTCATGATTTTGTCTCCCTGGGAGGGTTCAAAACTGTGTAGCTGAAGAGTGCAACTGCTCTTCCAAAGCTGTATTTTGTAGTTTGTATCTGTTGTCCTTCATCTGTTTTTATCATGCTCTATTTACCTTGATTCTTCCTTGTCTGTTAGGTTAAATACAAAATAAAAAAAGTACTAGGTAGCATAATGGGTGGGTACAGTACTGCCATTTTTTAACTTATTTTTACTGTTTGTATTTTAACTTGTCTTATAGCTTGTTTATTTCTTGTGTTTTACTATGTTTCTGTACGGTGTCCTTGAGTGCCAGAAAGGCGCCTTGAAATAAAATGCATTATTATTATTATTATTATTGACGTACTTAGTACTGGGTACACAGTACTAATGTGTGCATTGCAGAACTAATAGGTGTAGTACTAGGAACAGTTTTTGGTATGGTTCTAATTGGCAAGTACTATGTATAGTACAAGAACTAATGGATGCATTACTAGGTATACAAAAAATATATCTTGTGCATTGTTGTGTATATCTTACTTATTTTCTACTTTTTCGAATCTGCAGAGTTCAGTCCATTCAGTCATCATCCTCACAGCCTGTAATAACAATCTATCGGTGTGGAGTGTGTTGTTGATAGATGGTTTACAGCCTCACCTGGCCTGAGTCAGACTGATTAGACTCTGGGGCTGGGTGAGGCTGCAAGCCTGTGGTGCATTGGAGTAATCGAGGCACACAGGATAAATCAGCCATCACCGCACACTCGAGGGAGAGGTCAGACATGTTGGCGTTTAACACCTGCTCTGGTTGTAACATTTTGCCAACTCTCCAATAAACAGGTTTGTACATCTACCTGTGTCCTGTGTGTCGGAGGAGGCTTTTGCTTTGCTGTCGTGCACATGTAATAATAATTTATAACTAAATTAATAACTACCTACTTTTCATAATCCCAATTATCAACTTTGCAAACAAGCTACCTACCTTTAGCAGACTAATGCCAGATATTTAGTAACTATGGTTTTCAATTCAATTCGCCTGAAGCGCTTCCGTAAATGGATGCTTCCATTTATGATTCCATTCCATCATAAGCCATCTCAGCATATTTCTGTGTATGTATTCTGTAAAATCTCTAAGAATGTTGTGTATGTCAAAGGACATGTCCACAAGTTATTAAAGATTCATGTTCCATTGACTACGAAAGGATTGCGAAGGAAATGTAAATTATTAACGGAAAACGAAATGACCTTTTAAAAATAAAAAAGGTCATTCAATTTTCAGGAAGTCAGGAAAAAAAGTAACTTTTTTAGAATAATACTATTTTAAATTTTAAAAAAAAACATTTAACAGGGTTCACAAAATTCTAACAATATTTTATGTTGAATGAATTTGGACTGTTAGTGTCAAGAAGTTGAAGTGATTTGATTTAGCCATGAGCTCAAGGCTTGTGCTAACTTTAGCACTGCCATTTATTTCTCCCTCTAAAAAGGTGCAAATGTGACAGCCAACTGATTTTATTTGTTACGCATCACTGACACATTCGATCGCTAACAAATTAAGGTCGGTGGGAGGATTAGAAGATTATGTCTGATATCAAGGCGAGAGGCCACACACCAGACACTTAATGCACTGTGCACATCCAAACCAACGACATAAAAGGTCATTGTCAGCAATAGGATCATAATGACATAAGCTCCCTGTTCAGACTACGGTTGAACATTGAGACAAATGATCTCCGATGCACGCCACTTCAAACACAATTGAATAATAATCCGTTGAGTGACCCGTCTGTGCCTGCTACAGCCCGAGGCCTGTGTGCCTCTGTCAGACACAAGAACCAGACAAACAGCAGCATGGGATCCGATAGGGGAGCACCGCTCTCTCCTCCTTCTGACAAAATGTCAATACGTGAACCCCATCCTCTCTCTTCACCTTCCCTCTGAGCAGACTGGTGCTGTGTCTGAAATCACGCACTTACGTAAGTGCACTTACATTTAGTGCACTTCATTATCCCTACAGTACACTTACTTATAGGCGCAGTGCTCTCATTTCTACAGTGCACTGTCAAAAGAGCCTTTGCGCACCGACCGGAAATGAGTTTGCAGTTTGACGGTTTTTCTTCGGTTTTTTTTTTTTTTTGCCGTTTTCCTCCTGGCGGAAAACGGCCTACCGCTAAGTTTATTTACCTATGAAATATATTAATATATATTAATTTACATATTCAATACTATTTTACATTTGTAGAGCGCGTTGGTCTCAACTGTTACTCCTGTGTCCTCCATTTTTGATTCCGCCCCTTCCGCTACGTAGACAAGATGGCGGCCGTTGAGTGCGGAAAGTGTCCATCGGTCCACACTCACATTTTAGATCGTTTTGAGTGCGCCACCGACGTATTTCCAGTGCACTGCGTTTTGGCACACTCTCCGCTTTTGCGCAAAGTGCACTCAAAAAAGTAAGTGCAAGTATAGAAGTGCGCGATTTCAGACACACCATGGGAAATGGAGTTTAGAGTAATGGGTGAAGTAATGAGTGAGTAATGTCCTGGTTTACCAATAGGTTTGTCATCCCACCATGTTTAACATTTGATTCCCTCGCCTGTCCAGAACGCAACAGAAGTTCATTAGTAGAAGTGAGATGTCATGGATCAAAGTATGAAATAAGTATTGATCACTCACCAACAGAGTGTACAGATGTATCTAACTACACACCACTGGTTCAAGAAACTCTATGACATGTTAACGGATTGTGTGTGTGTGTGTGTGTGTGTGTGTGTGTGTGTGTGTGTGTGTGTGTGTGTGTGTGTGTGTGTGTGTGCGCGTGCATGGTGCAGCCAGGGGAGGGTTCTAGGTCAGTAGGTAATTGCATTCCCACACTGCGGGGGGGATTAGTTGCGATGTGCGGTCTGTGGCTCCGGCAGCATGGGCACGTTCCACAGACACATGATGCGACCGTGTGAACACGCGTGTCTATCTCTACCGGACCGTATCTGCTTTTATTTGAGTCCCGTGTTCGGCAGTGTTTAGTCAACACTACGACAGTTCCAGTTAAAAAAAATGGCTCTTTTGAAGGAAGTGTAATAAACACAAACAACTCATTACCAAAACAAAGACATTGTCCTTGACGGCAGCAGCCTTGAGCAACTTCAATAATACGATCGCTGCATCTTTAGAGATAAAGATGAGAGAGAGAGAGAGAGAGAGAGAGAATCCTGCATTAGGGCGTCCCCGTAGTATAGATACCAGTGTGGTGTTGTTGTTGTTATTATTATTAGTATTATTAGTATTATTAGTATTACGCTACACGATAGGTTTCTCTTACTGATGCAGATGCTCTTTGTCCCACCTGCAGGGTGGTTGGTACCGAGCTAAACGGAGCTCACAATAGCCTCTGAATTACTTTAAACTTTTAAAGGCAAATAACACCCAACTGGAAAAGGTCATTTGCATTCCTCCATGCTCTCATATTTAATATCCCATTATAGCGCACCACCGCCATTTTCCATCCCACTTTTCCCGCTCTTTTGTGCCCGGTAAATTGTAATGTGAACATTGATTGCCGTTGCACCTTTAAGAGCCTTTTAAAATCTATTTATAGAGATATGAGATATTCAAGGTACAAAAAGGTTACGGCGATTGCTAACAATAATGACAGAAAAAATAAAAGTCCCTTAAAGTCAACTCAAACTACAGTGAATGTGATAACTACCATGATGACTCCTTGGGAGTTTAGAAGAAAGAGTAACTACGGAAACAAAACCTACGTCAAAATGACATTCATTTAATTACACACCATTATTATTCTACAAAGCTGTTTTCCAGCAAAGCAGAAGGGAAGTGGCGTTTCACAATGTTGCAAATATCTTCAACAACAATGCTAATGTAATTTTCTACGCTTCATTCCTGTTCTGGCACTACAGAACTTGGGATGACGCAAATCATTCAACAATTTATCTCTCCTCGCATTGTTACCATCTTGCTTTCTAATGACAAATTCAATTATTATGATACGACAAATCACCCTCACTGTACACGAACACACGCTGGTTCTACACAAACATGCGCTGGTTCTACACAAATACATGCTGGCTGTAGCCACAGGTTGAAGAAGGAGAGACGCGTGCGTGTCATCAATAGAAAATACATTTTTACTAGCTAGCCTCAGTTTTTCAAGCTGTCTTGGAAAGGAAAATGCTTGTATTCCTTTAGCGCCATCAGTGGCATCTGACCACAACCAGATATAACTTTTATAACGCTGGAGCACCACTCGTCTCCACTCAGCTATCTGTGAACGACAGCGTTTCCTACGGCTAAGTCCTGCCTGCTGCCCGACGCTCCGCAGGGCTCCTCAACGGCTGGGCGCCCAGAGTACCATTACAAAGTGTTCTGGCTGCACCCGTACCAATACGAGTGTTGGGTATCAATCCGATATCAATTGATATACTGCGCTGGTATCAGAGAACAGGATCAATAATATCTGTCACAAAACATGTCAAAAGCCACTTGAGTTTTAGAAAAATGTCAGGAAACTGTAAAGCTTTACTAAATGTCAGCATCGATATTCTAACGCCAGTACATGTGTACTGTTTATTAAAAGCAACGGGTTGGGACCCTGTGTGTTCTGACCTAGTTGAAGTGGGTCCAAGTTAAAGTTCACTACTTACTTTACAACCACCATACTGCAGCAAGAACAAAGTATACACACACGTACATCACCATATTGAATACAAGTGCTTGTTAAAATAGTGAAATATTGTAGTATGGGGCCGGGGGGGGGGGGGGGGGGGGGTGTTGCAGGGGAATACGATGTAATGCACCCCTCATTTCCTTGGCGGGTTTAGCTTGCCGTCTAGACACGTGCACGCATGGACGCACGCACACGCACACACACACACACAAACACACAGGAGGTCTGTGCATGGCTACAGGGACTTGTGTTCTCCTCGCTGATCTGCTCGCGGTTGTTTACGTCTTTGGCACAACGTGTGACACAATTAATATTCGCCTCCGTAAAGAGCCGCCAACAAGTGCAGCCGATAGGAGCGGGAGACAAAAACCTACGTTCAGCAGCAACCCGGCGTCTGAATCCCAGAGGCTCCGCACTACGGCTTGGTGTTCACCAGCCCGTCCGTCCATCCATCTCTTCTATGTGAAACCCTTCTGCCCAAGGTTGAGACGGAGAGAAACCTCCGGTAAAAGCTGTCAGTGTTTATGTTTACATCCTCTCACGGTAATCTCTGTGCAATCTTCCACCGTCTGTTTGCTAAGAATCATTAGCTACGTGGCAATCAGGACTTTTAAAAAAGATAAACAAAAAAAATAATCAAATCCCTAACACGAGGCTCCTTAATGACTCCCATAATCGCCTGGTCTTTATCCAGGTCTCCAACAGCTTCGCTGTAATAACACTTGTTTATCTGCACTTACTTTGTTGACAAGAGTCATTTAGAGAAGGGGGGGGGGGGGGGGGGGGGCAGGAGAGAATCTGTCATTTCAAACTGGTACACGTCGACAGAAAACAAGGTTCACCGAGTGAGAAACTGAACTCGATATATTTGGTAGAATAACGACATTTCAACTGAAATAACGACGAATGAGGAAGTTATTTCCACAACTAATTCTTCATTGCTTCATTCTGCGATTTCAAGGTCGTTATTAATGACCTTGAAATCGCCTTCAGTCCACAGAACCGGGAGAGTAGAAGATGGAGATACAGACCAGTAAACCAACTAGAGAACAAGTACAAGTAGGCAGCATTATAGCTGAAAATTGTAAAAAAAAAATAATTAAAAAAAAACTGCCATATAATAGCAATAGCACTCTGGTCTGACCAAGTCGCATGGCATGAGAGACAGAGGCTACAATCACACCAATCAATCAATAAGTCAACAACCTCAAGTTCAAGTAACAATAATTCAATTCACATCAGCAAACAGTTGGCTCATATTTCAAATAAACTGTTAGCGTCTCATCATCCCGAAGATAGGAGCCTGGATCGACACTAATGTACTACTAATAATATACTAGCAAGTTACTTCCAAGTTACTACAAGTTACAGAATGACTACTCACAGCTCGGCTTACGGATGCAGACCAGTGAAGCTCGTTCAGCAACAGTAGCGCTAGTGGAAGAGACCACCACCGCCCGTATTGCTCTAGTCCCGTCCAGCATGGAGAGGAGGTAAACATTCCCAAATATGGGGAAAGTATGAAGAAAGCAGCGAGGGCTATGGCACTTTGCTCTGCTATTTTTCGCCTGGAATGCCAGATTTTGGGAGCCAGAGTCACAGCACACATATCTTTCAGGGGGAATAATAATATTGAGGATTGGGGGGGGGAACTCGACGACATGCACAGTGGTGTGAGCTGACCTAACATGGCTGCCATGTCAAGCAGGCCCCTGAGGAGCCTGTGCTTCAAGTATGTTTAGGACGCATTTACACAGGAACCCCAGACAACAATCTGGGAGCAACCCTGACATTTAAGATTATGAAAGATTAAGAAAGACTGCAGGGCTAGAAGTAGGTGAACCCTGAAACCCAAGCGCGAATATCTGAAAGCTGCCTTTTTTAACTTCAGGATGATGGTGGGTTCTGAATTAAAGAAAGAGTTCATTTTAGGAGTTTGCTTCATGAGATTGTCCTTACCTTCATTTAATTATTTTCAGGAGGCAACAATGAGGAGAAATTAATTCATTTGTTTGGTTTCTTTGTTTGTGCTTTTTGCTTTGTATTAGTAATCTACACTCACATTATAATGTTAAATGTGGCCTATTGAAACAAAACAAATCATATGTTGTGATTAATCATTAATATGCTTGCAGTACATCAGCACATACCGTTTGATCTTCTTCCGTGTGTGAATCGGCCTTCTGGCTGAGTGGCTGTCCTCAATCACACGACGAACTTCAAGATCTGAAACATTCAGACCAGAAACCTGCTCTAGATTCACACAGCTTCGGTACATCGTAGACAGACAGTCCAAGACAACGTATAATAATAATATTATTGTATAGCGAAAATTGCGTGCTACTATAGTAGTATTTGTTAGAACAAATCAACAAAGCAGTCTTAGAATTAACTAGTGGTAGGGTTAGTGTTAGGCTAACACTAACCCTACCACTAGTTAATTCTATATAAAACTAACTATAAATAAACTATAAATAAAACTCATTCCCTTGACCGTAACACCAATGCTAACACTGTTAGCATTGGTGTTAGGGTCAAGGGTATAGGAGTTTTATTTATCCAATGAGAAGCATAACACAAGGTCATCCTGGCCAATCAAATTCTTTGGAGAGCTCCCCTCAACTACATACATTTAAAATAAAAAAAAAACCAACAGCAATATCAAAATATACATGAGTAAAGGGCCATTTACAAGCAATTTCAAAATCAATCCGCTTGTGACATCACAAGTTTGAGTGTTCACCCAGATGTATGATGGATAACAAATATTGGCTTATCAACCTCAAACCTGGCAAAAAAGGTGACAGTATGTAGGGAAGTAGCTTGTGCAAGGCTCAGACAGTTAAAGGGGGAGAGCTACACTCGGCTATTTTAATAGCCAACTAATATGTGAGCGAAGTGCTGGACCACTGAGGTCATGTTTCCTAATTGGACCAATGGAGGACGTGAATCCTGAAACAATGACGTGTCGTCAACGTCAATTTTTTTGCGGACACATAGTTAATGTTGTGGGAACTAGCCAAGCGGTACGCTACCCCTTTAAGGTTGGGGTTAGGCTCAGGGTCAGGGTTATCATTAGCTTCAAACTACAACCTAACAGCCCGTTATCAGGAACAGTCAAGACCCATGCAGTTTCATGTGTCCAACCATACACAACCTTCAGGCTCCATCTTAATATCCCTACAACTGCAATTACTCAACAGTAGGCAATATATTTTTTTCCTAGGATGGCGAAGGCAAGTCCCACCCTAACATTAACCATCTCTAACCTAATATCTAAACTTAACCATCTCTTACCTTAACCCTAAACTTAACCATCTCTAACCTAATATCTAAACTTAACCATCTCTTACCTTAACCCTAAACTTAACCATATCTAACCTAATGCTTAAAATAACCATCTCTAACCTAATGCCTAAACTTAACCATCTCTAACCTAACACCTAAACTAACCATCTCTAACCTAATACCTAAACTAACCATCTCTAACCTAATACCTAAACTAACCATCTCTAACCTAATACCTAAACTAACCATCTCTAACCTAATACCTAAACTAACCATCTCTAACCTAATACCTAAACTAACCATCCCTAACCTAATACCTAAACTAACCATCCCTAACCTAATACCTAAACTAACCATCCCTAACCTTATCCCTAACCTTAACCATCTCTAACCTAATGCCTAAACTTAACTAGACACAAGACACTTGTTGGCCCAGAACGTGATACAAGGAGCACAGTAACATTCATTCAAAGCTGTCGCACTCAGACGATGTCTTTCTCAACGGATTGACTCAAGCTTTCTTCTACATGGGGACTGATACACACACTGCAATTGAACAAAAATACCTCACTATTTCTATTGCATACTGGATTCCTGAACATGACACCGCTGACCTAAAACAGCGATTATCAGCAAGACAAGGAGATGTTCTATGTATGTCAATGGGCTCTACTGTTGTAGAAAGCAGACATATTTAGCAGAAACATGATGCATGTGCAGGCTGAATGGGAGGTACGGTGAACTATTGTCATGTAGAGCGTCTGTCAGTGAGTCAGAGCCAAGTTCTCTTACAGAACAGATAGCTCACTCAGTGACAGCATCCTGATATCAATTACAGTAAAGGCCAAATTATACTTCTGCAGCGAATAGCTACCATTAGGTACACGTGGGTCTCCACGCCGGTGCTTGTATTTCAGGTCCTGTGTCTGTGAATCTGAGCGTAGTCCGCCAAAAGTCACCACACCTGGTGATCTTCATGTGTGAAGATGATGCGTCACAAATGATTATAATATATCATGTGAACCTTGTCCACTAGTCTATCATAGATTAACCAGACATCGTAGCAGGAATGACGAAGCGGGCCGTCCTTCGCCCTGACGTGTAGTTTTACATTTGGGCCTCAGCGGGCTACGCCGTACTGACAGCAGCTGTGCAACGCAGGATTATAAATTGGCCTGAAATGGCCTTTACAGGAAAGAGGTTAGCTGTGTGTGTTAACAGTGTGCTGCTACACTACGTATCAAGAGCACTGGCTTGCAGATCTCTGCTCATTAAAATATGCCATTAAACACATACAGTAGAACAAGTTGACTTAAACTTATCAAGGGGGGGTAGGACTCAAAGGCAGTAGAGGGACTGCGCTTTCAACTTGAAAATCATCAAGGCTGTCAAGTGCATCCTTTTAAAGACAGTTCTGTTTAATGTTGCCTGAGGTTTTTTTAAAAGTGTGTGGAAACGACACAGATTTATTCAGTTTGATGATGAAGCCCCCTGGGACTTTGATGTTATTGATTTGAAATTCATATCAAAGTGAAAGTTTGAATTCGTATTCAGTCTTTTTTCAATGGAAACAAGAGATGAATATTTTAGCTTGTCAGCTACTTCTTTGGCAGAACAATGTCTTGTGGACCAGGGGCCCCTTCCTACTCCAGCTAGAGATGAGGAACTCACACTGCTACTGTCTTACTGTAAGACTCAAATGAATATGCAAGGACAGGACAGTTGAGAAAATAATGTATTGGCACGATCATATAAACCACTAGAACCAAGACTGTCTAGGTCAGTTCGAGAAAATATATCGGCCCGATAGATAAAGAATAACAAGGAAGGAAACATCCAGTGTCTATAAGGGCCAACATCCCAGATGCATTCTACTGTCAGCACATAACATCTTGTATGTATTTACCTATTATTGTTATTATTATTATTATTATTATTATTGTTATTATCCACAATAACCTGAGGAATCAAATCCAGAGAGACAACAGAGATGAGACTGGTCTGACTGGGCCCAGGCTGTGATTTCAATGCAGACCAGTTGGCATGTGTCAGGATCTAGGTGTTGTCTGAGGACTTCCTATCATTGAACCCAGGGCCCCTGGCCTCCACCAGGGCTTCCTAGAAAGAGAAAGCAACACTTTTTGAAGCTGTATCCGGACACCCTGAGATACAGACACAACAGACACACACCGTGTGGTGGATGTACACACGATGCCACATATTTTGAACCATAAACTGTTGCGGGCTGTCGAGAAAAACAAGTCCGTCGTCCTGGACGCTTTCACCGCAAGTCGCCCCTGACAACGTCCGTTACTTTAACCCACACCTGGTCCCCAGCAGGACGACATTCACATGAAGAAAACAAAACAACCAGCAAACAAAACAAGCGATAAAACATGAAGACCGCACACCGCAGCCGCCCTCCCGCTCCTCCATGGGTGACAACACGACTTTCTTCCGCATATTTCCGCAACAACACAACACAACTACACTACTAACACCGCGAAACGGGCCGTTTAACGCACAACGTTAAACGTAAAACAAAACCTCGGGGTTTCCAGTCCCGTTTCTTTGTATCTAAACCGTGATGAATACAACATTACAACGAGCCGTGTCCCGGAGAGGCGACGCCCTCCCTAAAGTAGGACCGAGTTAACCAGGAAGCAGACCGGTCTCACGCTAACTACCAGTCTCACCGCGACACACTTACACACTTTACACACACCAAGGCAAGGAGCTAAGGAAACAACAAAGTCCGAAAAGTGGTCTTGTTTTGCCTTACCTCGCTTTCTAGGAATAACAGACACAGAGACGGGAGGGAGAGACAGAGAGAGGGAGGGAGAGACAGAGAGAGAGTGGGAGCTAGTAGTTTTTCAAAATCCCACAAACAAAAAAAAGTCAGAAACTTCGTTATCCAGATAGTGGGAGCGAGAGTGCGTTGCGGGGCAGTGACGTCACAGATTCCAGCCGCCCCGCGCGCTCCGCTCTCGCAGCGCTGTGCCCATGTAAGGGCCGGCGGTGCGGCGCCTGCCGCCGCTGCTGCTGCTGCACCGCTGCTGCAACGCTGCGTTTGGACATTTTGCACAAACATGGTGAACCCCGACGTCCATGGCCAGGATCATCCTCCGTGGCATGCCTGGAAAAAAGGGGGGGGGGGGGGAATAAAGACCAAATATCTTTCTAGAAGCGTTGGATAATGAGCGTTTATAGTAGTATAAACTCTTTCGTGCTAGTGTTAGGGTTGTTGTGTAATAATTTTATGCTATACATTTTATTTCAGTTTTAATTTGGTTTTCTTTTTTTTTCTTTTTTTCTTTTTTTGGTGGTGGGGGGGGGGGGGGGGTTACCATGCCCAGTCCTTCCCATAGGATTCTGACGTCACTAACTGGCTGTGAGTGGGTGACTCACTGGGTATGTAAATATGAAATTAATCTTTTGTTTTTATTTTATTCTTTAACAAATGCACAGTTTAACACATTAAGTAATTCTGGACAATTTAAACAAGTATAAAATATACAATAAAGTGACCAAGTGGATATGTCTAACAGATACTATTTGTTTACATTATATTTTTGTATTTTAATGGTCGTGCTTTTTAAAAAGCTATAATTTTTGATAACTTTTGTTGTAATGAGCTAAGTGCCATAGTGAGGTCAACAGTTCTGTTCTCGTTGCACACCAGAGGGGCGGAGCTGTCAGGCCAGAATGTGTCATTATGTGTCAGAAAACCACCAAGTTTATCTGACAAAAAGTCTGTCTCTTGTCCCTGTGTGTGTGTCTCCCTTCTTCCTCTCCCCCCACATGTCCGTCCGTCCATCCGCCCCCCCCCCCCCCCCCCCCCCCCCCCCCCTCTCTATCTCTCTCTCTCTCTCTCTCTCTCTCTCTCTCTCTCTCTCTCTATTGCTAAAACTAAGTGTGGTGATAGGTCTGGCTATGCAAGACTACTCAGTTACCAAAAACACATCTCCACACACACACACACACACACACACACACAATGGTAATTGATAACACAGGGTTATCCTGGCCCTCTGGCCGCTCCTGACAACCAGCTGTGTGTCTCGGCAGCTTGACGCCAATCCCAGATGACCAGGTAGAAGACCCGGGCCGAGGCCCTGCAACCCTCCAGGTAGAAGAAGCTCTGGAGAGAGTGTGTGAGACTATGGTGACAGAAGCCTAATGTGGCTTATGGCCGAATTAAACATAGGAAAACATCTCTTTTACTGACTTTTACTGCTCGAATAACCCTGCAGTGTGAGAGTCGACGTGGCTAAATGGAATTGTTTATTCATTTCTACTTTCACTTAATCCATTTTGAACCCAAAAAAAAGCTAAATATAGTCTCCATCTGGTGGATCAAGGTCAACCAGTGGCAAAACCAGCTGAAAAGCCGCAAAGTCGTGCAACTGCCACGTTTTTTAGAAACAATACAATACTTGTAAAGGTAGCTTTCCCCCGACCAATGACCAGTGAGTAATGTTCCCATTTAAACAACACTAGGGAATCCCTTAAAAAGCCTCTACTGTTTCCAGGCAATGTGAGTTGACATAAAGTGTAGCCAGCGCTCTAATTTACCAACAAACTTGTCTATCATCAACAACAATGAACCTCATTCATTAATGTGTAGATTAAATGGGCAGATTAAAAATAGTGTAAAAACATGAGGCGCTGCAAGAGAGAAGCAGCACATACGGCCGCTCCCAGCGAGTCCGCCACAACCACCTCTCCTCTCTGGAACAATAACAAAAGGTCAAAGCTTTTTCCCCTTTACATACACACTTGCTTAGACCCTTTTATCCAAAGAGACTTACAAGTGAGTCTGAGAACAATCAAATAACCATAAAATATCCAAATGATGCATGTGGAGGGTTTATGTGGAGTGTGTGTTGTTGGTGGCTGGTTTACAGCCTCACCTGGCCTGAGTCAGACTGATTGGACTCTGGCTGGGTGGGGCTGCACACCTGTGGTGCATCAGCAATCATGGCACCCAGGATAAACCAGCCATCAACACACACACTCGAGGAGGAGCACTGTCATGACAAGGAGTAACATCAGCTCGGCGAATACCATCTTGCCTTAAACTTCAATAAACACCTTGAATAACATCTACCCGTGTCCTGTGTCGGAGGGCCCCAAAGAAAGCCACTTCGGTGGCGTGTGGCCGGACGTACCCCGCCACAATGCACAACAACAACAACAACAACGACTGGACAGGGTAGCCGTAGGAATCAGACATGTTTTTACATGAGTGGTAGTGCATCAAATTTCAGTTTCAAAGTGCATCCTGAATCCAATGCCAGAGCAAAAAAAAACACGTCAACCAAAGTCAGTGTGGTGATTGGACACAGACACAGGGCTTCCATGTCAGAGAGCTGATTGGACACAGGGCTTCCATGTCAGAGAGCTGATTGGACACAGGGTTTCCATGTCAGAGAGCTGAGTGGACACAGCTTCCATGCCAGAGAGCTGATCGGACACAGACACAGGGCTCCCATGTCTGAGAGCTCTGGGTGAAGTGTTTGTCAAGAGCCTTTACCGTCGATAACACGCACCATGAGACACAAGCAGCACTGACACCCAGCACTCACTGTTCATTCACATGCCGCTGAACAGACTCCTGATCCAGGGAGTGTGTAAGCAAGCTTGTACTATCAGATACCAAACAAAGCATCATAATCCTGGCGGCGTTCACTACCTCAGAGATATCAAAAGGCAAACCACGTGACTGATTTGCATGCTGCTGATTATGTGCAAATACCATAACTGCTCTGGGAAACTCTGATTGAGTAACACTGTGAGAGTGTTTGTGGGACAGCAATCTGTCTCATGTCTGTGATGGTGGCTTACCTATTCCTACCGCTAAGATAGCGCTTTACATACCAGCTCACAATATAATTATTAAGTATTATAATAATATTATTATAATTACTACAATCTTATCTTATATTACAATCCAAATGTTATTGCTAAACACAATATGTAGATTCTATTTTGAGGTTCAGCGTCATTCATTATATATGTAAATATATATATATATATATGTTAAAACAATATTACATCTCTCTATTTTAATTAATGAAGTAATGAAACACCTTAATACAACATGACAACTGTAGAGGCGTTTAGGCTAAAAAAAGAGGCAGTGTAAAAAAATAAAAAAAATAACCTGTTTAATATCGCTGATGTTTGCTCTCCTCATATTTTACTAGAACTGATTAAATTGCGCTGCGAGCGGCTCGCTAACTCCTCTCTTCCTCCACGCATGAGGAAAGTCTAGCAGCCCGCTCGGAGATGCGAGACGGTGATAATAGCGCCACGTTTGCAGCTATTTTGATGTTTCACTGATTCAGCCCCGTCGTGGTACACAAGTTTCCGGGGCACAGGCAGGAGGAAGATAATCTCATTTGTAATGTGTGACAGATTATTTGCACTGCGTTTGTACCGCCAAACGCTTAATGGGCCCGCCAGTGATTCTCCCCTTCCTCTTCGTCTTCTTCTTCCTGCCTAAAGAGTGTTTGAGAAAGATGCCGTTAACGACGTCGCTAAGCTAAGCGCGTGCGCCGCTAAACTCCAGTTATCAATCAAGCACCAATTAGCATGGTGTCTGCGCGCGCCATTAGCATGCTGTCTCCACGTGCCAATAACACGGGCCTTTGATGTAGCGCCGCTCGCGAGCGACATGCTATTCATGTCATTGATGCGACAGCTTCATGTTTTCCTTTCTAAACCTAGGCTATAGAATCTTCGTATGATTTTGTATTGAAGTAAAATGTGTATGTATGTCACACAGACAACATTAAGAATTTATCATCGTTTGAGAATGATTGGGAACTCCTCAAACCCAATCAAAACATGTAATCCTCATTATGAAAGTGATCAAGGGAGTTTCCAGCATTGGATATTCTGTCATATGAGGTCATTTCTCTCCACCACTTCCTGAAGAGACAGTAAACCTTGTTCATAATAGACAACTTCTGCATGTACGCAAAGTCATGAGATCGGGCCTACAGGTTAGACTGGAAAATGGAGAATAGTGAAAAGTCAACCAACTAGAATTATAGGCCTATGATTTACTCCATCCAGCAGTAATATTTAGGCATACAGTCCTGACACAATATTAACAGAACAATAAAATGAATGGTAAACAACAGCACAGCTAAATGTTGTTTTGGGTGTTTACCATTGGATTTTGCATAGGGTTTTGCTGAGAAACAACAAAATAACTAAAATGTTGGTGTGTGTAACTGCCTCTGCTCTGGGGGTCATTAGATAGAAGATAGAACTGATTATTTTTTGAAGCACAAACAAATTAGGAAGAGTCACGCTGAACAGATAGACAGGCAGAGTTATGACAAAAACCCTGTGTCCCACAGCCACGAGTCTGACAACTGCAGCCCAGATCTGCACCTCAGATTACACCCCATGAATTATAATTCCCGTGTTGTGCGCCCGTGTAAATGTGTCTCTAAACGGCAGACAGAGAAAATCCGGCGCCTCCAGCAAGTGTTTCTGAATTTATGTGCAAGCGATCAGCGGGTCGACTGGTGTTCTGTTTGGCGCCTTGATAGCTTGTAACGGAGAAGCTGGTGTGTACAGTGTACATCGCACACGTTCAATTGAGCCCACAACACAGGGTTCCACATGCAGGACATTTCCCGTGATGAACACAACTCAACTAAATGAGTTTGTCGTGTTTGTCGTGACGTCACTACTTTTAGTTTGTACGCCGCCCTCAACGTTCACCTCAACAAACAAACAAACAACTGTCTGAATCTTACATCAGGATGCCGTCTTATCCTCTCACGATGTCTCTTTCTGAAGTAGGCCTGTTTCTTTTACTGCACAGAATCATTCTGGACAAATGTTATTCATTGAGATATTGAGAATGCGTGTTATTGATCAATTAGTTCATTGTCGGTAGCAAGAGAATACAAGCAGTGATCATTGCCGTTCTTTGTGGTAACCATAGTAATATAATATATATTATAAAATGTGTCATTTGGTGGGTGCTTTTCTCCAAAGCATCTAAGAATAGCCGACTGGGAACACAGACATTTCTTAGTAACCAAAGCTAACCCAAAGTCGTTAAAATAGTTCACATAAACCATCAAGACTTGGAACTGGCACTCGCCCAACACACGACGACAGTTAGTGTCACGTGACTTATGACATCTAACCTCGAGAGAAACAACAGTGTGTGTGTGTGTGTGTGTGTGTGTGGGGGGGGGGGGGGGGGATAGCCTATATAACACACAGGCAACATCAACAAGATTAATATCATCGTACCCCTGAAGCGACGGGGCAAATGTTCTCCGTGTTGATTCATTAAACCGGTTATAACAACCAATTCTAAAAGAAATCCTCGAATGACTGGCATAACATTGGTCTGGCACAAGATGGGTCACATAATGTATACATTTCCAGATGGCTCTTTATAAATGGCAAGGTGGTACATTATGCACCGGTGACCTTTATAAGGAGAGATAGGCAGATCGCAGCAGAGAGTGAGGTTACGGTAATGTTACCGCGGTGACAGGAGCGGAGGAAAACTTATGAAAGAACCATAATCCTTCTGTGACAATATAATTACCTGCTACATCAAAAAGGTTATCACGTGCACGAGCACAGCGACACCACACCACAGACACACGTCAGCACGCTCCACGGACGCACAGGTAAGTAGTCGGGTTAAATGGTTGATAGCCCAAAGCTGAATCAACACGGCTTTAACTGAAACTACACAATGTTTACGCGTGATAAAACCAAATCGTAAAAAACCCAGTTCCTCGTTGATAGCAGATGTCATTTTTAAACTGTCAAATAAAATAAGAGAACAGTGTTTAAATTTGGCAAGGTCAGCATACAACTAAATACGGAGATAACCTTCTAGTCTCCAGCAGTATCACTTTGATCTTCTGTCTGATGATTTGAATGGAGGAACTTCTGTACTTCATGTGACCTCAACAGATATCACACTCACGGTGGTGACTCTCACATAAAACACGGCTTGTATCGCCTCCATTTTGGAAGTATAGAGCATTGTAATGTTAGTTATTGTGTTGGTAGTCATGTTTTTTGGTCATTGTTTAGTCATTCATTGTGAAATGATTTCTCATTATGGGAAGACATTGTTGCGTTTCAAACTGCCACAGCGTTATTGATGTGAGATGTGGCAAAATGTTTTTATTAGCCTAGGTTACGGAGTCCTCTCAATATGGCAGAGTATCACCAACAAAAACTCCCATGATGCATTCTGATGTACAAGCCCTATAGGACCCGGTCAGAGTTATCTATTCAACCCCCCCCCCCTCCTCCTCTTTGTTGATTTGAGGTGAATTGACATGGGATGATAGCATGGATTAATATTATGAATCCACATCAAAATGACGAAGTGAATCCACGTCAATACCAACATCCGAATGACAGCATGATTTGCCATCAAAATGATTAAGTGAAGTGAATCCCCATCAAAACCAACATCAAAATGACGGAGTGAATCCAGATCAAAATGACATGGTGAATCACCATCACTACCAACATCAGAATGACAGGGTGAATCCATATCAGAACGACAGCATGATTCACCATCAGAATGACAGGGTGAATCCTCTGATATGGATTATACTGTGACAACATGACCCGAACCCTGAGTATTTATTTATTAATTCATGTGTTAATACTCCGGGCTGAACAGAGAGAGTAAACCCCCCATCGCCCCAGGATGATTAAGGTCAGCGCCGCGCTGCTGTTTTTAAAACTCCCACCGCCCTCACTGGTCCTGCTCCTCATCACAGTGGAGGAGGAGGAGCCCACCCCCCCCACACACACACACACACACACACACCACCGCCCCCCTTGGTTCTGCTCCTCATCACTGTGGAGGAGCCCCCCCACACACACACGTTATGACATCACTAATTACCACGGCCACGGTCACATGACCCACAGGGCCCGGTCAGCGAGGCGCTCCGATCAATGACCCCCCGGGGGGGGGGGGGGGGGGGGGGGTGACCTGTTGTTGGCTCTGATTAGTGTGTCGATTGAATGCTTAATCCTCTCTCACTTTATCCCAGGATCACTGGGGCCCAGAGGCCTGTCCGTCATTCACCACCCGTTTCCATTTTTTTCTCCCCAAAACAGCTCAGCTTGTCACCGCTGGTTTATTCTGTAAAGTGACGACTAATTTGGGTTTAGCGGGATTGGCTGAATATTAGTGCCCTCATCCGGGAGGATTATCTGGTGGTCGTGTCGTTCGCTAGACGCCGGCTTTGGACGCACTTTGTGAATTTCCAGCATATGGAGGATTCTAACATGCGGGAATTTGACGTCAACATTCATGCCACAAAATATTTCTAATGTGCCTTTTAATCTATCTATCTATCTATCTATCTATCTATCTATCTATCTATCTATCTATCTATCTATCTATCTATCTATCTATCCGTCATCTTATCAAGCCATACCTACATTTACATTTACATTTAGGGCATTTAGATGTTTTGTCCAAAGCGACTAACAAAACAACAATATATCACTGTTGGTACAGCAAGGATGGCAATAGAAAAAGTTAAGAGCTACTATTTAATTGCAAGGACGTACGAACATACAATAAAGTGTGGTAAGAGGGAGGCTATGCAGGGTTCAGGTGAAGTCTGTAACCTTCTACATCATCTAACCTCCCATCTATTCATCCATCAAGCCGTCCATCCTCCCATCCATCTATCCCTCCATTTGGGTGGGTGGTCGCCCCCCCCCACCCTCCAGCTGACTGGAGGCGTAAGCCAGGGGACCCATCGTCACATCATCCATCACATTCATATTCATGTCTTTAATGTGTGCTTTGTACCAACGACAGCATGTATGACCATCAGACAGCGAGCGCTAGCTGCTAGCTGCTCTCGCTGCAGCGCCCGTTCAGCGGCGTTAGCATCAAACGGTGCTGAAGGGGAGCGCCTGGGGAGACGTCTGCTCCACTCAAGCACTCTCGGCGGCGCCGGAGCAGCACAGACCCTCCTGTAGTTAGTTTAACATCCGGTGTCTACACGCCCACATAGGGGTCATGAACTTACTAGTACAGTAGAAGAATGGAGGACAACAATGACAATTCATTTTTGTCACTATTCAGGTGTGACATTGATTAGCCATTACAAGCCAGTCAAAATCTACCCTCTAGTGACATCACAAGTGGGAGTGTCCACCCAGATGTATGATGAATAGATCAGCCTACCCAGTGGACTGGCTGATCTATTCATCATCACACATCTGGGTAGACACATTTTTTTATTGAAAATGCTGAAGTTGCATGAAAAGCCTTTTCGATTGCATTAAAAGGACAAGTTGATTACACGAGTTCACAAAATATGTTCGAATGCTGAACATTCATGAGTGCACAAAGTACTCCAGATAGGTCAAACAGCCAAGATTAAAAACTATGAAAAAAAAACCTTTTTCTTTCTTGTTTAAGGATTTAAGTTCCTAATTTCATCCCAAACAAGCAGATTTCTGGCCTTCCTATTGGCTGAGGCAGGTTCCAGTAACAGCTGGTGTGACATCACAGGCCGCTACTAGAGCTATAAAGAGCAATATCTGGTTGGATTGGGACCAGCTTAGGTAGCTTAATGCTCTCGGACACTGAACTGTTTGTTGTATAAAAGGATCTGTTGATAAAACAAAGTGTCATTGGTGCATCCCAGGGACCTTCGTCTGGCAGATGGCCCGAGACCCCCTGAGCTCCTCCATGTCCAAACCTACGATGCTCCAGGCTTGGACTTCACTCTATGGGATTGCAGATTCCTTGTCGCTCACATGTATTATATAGATACAAAAACTGGGATTATTTCAAGGGCTCTCTAATCCCTCCATTTTTTCCCAAAACAATTTTTTAGGGGGGCTTTCGTGGAAAGTCGAGTAGCGTCCCGATAGCTTTGATCGATGAACGCTCGAGCTCAGGCAGCCAATCCAGCGCCAGCGGCGCCCTGGTCCAGCTGACGCTCCTCAATCTGGGACGTCCGAACCCCTGGTCCCACCAGACAGCATCTCCAGAGGGTCCTGGAAAGATCGTCCACCTCCACCTCCTTATGCACACCGTGACCTCCTCAAAAGAAGAATCTCATCAGGAAAAACTGCGATATTTGTGGACTTTCTAGCTGCTGAGCTCTGCAGGTGTCTCCGATCGCCACTAAAGAGACTTGAGAAACTCTGCCAGAAAGTAATCTTCCCCAATTGACTTGTGAGTTCAGAAAATCTACAGTACTTCTTGTTTGTGACTACAAATCCCAGCATGCCGCATTCCTTCTACAGGAAAAAAGGTGAGACTTCATCATAAATTGATTGCTTTAATTTCCTCAAGGTGTATAACGTATACTACTAACATACTAACTTGTATGTTTTGGTAAACGTTAAAGTACAATATATTGTGTATATACAGTATGTACATAAAGTATGACAAGATAATAAAATAATTGGCAAAAAGTATAGAACATTATAAATACACATTTTTGTCATGTTAAGGCAATACAATACAAATCCAGAGAATTTGCTCACTATTTAAATATAACGATGTTAGATTAAGTATTCATAGCTTGGTTCAATTATTCATGGTAGTTCTAACTGTTTGATTGCCGCTTGATCTCTGAGACGATGATAAAATCATTCTGAGACTTTCAGACACTCAGACTTATCCGTATGGTGATGAAATTTTTCCGACAAGAAAACAGGGTTGGCCCAAAACTAACGGCACACAGCATATTAAATAAAACAATAAGCAGAGAGATGGAGGTAAATAATACATGCATGGTAACCCTATGGAAGGTCTGTGACTGCGTGGGCAGGACTAGGAGGCGGTGCAGAACTGTAGGTAAGGGAGGAACTGGAGTTTGGGATGATCAGACTTCATCATCGCAGGCACTTTTCAGTTGACTCTTTTTCTGAATTCTGAATTGTAAGTTAGCACCTTGAAAGCTGTAATTAGGAAACACAATTACATCAAACAAAATCTAAACACATCATTAAGATTTTCTAAATCAATATTATATCCATAATGTCAATCAAGGTTGTTTCTAAAAGGCCTCCATGTTAAGAGGTTCTGAATGGGGATGCGGGGCTCTGTCTATGAGTGCAAACCTTGTGAGAAGAATATGGTGGAGCTGAATACTTCCAACAACATTTTGAGGTGGAGTTGGTTTTTGTTTGGGATTTTTCTTTCATCGCTGACAGATGTTTACATGAAGGGTTTTACCAGCCCGGCTGAAACAAGCCGTAGTTATTCCCTATCAAACTGTATATATTTAGGAATAGATGTTGTCACAACACACAAGCTACACCATATAATATAGTATTGCAAACTGGTACCACTTTGGACTATTGTCCAACCATACCATACCATCTTTTTATCAGTAAACCTGAACCCTAACTTATAATAAACCATATCCATAATTACACAATACCAGTGGATTAACCCTAACCTCTAACCCCCTAACACAAACCTAATCCTAAAGTTAACCTAACCCAAAGCCTAACCCCTAATCCCTAACCTTTAACTTAACCCTGACCCCTAACATTAACCTTAACCCTGG